>JBBMKD010000067.1:471269-489877 GCA_037834095.1 Argya squamiceps | reverse complement strand
TCATCCCACTCAGGTTGTATTCTGACTCTGTCAGTGGTCTTTTGTATTATTGCATTTATTTTATTTTATCTTTTTTTCCTTTTTCTTATTAAATTGTATTTCTGACTTGGAGCCTCTCACTTGTTTTGCTTTCAAACCATTACAACCTCCTAAAAGGGCACTCCCTCCCCTCCCCCCAACTGGTTCGAAAAAAGAAACCTCCTCGGAGAGAAGTGGAAAGAACCCTGTGTATTAAACAGGCAAAGCACTCCCTGGCACAATAAATTGAACACTGCCCGATGATAAGAACTTCGTGCCCCTCTGGAGAGATGGCAGATTCAGGAAAGAAGTCCCTCCTGTAGGTGCTTGCTCTGTCTCAGTTCCTCTGGTGCTGGGAAGCGTTGCTGCGCAGATCTTGGTGGGTTCCAGATGCAAACCCCCACGGCGCTCCCCCGGGTCCTCAGCCAGAGAGGTTTTTAACAGTTCCAAGGGAAGGTGAAAAAAGGAAAAAAAAACAGGAAAGAAAAAAGAAAAAAAAAAAAGAAACAGGAGGAGAAGGAAAAAAAGAAAGCGAAGCTCCTCCGCCTGCTGCTAGCTATACACTAACTACTGAAAACAAAAACCCTCTCCCCGTGTGCTGAATTCGGCTCTCAAGGCCAGCCGGCGGAGGACAGTTTCTAAAAACAAACTTTTTTGGTTTTAGACAAACTAAAAAACAAAGTTTCTAAAAACCCTCTCCCCTCCCCCAGCTCCCAGACCCAATAGACGATTGGGATACAAACATGGTGTCACCCCAGGACACTGATGAAAACAGAGGACACTGGGGAGGAGTTATATCCTCTACACTCCCGTGGCAAACCTGCCACCAGCTCCTCTGCTTGACAGGAGGTGCTGCCAGCTGATGTGTGCCCCACGGAGCTGCTCCCTTTCATTAATAACAAATTAGAAGTTAATTTTCATTTCTGGTTGTGGCAGAGGGCACAGCCCTGGCTGCTTCACACTGTGGCCACTCCTGCCTCATCCCATGATTTATTATTTCTCTTCTTGCAGCAATCACCTGGTGGTGCCACTCATATGGAATGGAGCACCTGTGGGGCATGGACAACCTTCCATAGAAACCAAGGAGCTGCTCCCAGCTGGGCCCTTCTGCCCTGAGGACCTGGATGCAACAGAGCCACTGGAGCTGCCTTTGAGTTCCTGGGTTCACAGAGGAAGGTTGTTCCTCACTGTGCACCTACACAGGCCCCATCTGCCAAACCATCTGTTCCAAGATTTGGCTGATGGAGACCCACTTCCAATCCAAAACCTTAGGTGTGATATCCAGAAAGCATCAGGCTCCACATCAGCCCCAGAATGCCTTTCCTGCCCCTGGACTTTGGGGCTGCAGAGGAAGACGTTCAACTGTTTATCACCCATGTTTGTGATCCTTCAGAGATCACTGTGGGACCTGCCTCAACCTTCCCTGAAGCACTGTGGTGAGGAGCTTGGGTGGGTGGCACCAGCTGAAGTTACTGAAGACAAAGCCAGCAGGAAAACAGACCTACACATAGCCCAGCTTGAGGTTTCTGGACCAATCACTTCAGTGCTTTTGTTCCAGTCCCCACGTGGGGCAGCTTGGGCGAAGCACCAGAGCTGCTGCAAAGGTGAAGTCCCAGGGATAGCACAGGGCCCCTGCCTGAGAAACAGCCCCTGCACCACAGCAGCAAGCACAGACACGCACAGGTCCTGCAGCCCTGACCTGTACTGGGAACTCATCCCCTCCTTAAGGAACTCAGATGGTCCATGGAGCTCTGCCTGGATGGCACTGGCAAACCCTCTCTCTAACCCAGCCCAGCTCCCCAGGGCCTGCTGGGTGCATCATCCTCATAGCACAAGGCCCCACTGCCGCCCAGCTCCTCTCCAAATCCAAAGCTGAGTCATCTTACCCAGATTATCCATCTATTTGCCCAGACAGCAGAGCCTTCATCCTCACAGGACTCCACACCTGAAGCTTTCCCCTGTCCTGGGTGGGGGTCCAGAGTGGCTGCACCACAGGGGACCCACACCTAAGATGGGAAGCAGCACCTGGAGTGACTGGAGAACTGCAGAATGCACTGGCATTGCAGGAGCATCCGGCTCCCTTCAAAAGGCAGCCTTTCATGTTTTCAAACCCCACATTATTGAGATGCAACATGATTTCCTTACCTATGAGCCTCACTGCTCCCAGAGCTACTGAGGTGCAGAGGGTGTGCAATTCTGCTAACTCTGTCTGCTGTTGTCCTGGGAAACATCTCCATTGGAGAATTTCAACCAAGGTTTTGGAAAATATTAAAAATGGACCAATGCAAAGTTACTAGATAAGAATCTTTAAAATTTATTGGACTAATTGTGTTACATTCAATATTTGATGTATTTCTCCTGGACAAAGAATTGGCATAAATACAAACAAGCCTTTGTGTGCCTTCCCTAAACAAATAAGAGATAAAGTACTAGAGACAACAGAACATAGTTCACATCTTCATATTTACATTTTACCTTTACTTTACAACTTAGTGCCAGGAATATTTACAGAAAAATACAGTAAGAACAGAACGTTCATGTCTTGGCAACATAGAGGAATTCATACAAATTGTCTATGATTGAAGCACATGATATCTGGCATTCTCACTTCTAATTGCTCTTGCTAAATCCAGGGGGAAAAGGGCTGTTTGCCTTCAAAGGTATCACTCAATTGCACAATCACGAAAATGCATCAGATTTGTCTGTGAGACTGAAATTTGGTTCCCTCCTCTTCCTGGGTGTGCAAAACCTTGTGAAAAGAAACACTGTGACCTACAGAGAACCCAGCAGGTACAGCTCAGGGGCAGCCAGGGCTGCTCCTCCCTCTGGCTTTCCACTGCTACCCACAGATGCACCCATTTCCACAGGCACTGCCATCCCCCTCTCTGGCTTGCTGTAAGGTTCTAATGCCTTTCTAGAAGGGCCTTTGAAAGAATGGTTTTTCTTTAAAAGCGTCTGTTAAGGTACTAAAATGTAATTTCAATACTGTGTTTAACAATGTGACAGTGGTCAGCTCCTGCTCTGTTAAAACAGAATTATGAACCCAAACTGAAAGGTTTGATGAAGAGTCCCAGTTTAATGACTGTGGATCACTTGCAGATTGGGGGGTGGGGGGGTGTCAGTGCTCATCCCCTCTGATGGACAGGCATGCTGACCCCAGCCACCTGTCTCAGCAAGTCAGAAATTTTATCCAGCAGTTTGTGATATAAAAAAAAAAATCTGGATTCTTGGCTAACTCTTGCAATCACCATCACCAATAAACCTCAATAAACCCTTCAGGGGAAATGCTCTCAAGACAGTGCTCTGGACTAGCTAAAGCCATCGGAGTTTGGTCAGACTTTGAGAGGAGATGGATATGATTCCCAGACTGGTGGGGTGCATTTTGTTACAAAGACTTCCACACATCCTGGGGAAGGAGGGGCAGTCCCTGCAGGCACCCTGCACTGCTGTGACCAGCACCCAAACCATAAGGGATGGCAGCACAGTTCTGCATCACAACATTTTTATACTGAACTGTGACTTTCCGGAAGGCTCATTTTTCCAGAGAGCCAATCCCACCACCTACAGCCAGGTCACAGCACCTGTAATCTGCTACCAGCTGGTTCTACAACTCAACTCACACATGTTCTATAAACATCCATCCCCTGGCATTGGGAGTGGCCACAATGTGACCAAGTTCCCTTCTTTCCAGACTCCTGCCAAATCATATCTTCAGGCAGTCCACTTGGCTATCCCTGCCAGAAAACCACTCAGGGTTTGCCCCAACTCCCATCTCTCTGTGACTTCTCCCAACTTCCTGCCAGGAGCACCTGGTGCAGCTGTGCTGCATCTGCCAGGACTGTGTAACACCCAGCCATGGAGATGGGGTTGCTGTTACACTATCAGTGTGCAGACACAGGGAGTGCTCAGGATGGTTATTGGTTACACATGCATTGCTCATGCCTTTTAAACCAGTGGGCTCAAGTTTCTTTGGCCATTAACTAGATCCAATAGGTACATTCACAGTGTGGGTAAATTTAGCATGTGTGCATTAAACTGCTCCTGGCAAGAGGCTGGCAGAGGAATGAGGCTGTCCAGGTTCCCTGCACAGCTTGGCCAATGTGCCCAAATGCTGCCCTGAAGCTGCTCCTGCCATGTGCTACCTGGGCACCACACATCCTGCCACAGGAGCTCTCTTTGGGTGGTTTCATTTTTTCACTTTTTATTCATCTGGATCCAATTCCAGAGCTCCTGAATTGAGAAGTCAGTGCACTTGTTCCCTGCAACAAACACACATCACCTTGGCTGACCACCTCAAAGTCCATTCACATGTATTTTTAGGGGTCTGTGCTTCCATGAACTCTGTGAAAAGCAACATGCTAAGCCAGGAGTGAGATCTGTCCTTGGCAGATAAGTTGTAATGAAACAATTAAATCTGCTTCAGGTCAGAACTGTTGCAAAAAGTAGCTCTGAAATATCAAAATTCAGTGCCTGCAATGCATAGCACAGCTTATTAAAAGCACTTTGGAAATAATGTGAAGAGCTCCCCAAATTCCTGTTAAGTCATGCTCTTCCATTATCCCATGCTGGAAGGATCAGAATTCCCTGCTGCTGTCAAGCAGCACCTCCCCAGGAGTGTCAGCCACAATTCATTGCTGCAGCACCAGCTGGGAGATGCCAGGAGCCAGAGGCACAGCCAGGGCTGCCCACGCGCCCCACACCTCTGAGATCCCAGTATCACACTTGGAGCTGTGAACACCTTGTCCCAGCACAGCCTTTGAGTCCTGAACACATCAGAGCCACAGTCAGATAATGAAAACTCCTGACTTAGGTGGAAGGGAAGTGCTGCTGCTGAATGTGAGAACATACAGGAGATTCAAAACCGTGTGAAGTTATAACCCCAAAGGAGCTTTCGTGGCATTGAAATTAATGGGGAAAAGAAGAATTTGTGAATTTTCTTTTTGAGATGTTCAGTCTGTTTAACAGGAGCTTCTGAGAAGTGTTGTAGAAGCTGCAAAAACTGCTCATGCTATAAATAACAGGGAAGAGGCAGCCCCAAAATCTCAGATTTTAATCCAATGGAAGGAAGGCAAGTGATGTTTATGCTTTTTATGGAAATGGTGAGTAGGTGATACAGACACTTCAAAATAAATTAAGTAGCTGCATTAAAAAAAAATTTTAAGTAAAAATCAAGCTACTGAAATTAAATGTGACATTTTGCAACAGACCTGGAAGTCATAATCTTGCTTTTATATAACCAAAAGCTCTTATCCAATAATAACTCCTTTTGGAAAGTCATTTAATTTCAGGTGGTGGTGGCTGTCTCACTTGCAGATGGACTCGCTGGAGGGAGTGGCCACATACAGCATCTGAGCTTTGGATTTCAGGGCCTACTCTTTCCAAGCAATCTTCCTCCTCTTGTTTCTGGTACACAGATGGGTTACACCCAGTGAAGGATCTTCTGTTGGGCACTGAAGAGGGACTGAAAACGTCTTTGAAGTTCTCACAGGGAGAGTTACTGCTCTGGTACAGACTCTTCCTCCACGGAAAGATCCTGCTCCCTTGCCCTTGGACATGTGGGTTCAGCAAGGTGTCTAATGGCAGGTTTGTTTGTATTCTCATTTCCATCCTCATACGCAGAGATGGCTTCACTTTGATTGTTTTCCCCTCAGAGCAAGACACCTATAGTTCCTAATTAGTCTGGAAAGGATGACTGGGTGAAGAGATTATTCTGCTAGCATCCAGGAAGACTGGAATTCAGTAATCTTCTGAGGGTAGGTGAATCAAGTCAATATCCCAACTGCAATGTTTCAGATTTGTTTCTCATTCCTCCCACACGGTATCTGCTGACTGGTGCTAGAACATGATTTCCTGAATTCCGGAGGGCTGAGAAAATTTGTTGTTGTTATTTAACTGTTTTCATTAGTGGAGCCACCAAGCTCTGATCTAATTGTCCTGGAAGGATAATGAACTAGGGGTTGCAGTTCTTGAGCCCAACCTCCTGGAAAAGCGAGGTATAAAACTCTGGCTCCAGCTGCCTGTTGCGGTATTTATTGACAATATCTGCAATCTTCTGTTTTCGGCGGACGTGGGGGGGGTTGTATGAATCACTCTCCAGCCTCTTTCTCCGACAAATATTTATTACTGTCTGTCTTACTAAAAAACCTGAAAAAGAAACAACACTTGAAGCAAGTTTAAATTCAGTCCTGCATCCCTTCCCAGCCAAAGACAGGTTTGGGTTCTGTCCCATCTAAACCCAGGGGAGATGTTCAGCTCCACCAAGTCAAGAATTTTCTGCATGAACAGTTGATAACAGACAGCCATGGTCCCCATGCTTGTACAGAGCTTCACTATAAAGAATGAAGAAAAGGATTCACACAGTGGTACCATGAACTGGCTGGAGGAGAAGGAGAAGAACTCTCTGCTTTACCAGAGCCAAGCAGCTGCCTGGAACAGCACCCTCAGGACAAGAGGGCACACCCAGGGCAGCCAATACTAGAGTCACAGTACCACAGCCCCAGCTGTGTCACATATCTGGACCTCAGGTGGGCCCTGAGGTCACACCAAGTAATTCCAGGGGAGCCTTGAGAATGAAAAAAGTACCTGTCAGTACCTTTTTCCAGTAGGAATTGCAGAGCCTTCTCCTTGGAAAGGAGATGAGGAAAGAGAGAGGACCTGATGAGTTGTAGCTGCAAATTTCTCTTCCCCTCACTGCCTTGCCACTTTTGTCACCCCTCTGTAACTCACACTGCTGGATACAGATGGAGGAGGAGGTGGGGAATGGAAGTAGTAGCACTCAAAAGCTGGCAGCTAATTTATCTTGTTTTATTCTGAAAGGAAATTTCTATGCCTCTAAGGAAGCAAGTATTCCTTACCCCCTTTGCTGTTTAACAAGCTCTTTTGTGAAGACAGAAACATTTAGAGGACCTCCCTGCACACAAACTACACCTGCTGAACTTAGGAGATGAGAAAAAATTCACTATATTAACAGTGCTGAGGCAGCAGAAAAACAAGCCCAACTCTAGGAAAACATCCCTGATAGTTTTTCAGTAAAAGCCACTGTATAAGCTGATTTCATAAATGTTATTTAAGGGCCCAGGTCTGGCTTCAGTTTGCCAATCACTGAATTAAGCATACAAATCCCCAGAACCTGAAAGTCACTTCCAAGAGCAGCTTTATGGTTATGTACAGGAATCCTAATGTTCATTACTTCATTTTACTCTGTCCTGTGTACTGCTCTCGCTGGGTGGAGTTTCCAGTTACTGCAGCTAAATAGCACCAACACCAGGACAGGTCTGTGAATCCATCCAGGAACAGATGAAAAGGCAGAAGGCACACAATGGAACCAGTTAATACACCACTGCATGGCACTGAACACATAATCAAAAATGCTGTGGTTTTAATCCCTGTCTTGTTTCTAAACCAAGCACAGCACAGCATGCCAGCAAAGTAACAAATTCCACAGCACCCTCTGGTGCACCTTGGTTCTCTGCACTAAACACCAGGGTTACATTTTGCTCTCCTTTCTAAGCAGGCCCTGTTCCAGTTCCAGAGCTCCCTCCTGCCATCCTGGCAGCCAAGCACTGCCCACCTGCTCCCTCTGCTGTTCCTGCTCCCACTGCTGCTGCAAAAATCATGGCTTTCATTTGTTCAGCACTGCCTAACACTTTTTCCAAAGAAAGATTCCAGACCATGTACTTTGCAGATGTATTATTATTTTTTTAAAAGTAAAATATAAACATGAGCATTCCCTAAAACCTTTTAGCTTACCAAGAGCTCTCCTACTGACTATCATTCCATCCACCAGTGGGATAACCATGTTGAATTTCCCAGTTGCTCCTTGTAGTTTTATCCTGAATAAGCCCGTGTTTAAAGGATGGATGAAGATCACAGGAACTTCCTTCTCAGGAATGGTAGATCTTAAGGGAAAAACACAACTGTTGAATCAGTTTTAAAGCACTGTTTCAATTAATCTACAGATGAAAAGTGACCCCTTTAGGTGTTAAAAGAAAGTTTTAAAATGCCTCATGGCTAAGGCAGCAGGATCCTGGGGCATGCTCTGGACACTCAGAAGGGCTCTTTCAGTCATGCTGTGCCTGTGGTGTCTGTCCCCACAGGACTGGAGAGCCCTGCAGCACTAACCACCTCACAAGGGAGCCAGTCAGGAGGGAGACTTATCACAGACTCAGATAAAACTGCACATTTTCTGTTCTTTAATTTATATTTTATCTGCAGTGATACAAAAAGCTCTTTCACTTTTTCAACCAAAAAACAGTCCACTGAGATACCAATAAAAATAATGAAAATAAGAGCTGTCTTACCTCAGGGAAGTGCTACTATTGGCTGTGGTTTCCACACCAGTGCTAGTCTCAGATACCAGATCAGGGAGGGGGAAGTTTTCTGTAAGAACAGAATGCACCAAATAAAGTTTATCTAATATAGTTTTGGATTTGTTTTTCTTGTGTACAAGGAAAGGTTATTTATCAACAGTCAAAACCATGCAGTCCTCAGCATTTATACCACTTGTGTTCTTGCACAGCTAGTGTCTGTTTGGTTTCCAGTTTCAGCATTCATGGAGGGTACACACACCTCAGCCATCTGCACTCAGCAGATGAGGTCCCAAACCCTCCATTCTCTCAACCCAAAGGTCAAAAATCTCTTGAGGAACCATGAAAGCAGGAAGGAGATGAACTACTTCAACCACAAAAAGAGCTTTCAAATCATTATTCACTGCATCTTCACCCATCCACAAGTAATCAGACTCCAGAATACTGCTGAGAGCACTGAACAATGCCAAACACTCACACCTATAGCTCCCCTGAACCCTCATCCCACAGATACAATATTCTTCCTCAAACCCAAGCTCTGTGGATCTCCACCATAACCTACAAGTCTGCTGCCATGCACTTGGTAACAAAGACTGGATAATGAAGGTGAATAAAGAAAAAGTAAGTTGGCATCAGGATGATAACCTTGACTACAAAGTGACAGCTTTTCACTGTCCAGACTCAAAGATGTACCAGAAGCATAAGGTAAAAGCCAAGAACATAAGGAGCATATGGCAGAGCCTCTGGGCTAGGAGTCACTTCCAAGAGCTGCCCTTCCCTCCATCCAACTGCCAGGTTTACTGAGGTTCACAAACTCATTTATTCAGCTTGAGGCCCAGAACTCTGGGAGATTCCTACAGCTGCTGAAAGAAACAGTCAAGCAGAAGCACACCTATGTAGCACAGCTGTCTGCCCCTGCAGTGAAGGGGTCAGAGATACCAGCTGGGAACACACTCTGGGCCAATGCCTGGAAAAGGAATTGATGATGCAGAACTTGGTGTCTGCTTCCTGATCTCAGTAAGGCTCTGAGGGACATACTGTGGACAAGGTGGTCTTCCTGAGAATTTACACCTGCACTTTACAGGAAGCTTCCTCTTGATTGCTGCTCCCATTCCCTTGGTTGCTTTACCCTGGAAAGAGCTAAGGCCTTAATTAAGGTCCATCCTTACTGCCAGACTGGGAACCAGGATTAGAAATCAAAGACAGAATAAAGCAGCAGCTCCTGGCCAGTCTTGCAGACCCTGCAGGGCTAGGCCAATGCACAGACTCTCAGACAGCACTAAGGCCAGGCCATGGCTTGGAACCAGCACAGAAGAAGCTCCTGTGGACAAAGAATTCCTCAACACTGTTCACCAAGGCCATGCCATGGCTGTAACAGAATAAGCAAAGCTGGGTCTCTCCCAGGGCAGCAGTAACCTAAGGCAGAGAGTAAACACCAAACTAAGAAACAAAGTTGCATGAGGAGCAGGAGCTTGCCTGAGCAGCACAGCAGAAAGGAAGCATGGAGCAGGCACCCTGAATGCAGAACAAACCAGCCCTCCCCTGAAGAGAGAACATGGAGTTCCAAAGATGCCATCACACCAAGGAGGATGATGATCCCCACAGCACAGAAGCAGCAAGTGTCAGAAGCCATTTTTAAAAGGAAAAGAAACAGTTCCTCTCCTAGGAGACAAGAGCCAAGGAGAACTCAAAAGCAGAGGGACACACCCACCTTGGGTGCTGAGCTTAAGAAGCTTCATGATAGCATTTCACAGGCACTGTCAATGCTAAAGGAAACTTCAGACCTACATATGCCACTGACTCATGTACACCCTATGATCACATACAATGCAAATACTGAAGAACTGATTCAGAATCTGAGCATTGTTACAGACATTAATAAAGACTTATTTTGATGGCAAGGGTGGTAAGGCCCTGGCACAGGTTCCCAGAGAAGCTGTGGCTGCCCCATCCCTGAAGTGCTCAGGCTGGATGGAGCATGGGAGCAACCTGGTTTAGTGAAGGTGTCCCTGCACTTGGAAGGGGGTTGGGACTAGAAAGCTTTAAGGTCCTCCAATTCAAACCAGTTTGTGGTTCCATGATCTAGCATTTTATTTAAAAAAAAAGGAACAGAGTTTTTCCTCTGGTTCCTGCCCTGTTGGTACTCTGGTGGACAGTTAGGAGTTGTACATACCTATATCATCATAACGTTCCACCCAGACCACATAGACTTTTGTTTCAGGTCCCATTGGTGGAATGGTTCGGCCCTGAGGCATCCTCTTGGATCTGGAAGTAGGACTGAGCTGTTTGGAACATAAGGGAAGAACAGCATTTGCAAACATCCTGAGTCCAATAATGCATCCAACAAGTATTTTCCAGCTGCTCCTCAGTCATTCATACTTCAGCCAGGTACAACCTCTGCCAGGGCAGCTGTGTAAGAAGGGGCAGCTGTGCTGGAACTACTCACTGCAAGCTGGGTCACCAACCTACTTGTATTCTATGCAAACTAATATATAAATATATCCAACCTTGAATCAGTTAAAAGTTTTTTTTTAATGTTCTTGAAGACCTTAAATGAGTAACTAAATACACATTTGGAAGCAAATTCTAAACAAGTAATCAGCAGTAATAAGTCTTTCACTTACAGATATAACAGTTCATGGTTTTCTGCTTTGTTAGTGTACAAAGGTACTTCAGACACAACTGACACACTCTTTTAAACTGGGTAGGAAGGAAAAGTGTTTGTGTCTATCCATCCTCAATTTCCAAGCACAGATTTGGGGCTGAATTACTCTGTAAATACTGCATATACCTTTCCCTGCACGCATTTCAAGATTTCAGGATGCACAGCATTACCACTTAGCATGTCTAAGTTTCATATTTAAATAATGTAATCTTGCTATCTCCTACTGTAGATGAAAATTCTGGCAGGATCAAAGCAAATATCAAAGATTAATGGCAAAGAACAAGTAGCTCTACACGCCAGGAAACCAAATCATATACTATCAAAAATCATTGCCAGCATGCTTCTTGAAAGAAAGAAAAAAAAAAAGCACCATATTTCAATGTAAGTTTTGCCTTACCCGCTGAGAGGGATTAAGATTGTCTGTATGATTGGGGAAGAGTTCAAGTGTCAGAGGCTGCTGCTTCAATATTCCTGGCAGCAGATCCATGTTAGAGTCACTTTCTTGGTCAGAGACACTGCTTTCCAGTGAATCAGCTGTAAGCCAAAAGAAAAAAATGAAGTGTTTGTCTATTCTTCCACCAAAAAACTTAAGCTGTCATCATATATAAGGTTTTGATACTGAAAAAATGTTGTGAGGCTTTTGAAACTAGACATGCATAGATGTATGGTCAAGTCAATACAGGCCTCATAAGCAGGAAGATGAGTTAGGAGACAACTGCCAGTTATTCCAGAAACAAACTACCAATAAAGCACTCCCTATGGACTTACATGCATTCCAGCCATTTCCTACAGAATAGTCTCCTCCTTCCTATGGCTACATCATATTTTATTCCAGGCAACTTTAAGCATGCCAAGGACGCCCTGAAAGCTGTAGCTTCTCTACTTAACAGTGGCACAAACACTCCTCCATGTGCAGCAGGAGCACATAACTGACAGGAAAGGAAAAAAAATAGGCATCACCAGTGGATGGTGAACCACATGCTCAACCTAAAGCACCCTGACAACAACAAAATTCCTGTGCCTGCCTGGACATCTACTGAGGCTCAGACTGAGAAAGGCACAGAACAGATGCCACATCACAAAGGAGTCTAAGAATTAGAATGCTGCAATTTAAACATCCACACTTTTCTGACATGGATCTTGCTGAACACACTACTTAGTTAATTTATTAGGTTTTGCTTCTGAAAGAGTTCTCAAACAAAGAAATGTTGGTTTCATTTTTGTACAGAGCATGTACAGAGAGATCTTACTCAGGGATTCCACTGGTGATGGGACAACAAAGGCAATTTCTGTAAGGGCATCTGCATAATACAGCACCTTCTTCTGCCCATTGAAGATACTTGCCCCAACATCTTCTGAGATAACTAGATCATCTGAAATGGACAGAAAAGGAAAGTTTAGCCAGAAGGAAGTTCTTCTTTACACACTGCATCAGAAATTACTTTCAAATACAAGGTGCAATCAATGAGCAGAACTCATGCAAATCTCATTTTAAAATGAAAGGAGTCAAATCTCATGGCTAACAACCTTTCTTAGATAAATGTTTTTACTATCTTGAAGGAAAAGGCATTTTGGGTTGGGAGTGGCTTCATTGTGAACACATTTCCAACATACTGGATTGTTTATTTCCTAGTACCCTAGTAAGCACATCTGCCACAAGAATACACCTACTACCTATTACTGAGCATTCCATCTGGCAACATCATTCAGTTAGTCATTCCATTTCCAAAGGATTCTAACATCACTTCAGTCTGATACTGTTCTAGAATTCAAGCCAGTTTCCACAGGATCTCTTTGGTCTTTTCTCCATCAAGCAGAGTTAGAAAAAGATCTGCCTCCAATCAATTCAAGAAAGCTCCTCATTCTCAGTCCCCACTGATTCCCTCACCACAACTGGCCAACAAAGGCCTTCAGAGAGGAGAAAAAGCTTCCCTCCCCACTTTTCCTTCCCCATGTCACCTCCAGAAAGACTAGCAAGGACTTTAAAATTAATTATTTCTCTGATGCAGTTTACAGAAGGGTTCCTGGGATAGCTGCCTCAGAAAAGCCACTGGAGCACTGAAATTCAGCATACTGACAGAGAAGTGGCCAGAGGCATGTCAAAGACTCCAAGCCATTCTTCAGCATCAGGAAAAGGTTCCCACATCTCCAGTGCACAGACCCCCAAGGAGCAGCACCACAACCAAAACCCAGATCTTTAGGAATTTCTTTGATTTTGGGGGTGCTGCAGGAAAACATTCCCATGAAATTATTTTAACCACAAGTAACTGGAAGCTATTTTAGACTCACAGAATCATTTAGGTTGGAGATCATTGAGTCTAACTGTTAATCAGCCCTGCCAAACTCACCACTAACCCATGTCCCCAAGTCCCACATCTGCACAGCTTTTAAATCCTCTTTTAAAAATGCCCAGGGATGGTGATTCCACCACTGTCCTGGGCAGCCTGTGCTAATGTCAGACCACTCCTTCCACAAAGAAATTTTCCCTAATATCCAACTTAAACCTGCACTGAGGCTGTTTCCTCTCCTCCTGTCATTCATTACCTGGGATACTGACCCTGACCTGGCTACAATGTTTTTCAGGGAGCTGTAGAGAGTGAGAAGGTCTCTCCTGAGCTTCCTTTTCTCCAGGCTGAGCCCACTCATCTCCCTCAGCTGCTCCTCATCAGACTTGTGCTCCAGCCCATGTACCAGCAGAACCAGATTAGAAGTAACCTGCCATTCCTCCCTTCCATTTCTGAGTGCTGTTTCTGTTTTCTTCTTCCCTGAGCTGCTTGAATTCATTCAGCTATTTAGTGGTCTGTGTTTTCATTCAAATGGCTGAAAAATGTGAGTTGAAAAGTCCACATCAAACCAGGTCCCTTGCTAATTCAGAGACCTGCCTTTTGCAGTTGTTCTGACACAGCCAAAGGGAGGTCAGAGGGTTCTGCCTCTGAGAAAGTACAGCTTGACCCTGTCCTGAAAGCAAAATTAAACCCTGACCTGGCCATTTTGTATTCCATCCTGACTTGCTCAGAGAAAGCAATGCCTCTGTACTCTAACCTCTCCCCAACACTTTCAGCCTTCTGTGGTTTGTACTTTTATTCCATAACTTCAGGGAGAAGCCTCCAGCTGGCTGCAGATCCAAGTGAAGGGAACTCCTAAGCACAGTGAATGGGCAGCAGAGCAAGTGCTGCTTAAGCACCTGCAATGGTGTCACACCTGATGTCAACACTAGGCCAAGGGTGATGAATGAACAAGCTGCACCAGCCCTACCACTGCCTTTGGGTGGCCCACCAGAGCCTGTGGCTTTGGAGATCACCAGAACAGGTCTGGACCTTGGAGCAGTGACACTGAAACCTGCCAGACACTACCACTTCCAAGGGAATCTGATTGAGTTGTCCAAGGGAGAAGCTAACCCAAGGCCCAGTTTCCCACCCTGGGATAGCAGCTCACATTCCTGAAGATCATTTTAGGTGACAGAATGGGGAGAGAGAGGGTGGTGTATGACAAGCTCAGGGGGAGTTGCTCTAGTGGAAAAAAGCAGAGTCAGTGAAGCAAGACAGAGAGCCATGTATGGGTTCAAACACTTCCAGGACCTATAAACAGCAGCTTGAGTCAATATTTCATTTTCATCTACTTACAGAACACACACACACAAAAAAAAAATCACAGAATATTTCAAGCCTATTTGCCAACACACAAAACAACCTGCAACCAATTTCACCTGAATACTGGTTTGGAATAATATAATAAAGAGTCACAAATCTTAAAAAATATAGTCCAGAGGTTTGGTGGGTTTTTTTGTTGCTGAGACTACTTCCTCCTAGCAACATACAGACATTAATTTTGCTCACTCTGACTTGAAGCTTTATTTAATGTTTACACATTTCTTTCTAGCAAACGTCACTTATCAAAAAAACCCAAAACCCAAAAAAAACCAAACAAAAAACCAAACAAAAAAGTGCCAGTGTTCAGATAGGTACACAGGAGCAAGAAAATTGTCTTCTAAAGGAGCCTAAACATTTTCATTTACTACAAAAGACATTTACTATGTTTTACATGTCTTACCTTGTTCAGGTCCCTCTTCATCACTGCAGCTGTTGATTGACCAGCTTGTTGAGACGTGACCAGTCCACCCAGGGTGCTTCCCAATGTCAACAGACCAGCCAAGAGACAGCAAGAACTCCAGAAAGTGGGGCTGAACAATTTTGGAAGACTCCATGTTCTTCAGGATCTGAAACCAACAGCAGTACCATGTTGGTACAAGAAGCAGGAAACAGGTCTCTTCCTCCCCAGCTTTTAAATTAAATTTTTGTCACCAACATGGTTTTGCCCAAATACAGCTACAGAACATGCCTGGAACCCCAGACTGTCTACATGGACATTACTCCCTGCTCCTCCTCTCCCTCAGCATCCTCCTATCCTGCTTGGCCTTGTCCTATTCAATCCATTTGACTTTCTGCCAGCATTTTCAAAGCCTGTAAAACAGTGAATTAAAGGGCTGGAAATGGTAATTTTGAGACTTAAGCACTCATCAGAAAAACCACTGAGTACTCAGTGCAGAACCTGCATTTGCAGCAAAGGTAACACGAGGGTTTTCTAGACAGTTTTCACTATTAGACTGAGTTAGGAAAAAGGTATTTTCCTCACTACTCACCTGTACACAACATAGGGTGATTTAAAGAACAGGCCTCACAGCACGTTAAATTATGAAACAGATATTCCAAAACAATTTTCAGCAGCATTGAGTGTACATTTTAATCAAACATCACACTGTACTGCTCATGTTTAACTTTAATTCTACTTCTGACAGAGCTCTGGGATGTTTCCATATGTTAAGGCAATTTTTACCTCATTATGACCAAGTGAGAGTTGAGCCCTTCACCAAACAGCACATACATAAGGACACACATGATTTGGGTACCAGAACCACTGGGGTCAGTGGAACAAACAATCCATTCATCCTTTCCGGGCCATGCAGAAATTTGTTTTGTGGCAGAGGCATTAATCATTTTGGCTTGTGCAGGGGCAGAACACTGTTGGGACACAGGCCCAACAAAGCAGAAATTGCAGGGATGGGTGCTGGAAGGAAAGCTTCCAGGCTGGAGGCTTTGTGCAGCCACATAGTCCTGACACTCCATCCTAATGCCTTGTAAAGTGTTCACTGGTGACTAGACACACTGCATTGAAATATTATTAATCCTCATTCCTGAGCACATTGAAACCATAGCTGTGCTTCAGAACAAGTCAGGGTAAGTGTGGGTTGGAAGACATAAGAGCTCCATAAGAGCATATAAACATTCTGCTAGCTCAGCAAGTGCACATCTCAGCTCAAAGGCAAACCCAGCATATCTTGTTTCATAGCTGATTTTGCAGATTAAAAGACTCTGCACTGGTTACTCTGAAGGACAATTTGTAACACTCACAGATGATCCTGGTTTCAAGAGTTGTGTCCCACACCAAAGTAGAAGGTGCTGCGGTGTTCTGTCAGCTGTGTATTCACAGTGACACGAGGAGTTGGCACAATGATTTATTATGGAAGCCATGCTCCTACACTTTACTACAAGGGTTATGAATGAAATGAGAAGGTACTAGAGAAACACCCTTTCCTAATGAGCCCATTAACCCTCTTAGCGAATTTCTAGGTCACAAAAGTCACAACTTAGATTTGCACAAATTAACCTGATTAACCTAATCACCTTTGAATCTAAATATTATAGCATAAAGACTTACAATGCAATAATACTTCCTTACTTGCAGAAAGTTTTTCCTTCTTTTAACATGTGTTTAACATTAGAATGAAACCAAACTACCTTGACATTGCTCATTGCTGGAACAAACTGCAACCTTTCCTGCAAGCTGAGCCAAGAAAGCTGAAATGCCTTTCTGATCTGAATCTTTGAACTCTACAAATAAGGACAATAAGGACAGAACAGATAATGAAGATACTATTAATATATTAATATATATCTTATCTATATTTAAAAATATATTAAATTTGTTACAGTAATCCTAAGTGTGAGCAACATACTTCAACCTACAGATGAAGGGAGTATGCAGTGACTTGTAGCTCGTACTGGTTCCCACATTCCACTTTAGTCACCAGCAGTGATGCTTTACTCACTTGGAAATTACTAGAAACAATACAATATAGACTAGTTGGCACTCTACACACTTTCACTTACCTCCTGGCTAGTTTTCTGGCCTGCCTTCATGTAGAAAATGAAAACAGTATCAAAAGGACGACAAGGTAACAAATCCAAGTAGCCAAGGTCATCAAAAAACCCAGGAAGCGCAGAGTCAAGTGCAATCAGGTGAGGAGGTAGACGACTGTTAGTAGGTTCCTGTCCAATAGACAGAGTTCAGCAGTTTAAAAACCCATCCTTCTTAATTGAAAGGTCTTTTTGGCTTCAATGGCAACCCATTAAAACATAAAAAGACTATTTCCCTTCACTAAGAGCAAAATTATACAGGGATTTCTAATTTGATATAGTCTTGTCACTGTAAATTAGTAACAGCAAGCATAACAGGATGGCAATTTGTTGCATTCCACTTTCATTAAAGAAAAGTGGTACTTTGCCAGTGAGAGACATAATATTTTGCTCAAGAAGAGCACACAACAAAAACAGCAGATGCTTTCAGAATATCACAGCTATGAACACAGTTGCATGTGCAGTTTCAGATTAACTTAAATACCAGTAATATGCAGTAATATACTGAGCACTTTTAGACATTATTTTCACAAATGGTCTACAGTCTACTTTTCCTGACAGCTTTCTGGAAGGAAAAACAACAAAATACATGGCAGAATCCACAGGTAAGAGGCAGAATTTAAAATTAAAAATATGGATCACCTCCAAAAAGAATTATTTTAGTTTTAAAAAGACACCTCTACATCTACTATGTACCAAGTGTTTATGTATGATTAAGCCATCTCAGCAGAACCAACTCTGAAGCAAAACTTCTATTGCAGTTTTATTTCAGAGAGTCTGTAAGTACCACCCCAAAACCTAACTCAAGTTGTGGAATGATTCTAAGTGTGAACATTTGAGTGTGATGGCTTATCATCCACTGAAAACAAAGACAATGACACCTATTCAGAGCTTGTTCAGCTTGAGGCCCAGCCTTTCACAACCCTGCTCTTAATCCCTGGAACGCTGGAATCTGTCACTTGATTTGATTAGACTGCAGCTGAACAGTAGTTCGAACTACACAGATGATCTTCCACTAACAAAACTTTTTTTTTATCCCTTTTGTCAGGCCAGATAACATGGGAACAGGAGGAACTGGACAACACCAAGAGGTATCAGATCACCTTCAATGCTTCTAACGAGAGGAACCCGAAGTGAGAGAGGAACAAACGTGCTGTCTGGAACTCTTGTGCTGGTGGCGGGGGCTTACACTCCGTGATGGGATCAGGAAAGCTCTTCTTCCGCCACTCCTCTTCACTTCTCTGATCTATGGAAGTCTCAAAGACAATCTGCTGAGCCATGCCATTCCTCAGCTTCTCATGGCGCTCTTCAAGCTGGAAAACATTGCGTGAACTGCTGATGTCACCAAAAACACAAAGATATCAAAATCCACTAAACACAAAGATATCAAAATCCACTAAACACAAAGATATCAAAATCCACTAA
>JBBMKD010000067.1:438579-463306 GCA_037834095.1 Argya squamiceps | reverse complement strand
AAAGGCCAGAGCTGGAGGATAACGGAGTTCTGGGGCAGGTAAAGGCCAGAGCTGGAGGATAACGGAGTTCTGGGGCAGGTAAAGGCCAGAGCTGGAGGATAACGGAGTTCTGGGGCAGGTAAAGGCCAGAGCTGGAGGATAACGGAGTTCTGGGGCAGGTAAAGGCCAGAGCTGGAGGATAACGGAGTTCTGGGGCAAGTAAAGGCCAGAGCTGGAGGATAACGGAGTTCTGGGGCAGGTGAAGGCCAGAGCTGGAGGCAGCTTTGCTCTCTGTTTTTTTGGCATTCGGGAAGAGAACGGTTGGGTTGCTGCTTGCTGTGGAAGGAGCTCACTGTCGGCGGAGGGGTCCAGTTCTGGGAGGCCTGCCATCACCTGCTCGCCTGCCCTGGAATTCTGAGCTCCTCCACCTGCTCTGCTGGAGCTGGGCCAGCCCTGCCCCACCATCAGGGCTTCTTCAGCACTGTTCTTTTTGCTAAAGTGTGACCCTGCACCCTCCTGCCCTGCCGGGACACCCTGCCGTCAGCCACCAGCCCGGGACTTTCCACTGTTCCAGCCTGGTGTTCTGAGAATTCCTGCAGGGGCACTGAGACCAAACTGGCCTGGGTTTTTGTGAAGCAAAACCCTCATGGTTCTTGGAACTGTTTTGTTATTAATGCGGTAGTTGGTGTTTTTGTTTACTCTGTTATACACACCAGTAAAGAATTGCTTTTTCTACCCCCAAATCTTTGCCTGAAAGCCTCTAACTGCAAAATTGTAATTGGAAAAAAAGGGGGAGGTGGTGGTTTACATTCTCCATTTCAAGGGAAACTCCAGCTTTCCCTGGCAGGTACCTGTCTTCCCAAACCAAGACAGTTTTCTAACAGAGCAAAATTAATCAGGAATGGGCTGAAAAGACTGCCCACAAAGAATTGCAGCAGGAGTTTACACAGTAGCATTGCAGCAGGTGAAATTAAAAGCAAATGTAAGAGAAGGCACCTGGAAAAGCTGCATTTTTAATACTTGCAAATGCAGAGAAGGGTGCTCATCTGACTATCGTGACTCAGGAATGAGCTACTCAGTGTTCAGTACATAATGCACACAGTATCTAACAATATCTCCTTATAGTGGTCATTGAAATAAAAAAGACCTTAACAAAATGGAATAAAGCATTATGCAACTGACTCAACACAACCTGTGTCACATCCAGGGAACCTATCCTATTGCAGTCATCTACTGCCCCACACCAGTACTCCAAGGCACATGCAGAAAGCATCTTCAAATAAAGTTCTGCTTGTGGGATTGAAAACCCCACTTTTTTTAAAAAAAAATATATATTTTGATATGTTGCAGAATAGACAAAATATAAAGATGTGTAATGTTCCATCTAAAAAGATAACAAAACATTACATCATTCATACATACATATTTATTATCTATAAAAATACAGAAAGATCACTGATGTCGGCTCTGAAAGAACTCAACAATGAAAATGTGCCTTCGAATTTTTTCATTTTTTCTTAAGCAGCAGGGCAGAGGGCAACTGAAAACGTGTCTCCCATTTCCTGCTCTTCTCAAGCTTCCCAAGTAAATCCCACCTTATATTGAGCTATGCTTTGCTCAGTTACTAGAAAAATCAGTGAAACGAACTCTGATTATCAAAATATTAGCATTAAAGGAATTTCCATTTAGCCTAGAAAATGCTTTAGTCAGGTAAGAGCTGAGAAATGAGGAGAGTCATGGCTACCTGCAGCAGGTAGCTATGGGTCACCCCATTCATTTCTGTATTTCTCTTCTGGTTTTTTCCAGGTTTCTTTTCTTTTCTCTTCTTCTAGTTTCACAAAGAAAGAAGAAAGATTGAGACATTGCTATAGCTACAAAGGTAATTTTAAAGCCAAGCACTGTATTGGTGAATAAAGATCAGGAATTAAAGTTCAGAGGTGTTTTGCATAGAAACCATTTTTGAAATTCTTAAGAAAGCTGAGCAAACCAGACTATTTTAAGGTATCGAGAACAGACAGTTTGGGCACAAAAGGCATTTCAGACGCAGCGCTCAAAATCTATCCACTGGAGGATCTGACCTTCTCATCCAGCATGTCGGGGTGCTCCGTGAGCCAGACACAGAGGCACTGGAAGGCTGCCACGATCATGGAGTGCAGGTCCCGGGAGTGCAGCGGGGCTGGGCGGCTGCACTGGTAGACGATGTAGCTGCAGATGGAGCTGATCGCGCGCTTCCGATCCGAGGGATCCACCACCACCTTCACCTGCGGCAACAAGGGCAACACGGTGAGAATTCCTCCACAAAGATCTTCGAGAGAAAAAAGTTTTTGAAAATACTCTAAATACAGTTTTAAGAAACAGCAATAAACAGTTGAGCTCTTTTTTGATTACAGCTTAAAATTACAGGAAAAATTATTTAACAGCGACGGATATTGAAACTAAAAGTAAAGAGATGCTGCACTGAGGTGTGACCACATTGCATGGCTTGGTTTCAAAGAGCAGGGGTGGTACCACTGTGGCTTGGTAAGAAACAATGTAATCTTAATTTGTAGTACTGAATTTTTTTCCACAAATGCCTCTTTTTCAACTCTAGCAACTCATTCTGTATCTCCAAGAACCCACTCACTGCCAAGTCTCCCTTCCACAGGGCTTCATTCTGCTCAAGTACCTTTCCCCTAGACATATTCTCAGCACAGTAACTTTCACCACTGGTAAAAAGAACAACAAAATCCATCCTTGGACAAGCAGACTGAAAAAAAACCCCGTAACCTCTTCCCCAAAACTCACTGCAAATACCTCCCTCTGCTTCTTTCCCAGCTCAGGGCTGCAGAGAGTATGGCTCCAGATGAGAAGGTCAGGAAACAGCACAATGAGCTATGAGGATCTGCACTGTAAGGCTAAAGAACTGAATTTCTCTTTTCTTCTCTCTTACTCACAGCTTGCGACTCAAAGGAACAGATGGATTTTTCTACTCTGTAGCATCTGACCATGGAGGAAGGTGGATGGACTTGCTGGTGCCAGCATTGAAGTCTGGCAGCTGTACTCCACAAATGGGAGTGACAATTCAGAGCCCCAGGATTTAGCTAGAACATCCTTCAGAAGCTCAAGATCTACAGCAGAGTCCCCTCAAGATAATCTTATGAAAGGCAGGTTTGTGAAACAGCACTCCTGCAGGAAACAAGATTTTTGACTAAGTCCCACTAATAACCTGGTGCTAAACAGAAACAAAACAGGGCAGCGCCTACCTGAGAATGGAGGTGACATATCCCAAAGCCTAAGATACAAGCAGAACAAGTCCCCACTGTAGTTGTGCAGGAAGAAGTGATCTCTTTTTTCCCCCACTTTGTTGTAAAGGGGAAAGATATTCCAGGGCAAGAATTACTTCAGTTGCATGAGAGTTATACAAAGACTACAATATTTAGAATTAACATGGGGATACATTTGTAGAGACATTTCCACATTTCCACAACCCTGGAAGAAAAAAAAATCAAACCAAGAAGACCCTGGCTTAACTACACTAGCTACAGAAAGCCCTGGTTCTGTATGGTGCTCTGTAAGATCCAATAATACACATTAATTAATTTCAAAACATTTTCAAATACATTCTGCAGTACAAATACATTCTGCAGTTCGTTACTGCAATAGTGAACAAACACCCAGTCCAATACGGCTTAGTGCTGATTTAATGCTCTGAAAACTGCCTGAGATACACATTAAAAGAGATCTGTTGAGTACCTGAGGGATTATGGATTGTCACACCTCGTTATCATGGCTGCTCTAAGTACACTGGATTTTTGCTTAACTAAGACCATGAAGTCCAGTCTGGACACAAGAGCTCTCAGGCAGAAAGGGGCATTGTGCATCTCAAGTCTTCTCCCCCACCTAGTAGCTTTAGTTGCTATTTGTGTTGAATGAAGAACTGTGCGCAGATAAAGCTTTGAAGAAGGCAACGCTTCATATTAGCAACACACTACATTTTGTCAAGCTCTAAAAACTATTTCCAAGATGAGAAGAAAGGGGAAAAGTGGTACAATAGAAGTTTCAGCTAAAAGACATTCCCAGGCCACGTGTCCTTTGAGCCACAGTGTGTTTACACTGGGAGAAAACTACCTGCAACAGTAGTGCTGTTTCTTTTTCATTTCCAAACAGAATAGTTGCTGACAAACTCAGCCACAGAAATCTGTTCCGTGGCATGACTTTCACCAAGGCAGGACTACAAGCACCCTGTGGGAAGGGGCCAAAACACACCAAGCTATAATATCTCACCTTTGCCAGTCCAGAGAGCAGTTCCAGGGCAGCCAGAGAGATACTCATGTCCTGCCTCCACTGGGAGTTGAGCCTTTGGGTAACCAGGTGAATGCTGCGGATCAGCAATCCAGCAGCTGTATCTGTATGAAGAGCTAGGATATAACCCCAAAACCACACACCACAGGGAGGGAAAATAACTAAGCATTAGTGACGAAAAGCAAAGCACAGGCACAAGGCAAAGCAGCCACAATAAAGACACAAAATAAACTCTAACCATCTCCAAACTGATTTATGCCTTTTGCACAGGTTAACTCCCTCATGTACTCTCCAGGCATTATACAGATCCATTCAGACCAGCTAGCTCAATTTAATTTTTTTTAAGACATTTTGAATAAACTCAGAGCTCTGCTGCATTTTAGCAGCAGAACAGCCAGTTTCAGGTTTTGCTATTGTACTTAAATTGTCTGACACGTTACGTCTTTTAGTCTCTGGAAAATATATACATTGGTAATGTATATTAAATGTTAGTAGCTGCACTGAGGAACTATGGAGCACACGTAATTTCAGATATCTGTGTCAGAGGTTCTGATTCTTTCCACACCTAATGTTTATCAAAAGATGCACTAGTTCAATAGGCATAGATAATGAAAGAATCAGTGCTAGAGAAACAATTATTTTTAACCTTCTGCTTCCTTGAACCTTTAACTCAAAATTAAAAATAGAGAATGTTTTAAGTATCAGTTGTTCTCACTTCAAAATACTACAAAACATAAATACTATCTGTACTTGTTAAAATTGAAGTATGCAAATTAATGTCAGAAATAAAAAACTGCTCAATGACTAGTTTAAAGAGACATGAGAACTATGACAGATAAGGCATATCCTTCCCAAAATTTAAATTACCTTATTTAACACTCAAGAACTATGTCCAATGTCACACCCAGAGCAGATTCAAGAGCCTACTATGGCTAAACAGTCACAATAAACTGTCTTGTATTCAATTTTCTCCTGTTTGAAGCATCCAGTGGAAACACAAATTCTTTTCATAAGCTCCTTACAACCTTACCTTCTGTGCACAGGAAATCTTAAAAATCCAATAAAATGAATATACTACAAAAATATATTTCAAGTCATGTCATGGTATGAAGACTCTATAATTCAAACATTTGTAAGATTTTTTAAATCTTACAAATGAGTATTTTTACAAGCACTTGCCAATGAAAACCCACATAAATTAAACGCGCAATTCAACTGGTGTAAAGAAAACTAGCACTTTGATAATTTCAAACAAGCAAATTCTGCAGGGAAAGCACCAACAAGCTTATATGAATACCTAGAATATATTGAAAGCTTTCCTGATCATCTTCCTCCTCTTGCTATTTACAGAACTAGACAAAAAAACCACCATCGAACATTTCTGGGTGGTGATGATAGAATTGCCAGTCTAGGCTACAATATAATAAAGGTGATTAATTCTCACATTTAATTGGCCAACATCAGTTAAACTGAAGACCAAAGGAGCAAATGAAATTGCAGGATCTTGACAGACAGCTTACCACACACAGCTTACCACAGATTTAGAACATGGATTTTACTATAGAGAGTCAAAAATGGACAGTACAAGACATAGCAAACTAAAGTTAATGACTAAATTCTATTGTTATAACATATGATATACCACAAGCATTCTGCTTACTTGCTCTGTAAAAGCCAGAGTCCCTGAAATGTTCTTTAAATGTGGTTTAAGAAAAGGTGCTGCAGAGGTCAGGCAAGCATTTGGAATGCTATCAAAACGAATGGAGCAATTAATTTACACTTGGTGTACACATATCCCATTCTTGTTGACAGAAACTAAGTCTTGAAAATGTAATTTAAAGTAAAGTTTGCCAGCACCTTTTTCAAAAGCTTTTACATTCTGATTTTGAAAACATTATGAGTCCTTTAGTAGGGTTAAGACAACCACTGGAAGGGCACATGTGAGCGCAGACTCGCAGCACACAGCTGGGCTATCCCCCTGGCTTCAAACACCTGGGCACATTAATGGTTTAGCCAGAACCAGTACAAAAAAGCCAGAAAACATCAACCTGGCATATCATGACAGGGTTTTCCAAAGAGCTGTCCTTACCATAATCCCTCAGGAGGGCCTGTGCTGGCCGCTCACTGTCAGGTGTCGTGGGCTCTGTGCTGCCACCACTTGCAGTGCTAATGCCACTATTAGTGCGACTGTGGCTTTTGAAGAGGTTGTTTTCACCACCATTCTGCAAAGTGAAAGGCAGTTTAGAGAGATGAAAAAATTTCTGAGTTCCCCATGCTCTCAGATACAGAAGATCAAACCTTGAGATGCCACCTGAGCCCCCTTCAGTAGCAGGTAGAGTGAGGAATGCATTCTTTCTGAAGAAGTAACTTCATAAACAAAAAGTACTCACCATTTCCATCTGACAGCCAATAGCTTCTAGCAGTGCTGAATCCTGAACAATATTTAACATTGCACCTGCAGAATCAGACAGAAGAAGGTAAAACTATGGACTACAGTAGAATTCACCACTAAAAATTAACAAGCAGCACAGAAGGTTTAACGTAGAGGTTTGCAGCCTTGTTTTACAAAATCTCTTATTAAAACAGAGGACTTGCTTTGAGCTTAGCCATTTGAAGCAGATGAAAGTTGAGACAGAGTGCTTTCAGCTGTTAAAAATGCTTTGAACATAGTCTAGAAAAGACTTGAGAGGGGATCTCATCATTACATATCAATGCCTCAAGGGTGGGTGTCCAGAGGATGCTGCCAGACTCTGTTTAGTGGTACTCAGCAACAGGACAAGGAGTAATGCACAAACTAAAATACAAGTTCTACCTCAACATGACAAAAATCAACCTTTCATGGAGGGTGGCAGAGCACTGGAACAGGCTGCCCAGGGAGGTCATGGAGCCTCTCTCTCTGAGGACATTCAAAACTCACCTGGACAGGTTCCTGTGTCACCTGCTCCTGGTAACTCTGCCTTGGCAGGGAGTTAGACTGAATCATATCCAGAGGTCTCCTCCAGCCCCAACTGTTCTGTGATAGGTAATTCCTCAGTGTGGAAGGATTTTGGCTTCACAGAAGGGCTGGAGTGGTTCCTTGTCTCACACCAGACTGTGCTAATTTAAAAACTCAGGTTATGTTTAAGGATATCCATCAGAAGGTGAGTCCATAATCAGAGGTGGGATATGCTGAAATTCCCTCTGCCTGCCACTTTCCATGCTCTAATCTCCATCAGTGCCCAAAATACTGTATTCGAGTTCAGGCTCTTAACTGCAGGGGTCACCAACCCCATTGCATCCAAGCTAGCCAGGACAGAGCTCTCTCCTCAACATCAGGAAAGTTTTAATTAACTTAAATCAAAACTGTTGATGTGTCTTAACTGAACTAGGGTGAACAGCCTGTATCTGCTTGGCAGCAGAGCCCCCAGATGAAGGAGCAGTAAGGACATGGACCTGAAACTGGCTGACACTAGCACATTTGGTGGCTTCAGTTTTAATTTTCTGCATCCTTCCCCTGCCTCATCCATCACTGAACATTTAGGAAAACACAACGTACTCTATGAAGGGAAATGACAGGACAAGAGGGGATGTTTTCACACAGAGGCCAAGGTGAGGTGGGATGGTGGGAAGAAATTGTTCCCTGTGAGGGTGGGAAGGCCCTGGACACAGGTTGCCTAGAGAAGTTGGGGCTGCCCCTGGATCCCTGGAAGTGTCCAAGGCCAGGTTGGACACAGCTTGGAGTAACCTGAGCTAGTGGAAGGTGCCCCTGTCCAGGGAATGGGGGTGGAATGCATGGTGGAATAGCAGGATGGAGTGACATGAGCTTTAAGGTCTCTTCCAACCCAAACCACTGTGTTCTGTGAAATGCATCACTCACTGCCAAACATTTATCAGCAGATTGAAACAAACCCTACTTTTGTTGAGAAGATGGTGGCACATGTGAGAATTTCTGGTTAAACTGGAGATTCATGAATCTCCTCCAGCTAAAACTAGCAGGAAATCACATATGGAAACTGGAGCTTAAGAGGAGGAATACAAGGGCAGGTGAACTGGCAGAGACTAGCACAGGAATAGTAATTCCCAGCAGAAAAGCCATAAAAGGCAGACCACCCACCCAGCTGGCTGCAGACCGAGTAGGCGTGGAGGGGCATTGGACCACAGGGGTGGGATTTATCAAAGCATCACCCTGAGGTGTCAGACATAGTACTGGAGGTGGGACAACTTCAGGTGCACCAGCGTTCTGAGGGTCTCATTTGGAAACCACAAATATCCTCACCCCTTCACTAGCAGTGGGTGCAAATTATTCTTTCAAATTATTCCCCTCTAGTCTTCAGTGAGAAAAGAAACTGCTTAAACTATTGCAAGGTAACTTTCCAAAAGTCTTTGCAGACTTTGATTTGTTTCCCTTCCCTTAACTATGCATCATTTTCTTGCCCTCTCCAGTGAACCAGGTAAACTGTCTGCCTCTCAGAACAAGGCAGACCCCTATCAAGCACCACAAGACTGCTGGTTTTTTAAACAGACAAAAGGAAAGTGGTAAGGACAAGAACATCATCACATTGAAAAAAGCACTTCTAAAGAGAGAAGAATAAGGGGGGGACATGAAAGAATAATAGGCATGTACATTTGAACTTATCTGAAAACATATTTAACTTGACAGATTATGCACTATCCAAGTTTTCATCTTCTTCCTGAGTACTCGGCATAATGTTAATCCACTCACTACCTCCAAGAACAGTTTGCCAAACTGTGCATAGTGCAGCTCCACACTCTATCCCAAAGCTTTTGTCTGAAGATTTACACACTGCTAAACAAGTATCATCTGTATTTTGCCAATGTTGGACCAGTAGTCACCAGTATGCCAATATCTTTCTTAGGTTTAACTGTATCAAAATCTAAGGTTTTCTCTGAAATCCATTAGTCAGGAATCCTTGCTAAAATTATGACATTTTACCTACTTCCATTTCCAGTTATGACTGACTTTCTGTGCTAGAATGTGCTTTTGCCTCTACTTTTCAAGTACTACTCCATGTCAAAAAAGAGATTAACAAAAATGTGAGGCTTTTAAGGTGTTTTCATAGTATGAGGATAATTATACACATGACAACCTGCCAGGAATTTAAACCTCCTTCTTGCGAAGCAACACATCACTAATAACCCACATTATCCCAGGACAGATTAAGACAGGCAGTTCTATAATGCAGTTAATAAATAAAAAAGCTGAAATAACCTAGTATCATTTGAGTGTTGTTGGGATCAGTTTCCGTTTGCAAAGCTCCTATAAGGATATTCACAAGCCGCAGTTTCAAGGACAGGAATGTTACTGGCTTATCATATGCTGAGCTGTCATCATTGCTGAATTTCCCTTCCAGGACAACCTGAAGAAAAAATACACTTATTTCAGTATCAATTAAAGATCATGTCAGCAGGGTTTCAAAAGTCAATGTCCACAGCACACATTGTGACCAGCACCTTGTAATATGGTCTTACTGTTTCATATTCACTGAAAGAGTTCCAGTGCTAAAGAAAACACCCAATACAATCCACAACTCATCCAAATCCCACTCCCAGGAAAAGAAAAATAGAATGCAAAACGTAGTGATAAATGTACTACCTCAGACTTTATCGTTCCAAAATGATGAGGGAGGGGTAACAGAGATAGCAAGATGTTAATGGAAGCTCTTCTTAGCTCTGTGGGGTTTACATAGATTTTAAACTTTGAGAGTTCCCTGCAAATCAAAGCATCAGACAGTTAATGAACTTTTCACAAGAACCTGGAGCTGAACATAACTAAGTTAATATTAAATATACACCCACCCAGTGGTCTTAAGTAATTTGCAGTACACAATGTAGCTGCTTCTTTCTAAGACCGATCCAAAAGAAGCAGTGGCTGAGATTTAAGCCCAGGAGATAAATAATGCTTTCTGTCTAAATGCCTAACATCAAAATCAAACAGGGTATCAAGACATAACACATACATTGAAGAAGGCATGCAGACTACCAATAAGTGCCTAACTTAGCAAAACATTGTGAAATCTATAAAGCTCTGATAAAAACCTACTCCAATTTCATCAGTCTAAATTACCAACTTTCCATTTAATGATGCTTACTTATGGAATACACTGCAACAACAGCCATTAATGAGTATCTTGTGAAAGCTTAATAGTAAAGGCTTTCAATGTATTTTTAGCATATTTCAATATATTTTCCTATTCTTTAAGGCACTGCTTTGCATCAATGAGTATGCAGCTAACAACTCATACTTTGTTTAAAATAAGCACTATTATTGCTTTAAAGAAAATAGCATTAAATAAAACTGAAATTTGGGCTTACACAGCGTTGCTATTATCATCATCAAATAGACACACACACAGTGGGCCCCACATCACAGAATTTCTTTGGTGAAATTACACAGGAATGACAAAAGACAAACATCTTCCAACATTTCTGATTATGTTTATACGGAAATGACAATTTACCTGTCAGGTAAGATAGTTTCCAAAGCTGAAATGAAGTAGGGAACCACAACATCAATGCCTTTCAGGTCACAGCAGAACAGAGGAGAGGAGTTTAGAATAACACTGGCAAGAACCGGGTGGCAAACGAAATCTGCTATCTGCAAACCCTGAATTAAAAGCATGTAAAATCTGACAAAGAAAGATAAGTTTTAATTATTTGCACATAAAATCATCAGAACCCCACATGATTCTGCAGCCACTATTTGATCTTGTCTATATAAAATACAGTAAGTTTCAAAAACAGAGCTCAGAAATGTTGATATAAGTCTTCCCTTACGTTACTTGAGCCCAGGCAAGCACACCTGACCAGCTTAATAAACCCTCACAAATGACAGGTTTTTCATATGAAAAGCCAGTGAGGCACAATTTTGCTGAAATCTTTGACTTGTTGCAACACACAGACTGGGAGCTGAGTAAGCACAACCAGCTGGTTACCAGCGGCAGATCACCTGCTCCCCACTACTCCCTTCCCATAAAAGGGTGGGAGAAAGACCTTGATTTTCACTCCCCAACAGGAAAAAAATACAGTGAAATCTTGGGAGAGGCAGTGGACAGGATGTCAGGACGAGACACACTGATCAGCAATTTGGAAAACAAGACCAATCATAGCCATCACAGCCACTTCAAATGAAAAATCAAGGACAGAAAGCCAGCTGCTCATCATCCTAGAGCAGTTAGCTTCTTTTGCAACTTCTTGTTAGAGAACATGTATGCCCTCTTAATTGTTTCAGAAGTCTTGCAGACACAGAGGAATCCCACTGACCAGCAAAGACAGATATGAACTATCTATACAAAAAATATTACAACATTCAAGAAATAAAACTGTTCAGTCTGCTGGGAAGTTTTAATGCCATCTGGGACAAATGAACAGTTTGAGAGAATCATGATTTAAAAGTGATTCTGTCCCTCTAGCATTTGCTATTTTACATTAAAAAATTTTGTGAAAAAGGTACACTATGACAGGCAAAACTGCTATATTTTTTCAGAAATAAAAAAGAATGCAGAGGTAGTTCAAACACACCTGTTTCAAATAATGGGATATTACTGCATTTCAATACTCAGAGGGTGAAAAAAAGCAACCACAAAAAACCAAACCAAATGATGTGGTATTTGACAACACAAGAACCTTTGTGGTCTAATAAAGTGTACAAAGTCTTATGCCTGCAGACTTATTTTTTTCCATCTGAACAATATTCAGTGACAAACTAAACAAAAATGAAATTACAAGAGGCAAGAAAGCACCAAAGAAAATGCTCCTTCCAGCTGGAGGCACTTCAAGGTACTCTCCTTCAACTGAAACTTAAAGAAAACCCAGTGAAAAAGCAGTATCAGGAAAATGTGAGAGGAAAGCAGTGCTGTGCTTAGCTAGGAATCCCACCTCCAGCCTCTGAAGGCCAGCAAGGTGTTTTTAAACTGGCAACACAGGTTTCTGACAGTGAGTGAATACTATTCACGGGGAATTAGTCTGCATCACAAAGTTACACCAATAAAGCAACTGGAAGATAGTTTAGTACCGGGATAGGTAAGCTGGTAATATTTCCTCCCCAGTCTTCTTGCTACAAAATATCCTACACAGTGTCCCGCATGCCTCTGCCCTTCCTGCTTCATAGTTGTCTGGGAATTCACTTGCATCAAACATGGGGTTGGAAGCCATAGTGTCTGTGGACATTTGGGATCCTTTCCGGCGCAGCTCCACACTAGCCTGTGTCGCTATAGCTGGGAAGAGAAAAAACAGTGTTTCACTGTGCGTGGTAACATACAGAATAGGCTCATGGGATCCTGGACACAAAGATCAAGTCCAATTTAGTAGTTAACATGAAGCTATTAGTTCACTCTATTTGAGCCAGTGCCTCTGTTTAGGAAGTATTTGTGGGTGTACCTAACTTGTTTTCTTCATAAGGATAACAGCAACTGACTTTCAGACCTTCATATCCTAGAGATTGTCCCAACTTTTTGCTGGCAAGAGAGTGCTTATATCCAATACTAGCTTCCTACCCTCTCTGAAAGGGCAAGGATCTGCATCACCTGGTTCTTATCCCCACAAAAATGAAATGCCACCTTCCCTTATTCCCTTAAAAAACAAAACAAAACAAAAAATTCAGCGGCACTACTACTACTGACCTCCACTGAAGGAGGTGCTTAACTTCCAGCTGGCCAACTCATCTCATGCTGCCCTGAACACCAAGCAGCTTTGATCCAGTTTTGTTGTACAAACATACTTATTAAAGAAATAATAAAAAAATTCTAAGGCCCCGTATGAGAAAGGGAAGGTTGTGGAATCCCGTTCTCCTAGTTTGGTCCCTCTCTCCCCACATGATCACTAAAACTGCCACATAAATAAGAGAGCCTGCAGACAGCAGTTACGGTGGGCTGGCCATCTCCTGCTCCCCATCCTATAAGCAGCTCCACAATCCTCTCAGAGGGTCCTAACCTGGTTCTGCCCAGCCCTGTGCTCCCTCCCCACAGGCCAGTTCTGCCAGACCACACGACTCCAATCCTGGTCTCCCTTTCACACATCAGCATTGTGTGGATATGAGACCACTCACTCTGTTGGGTCCATCCTTTCTTCCAGGATAGCTACCAAAACAAAATACATACTGCACTCACTGTGATTTTTGGTTTTTTTTCAATTTTTTCCCCCTCTTCCTTGGACAGCTTTCCTCTAGGATTACTAACGTCTTAAAGAGTGTGCTCTTATTTTTAGCTAAGACTAGATGGATTTCCAAAACTTTTATAAACTACAAAAGCAAACAGCAGACAATGTGTGCTCCTGACGTAATCACACCTGTGTGTTTCTACCAGCAAAAGAGAACTTCTTCTGTCTCAGCTCTGGGACACTGGGGAACAGCAGGTTCACAGTCAGCCTTGCAAACAAAGGCATGATAACACTTTAGCAGGTGGAATACCTGATAATTTACAGATAAGGAGCTTTTTTGTTTTGTTTTAAAGGAAATGTCTTAATGACAAGTGCCTACTCCTAATTTTTTGTTCTCAAATTTATCATTTAACCTGTATTTACCTCAATTTTCATTGACGTTAAGTAAAAAATAAGTACAAATCTTTATGCATCTTCCCATGAGCCATTTTTTTTCCTAAATAAGCTATCCAGCAATATACTGTAGTTGGAAAAAAACACTACATGCACAATGCATACAAATCAAACACTAGGTCTGTAAAATAAGCTTTAAGTAAAAAAAAATGGTTAGTGCAAAGTCCTGAAACTCATGACATGATCACAGACTAAAGTACAGAAAAGATGGGACTGATTCAGGCAGATTAATTTGCTTTTGCCAACAATCCTCCCCATTCAAAAACACACACAAAAAAAATTACTCGTCTTTTTCAAGTAAAAGTGCAAAAGCTACAAGAGACAATGAGAATGAGTTCACAAATAAAATATGGGATTATGGAAAAAGAAAAGCATGACCGCAATTAAGGAAAAGCTACTGGTTCCTACTTACAAGATTTATAAGAAAGAAGAATTTGGATAAAAGATGCTGCAAGATAATAGAAATAAAATGGAAACAAATCAAAGGACAGCAGTAGTTATAGAATACTTTTAAGATGGTGAAATCGTAATATAAGTTAAGAAGCTTTTAGCTTTTTTAAAAATAGATTAAAAGCTTTATGATACAGCAAGCTTGTTAAACACAGGAAATTGGCATACAGGTCCAAAATTATGGTTTTGAAAGTACCATGCAAAACAATGAACAAAAAGTTACAAAATACGACTAAAATTTAGAGCTGTTCATATCAACATACACCAGTCCTTTAACATGTATTAACCCTTTTCAGCTCACACACCTGTCCCCGTGTCACCTTGCACATGGAGCATACACCAGGCTATCCTAAGGCTCCTCTGATCTGGGGTATGTCTTGCAGGGGGAAAGTTACTTACCTGCAGTCTCCTCACAGCAGTACTCCTACTTCCAAACCAGCAACGGCATTACAGCTCCCATTTCCCTAAGCCAAATTGCTAACAACCAGAATTCCTGAGCATGCATCCCCTGACCACCAACTTCATTAACAATCTTCCAATGCAGAAACAAAAGGTAGAATGCTCACAGAAACATTAACACCTCAAACAACATCCTGAGAAAGCAGAGAGTAAGAACTCCAGCAGCCACCAGCTGGGGAGAGCTATTTCTTTGAACAGGCAGGGTCAGACCTGTAACCAAGCCTCTCAGCAGCACTCACTATGACCCCAGACAGGGCTGCTTAGAATTTGCTTCTAGAGCCCCACAAACATTCTATGGGACATTAATGACAGTAGAGCCAGAAGAGGTGAGGGTAATGATGTACCCTAAGGCTCCCCCACTGGCAACAGCCCCTGAGGGTTACCAGCAAGCCCCTGAGGTGTCTCCTTCAGCTGCTGTAAGCTGCACAGCTGGCATCCTTTAGATACAAGGATTGAGAACGAGCCCATCAGATTGGAACATTCAGCTGCTGGAATGCTGGCACAAGGTGCTGGTGAACCTCTCCCCACTCTCAGAAGCTGAGGACAGTAAGTAGCAGCAGCACACACCGTACAGCCAAGCTTGTCTGAAACACATCCTGCCAACTGAACCTGCCCTGGCACAGATACACATACCCCAAGCTGTCATTCTTGGTTAACCTCACACAAGCTCTGTACCTATTTGTTATGAATGTGTTATGTACCATAGGGATCTATTTATCCCACACTATCAGCTGCATAAATGCCACACACCCATCTGATTCTAACGACTATGCCAGCAGGATCCAGCTGCTTTCAAACCACCTATGCATCTTCCAACAGGCCATTTTTACTCTCTCACCACAACATGATGATGTTTATCAGCTGCCCACCATAAAGCTTCACCACTAAAGTCTGTGTGCAGAAACTAAAACTTGATAAGGACACTGAAGGCCCAAAAGCATCATGCCTATGATGGACAATCAGTGCTCTGCCTCAGAATCCAAACAATGACACAGGACTACCTTGCAGGACAGGGCTCAAAGAGCAAAGACAACTGCTTTCCAGCTGATAACCTCCACCAGTAGCCAACTCTATACAGATGACTTCCAGCTAATCTTGAGAGAAAACAATTCTCTTTTCCCAGAGACAGACAAAACCAGAACAACCACAAATGTGGAATACCTACAGTTTTCCAGTCAAGAGCCGGTACAAGAAGCTCACCCATGAGATGACACAAAATTCAATACTTGTGAGGCAGCAGTTAACCTGACAGAATCAGGAGAGCTGAGGCTTAAGGGGCCTCTGGAGATAGTCAGCCCTCCCCTGCAAAGCAGGGTCAAGTAGAGCAAGTTCAGTTACTCTTCTATCCATTTAGACAGTTTTTTCATCTCAAGACTTACAAAAAGCTTGACATTTTTTCCACCTATCATTTTTCACTACTTCCTCTCTGGAGGTTAAAGAACTCCAGTGGTAAAACATGAGATCCTGGGACAAGGAAAAAAGGGTAGAGGAGCAGTCATTCACATCAGCCTTGATCAAGTGCTCATTATTTCCCAGAGCTCATCAAAAAGGTGCACTGTAAGATGGGACAAGGACAATGTGTTTGGCCGTGTGTCTCTGCAGGATTTGTTTAAAAGAACCAAACTAAATTCTGAACTAGAGCTTGAGATCATGGCTCATCCACAGGGCCTCTGGTAGGCACTGCACTGAGGTCATAAATCTCTCTTGGGTAATCACATCAGAAGGACTCTCTCTCACTGAGGCCGTGCCACGCGACAGAAGAGGACAGGGAAACACACTAGAAAACACAGCATTCCAGAAGTGTCCCAGGGCACAGAGTCTCTACAGAACCAAGGAGCAAGTTGCAATACTTTTGCAAAGTGGTCCTCAGTCCTCCAGCTGGCAGCAAAACAAAGAAGCCATATTAGAGAGCCAAAAGAGAAGGAATTCGTAACTGCATGGCATTGGAACAAAGCAAATATTAGAAGGGTTTAAAGCTGCTGAGATCTTACACAGCCACAGTTCCAGACCTAAAGAGAAATAGTGTGTGTGGGCCAGTGGAAGACAATACTACATGGCAAAGCTGATTTTAAGGGCAGACATGTCCCAATCAAAACAGTTAAAACATCCATAAAAATAATAGTGCTTCTTGAAGCTAATGCTAAGATTATCAACAGCAGTGTCACACATGGTAAGAATATTCCAGCTAATGGCTGAAGTGTCATGGCTACAAAGAATAGCAGATGGACCAAGACATACAGGAATAACCAAACTACAGCTGTAAAGCATCAGATTTATTCTGGATGTCTTTCCTAAGGGTAGGGACTGTGGCAGCTAACTGTCCTTTCTCTGCTGGCTCTCCTCCTTCAAGCCACATCTACACTGGGCAGCAGGAGCAGGTGGATTGTGGACCTCACATTTCTGGGTCTGAGAGATTTTAGCCTGCTAGCAGCCATAACTTTTTCCCAAAGAAAAATTTCTCCAAAAGGTTTCTTCTCAAAACAATTCTTGGCAAACAACTATCCTTTCTCAAAACAATCTTTCTCCAAGTAGTGTTTTGCTGTTTCTCTAGTCAACCAATGAAATTAGAAAAGTGTCGCTCCTATTCACCAATCACGTTAAGTCTGTTTCAGAACACCTTATAAAAAGTAGTAAGAATTAAACAGAAGCCTTCTTTTTCTATGTTCTTTGCCTTCTGAAGGAAGTATTTGGAGTCTTTCTTTTGTGTCCTACAACAACAGTGGATGGCCACAGTGTGCAGATCTGATTGTTACTGATGGGCCCCACTTCTACAATGGGGGGGTCCTAATACAGACCCCTCCTGGCCCACTTCCTCAGCCAGCATAGCAGCTCCTGCCTTACACTCTTCAAGGAGGAAAAGACTTCACTTAGAGGTATCAGGCATCACAGGTCAGATTCCCAGAATAAAAACTTCATGATTTGGATCTAAAGACACTGATGCTTCAAAAGTCAGTAGAAACTCCAGGGGCCTGGCCCTTTACACCTCTCGCTCATTTTCCCACCTCAAGCAGAGGCTGAGCAAAAGGATAAATCAGGCAATCAGAGTTTGGGGCTTCTCTACAGCATTTCAGAAGTAGGGGTCAATCCTCAGCTTTCTCCTTTAGCCAGCCCACCTTGGCACTATTGTGACCAGCGACCTTACAGAGCAGTAACAACACCCTGCAAGGGCAGCAGACACTTGACTAAATTCCCCTAAGTTAATTCTGTCTTCCAAATCGCTAAAAAAGCAGGACATGACACAGACAGGGTCCTGGGAGTCCACCAACATCTCTGTCTCAGAACCATTGCTGCTAGTACACAGCAGATCATGCAATGTGCAAAGACTGGTCTCACTGCAGACAGCTCGGAAGAGCACAGAGGGGGAACAGACTCCGCTCAATTTGGAACAACTGTCTCTAGTTTGCAGAAAGCCAGTAAATATCCCGATAAGGCTAGTAACACAACAACTTTCTGATTGCTGTTAGGTGATTTAAGACATTGCATATATGAACAGAAGGCCTTGGAACCCCTTTAAGGAAATGAAACCTTTTGATTTTGGTTGACTGTGTACTTCTGCCAGCATAACAACACCTCTGTTTACAGCTGACACTTTTGCATAAGCACCATCTCAGCTGACATCCTTCCTTTAGAGATTAGGCATTTCATTAGAATTGCTCAAGAAACAGATTATGTCAAAATTAAAATGATCTAATCAATCTGAAAAGCACTAAATGTAATAATCCATTAAATGCATATGCAACCGAACACACCCTCAAAGGATGCCTTGCTCCTTCCTAAGCTCAGCTGCTTCCCTAGCCATGAGTCATGCGTCTTTCAGAAGGAGACTCCAAACACCTACTACAGAAATCCACAAAGAAAACTTTCAAAAACTATGTGCTACATACCTAAAAACATCTTTGGAAGATCCCAAATCCTAAGCTTTCACACAGGGATTTGACACAATAAACAAGGAAGACCACCTGTTTAACTGCAGCTGTCAAGTCCCACTATATATCCAACTTGCTACAACAAATGTCTTTCCCCTGTTTTTCTTAGGTCAGTGAGTTACTGACTGATTGATTGATTGATAGATAGATCTCTTGGGAAAGTTAGCAGACATTCAAAATACACAAGGAACAGGAAAAAAGAATTAGAAAGATTATTCTTTTTTGAATATTATCACCAAAAGTAAGATGAGAGCTAAAAAGCCTCTCTGAGCAGAGCACTAATTCTGCTATGATATCTCAAAACATCTAACCTCTGCAGCTGAGCAAAGCACAGGACACAAATTAAGTTTGGCAGTTAAGGGTTGAAAACACAAAGATATCAAGTCATTAAGGGAAACACACAGCAACCATAACTGATAGACATAACTTCACTAGCTGTTTTAAGGATTCCTGCTTTCATAACACTCTGCAAAACCAAGTAGTACCGCTTTGTGCACAATGTGGAGCGATGTAGGACAGTTTTTCAAATATTAGAGTCAATATAAATAGTTCCTATTAATCATAAGAGACTCAAGCAGATTTCAAACTAAGAAGTGAAATCCTACCGTAAGATTTCCCTCATTTAATAGCATTTTCCCCAGTATCATAATTGAAAGTACCATGCTTGTTAGAGCAACGCAGTATTTAATAGTAAAAAGTGGGCTTTTCTAAACTTTGAAATCCCCAAACAGCTGCTCAGCTAATAGCAGATGCTGGCTCAGCTCAAGGGATTAACTACAACAGAGCACATCAGATTTTACTTTTTTTTGGATTATATATGTGTTAATCTTGCAGGTAGGAAATGTCCATAAAACAAGGAAAAAAGTGTACATATATATTTTGTAATATTTACCAGTCATGCTGCCGTCTCTGTTTATTCCATTATGAAGTTTACAGTGAACAAATGCTGCATCAAATAACCACGATCCAAAGAGGTTCAAGATGCTGTTAACCTTTGGCCTGCGAGGAGCCGGAAGTGGCCGAGGCTCAGAGCTTGTCTGGTTCGGGCTAGAGAGTGGAGAAGTAGAGGAGGGTTGGTGCTGCACTTTTGAAGCATGTGCAGTAGTTACCTGTTTGAACAGAAGAACAGATCAGCTCCTAGAATCAAGGCAACTACCTCCTCTAACTGAGGAGATGATCCAAAGGGTCAGCTGCTCAGTATGCAATCTTACAGTGCTGGTTTTCATGGTCACTTTGTTCACCGTCACTGCCCGATGCCGGCGGTTGTGGGGCGGAGTGGTGTTGGTGGCAGTGCTCTGGGGCATGCTCAGCCTGTTCACTGGCGTGGGCGGGGCGCTGTCTGACCGCGGCCGGGAGATGCCTGCAAGGCCAGGAATAAAGCAGCCTTTCAGCAACAACTCCATGGGCTCACAGAGCAGGCTATTAGTGAGCAAAGGATCCTTTGGTCAATAGCCATGCCTCCCCCTGTTCCCCAGAACAGCAGTAGCAACAAAACCACCTCTCCCTATTTTACTATTAGCAGAAATAAACACGTAAGCAAATGAAAACAGTAATTACATACGATAAGCAATTGATTAAAAAACACCAAAGCGCCCCATACCTTAAGGCTGTGAGAAATGGCAGATAGGAGGAACCAGTCTAGAAGCAGGCAGAGGGAAAGGAGCAAGATTCACTTGCCAAAGACAATTTCACAGCTCGCTTCTGCCAAAATTCAGATGCCTCTCACCTTTGCCTTTCTTTCCCAATCACAACTCCTACACCTTTTTCTGAGACATCTCTAAGATGTTTGCCCTTAAAGCCACCTTAGCTCACTAATTTAAGATGAAACCCATCCACCACATAGCCTTCTGCTCGGTTTGAACTGAATCACCTGCTGAACAGTCAAATACTCAGGTGGTACACAAGACAGAGTAAGAAAGCAGAGCAAGCTATAATCTTCTGGCAGCAGCAGGACATTAGCCCAGTTTTTATCCAACTTCAAGGAAATTCATGGTGTACAGAGCTCTTCTCCATCAAAATCAGCACCAACTCAACTTCTGCAAAACTTGAAGTGACAAACACCATTTCTGCCCATTTTAATGAATTTCAACACCCTCGTGCCCATTTGAAAAATGAAGTGGGGAACCAAAGTGCTTGAGAATTTGACACAGATTTTTTTTTTTGATCATATTAATTAAAGCACTGAAGTATTTTTCATTAACACATTACAGAACAATTTGCTCCTGCTAAATCATCAGTGTTACACCCCAGGCAGAGTATGCACTATGAAACCTATTGTTTTTGTACATTTGGCTAGAAAAGAGGATGCACTATTTTGCCAAACACATCATGTGAGATGAGATGTGAGACCAGAGAGAACAAGATAAAACCCAATGTTTTAGCATTTGTGACAAAAGGTAATGAGCTCTCTCATCAGCCTTTGCTGAAGAGCCTTCTGCAGCTCCCAAGTCTGCCTAAGAACAGTCTCCCATTCCATACCAACAGCCTTAATTTAATTTTAATTAAGAAATCTCCTGTGCCCCAATGCATTGCACTCTCCATCTCTGCACTCCAGGTGGGCTATTATCACTCTGGGTGCTTTATCTTGCTACAAGATCTCCAGAAGTCTTAAGTGTCTGATTCATAAAACTAAGCATAATGCTTTCAATTTCAAGTACTCCATCCTGTTCCTTAAAACTGACCAGCCAGAGCTACTCAGTTACCAGCAGACCCAAAGAAAGGTGACTTTTCTACTCAGCACTAGTAGTAACCCAACCATAAACTAAGGGGAACTCTCACGAAGATCTGAAGATGACAGCCCAAATCCAACACCTTATAAAACAGACACACAGCAGTTGCCACAAAGATTAGAAACATGGTGGTGAGTGCTCACAACATGCTAAAGCACAGCACTTGCATAAGCGATTAGATGGAAAGAGAAAAGAGAAAAGGAAAGAGAAGTTTGGGAAAGAGACCCCTGGTTTTGTTTTATTTTGTATTTCTCATTTATTTGTTTTGTATTTGAAACTAAGGCCATCAACAACTTCATGCATTCAAATGTTACTGTTCTGTATACAAATCTTTTTAGAAGTGATCTGAAGTCTCCTCCTCATCAATCCCAGGATATACTTGCAAATGTTAAATTGTTATTTGTGTATTTATGGAGAAAATAGATCTAAAGAGAATAAAATAATGATTAAGTTAATATTCCTAGCTATCCATGGGTAAGACAAAAGCATTACCTAGGAATGCATCCACTAAACAGCTGATTCCACGCATGGCACGAAAGAATATTTGAGGCAGATGTTTAAGGCAGGGGTACTGATTCAGCTCTTGAGTCATTCCACTCACATTCAGAAACTGCTCCTGAAACTTGGGGGTAGAGCTAATAATGGCTGGGTTACTCAAATCCACAGGATTACTGCACAGAAAAAGAGCAAAATATATGTTAGTCAGTTTAAGAACAGCTGTTAAGATTTTAAAAGCACCTGAAGATGCAATAGTTTAAGGCATTTAAATAATACCACAAACCAGCACCCAACATCAATACATTTTAGCTGTCACTCCATCACAGGAAGGCAATTTTCACTTCCTGGGTTGGCAGTATATAACTGTCTTCATTTCAAACATTACCCAAACACACTAAACAATTTTAGCAAAATAAAACAAACCAGAGCACACATTTGCTAGACTAATTATTGCAGTAATATTAATTACTTATGAGGTCTTTTGAACCCAGTTAAGATTTTCTTAAAGTTACTCTAGAAAGGTAAGCAATGAATTAAATATTGTCAAACAGTGATGAGAAGGGGAATGGATTGTGAAAGTTTGAGCAATTTTTCCTGACTGACTCAAATCCTGAAACAGCAGATTTGTAAACTCCAAATTTGAAGAGTACGATACTTGTGACATTAGTACTACAAATGAAGAAAAAGGGATTTTTAGTTAAGAAGTAAATTTTAAACAGTCTAATGTTTATCTAACTTTTACTATGAAACGGTATTTTGTATCAATTGTTTAACAATCTGGCCATTGAGAGCATCGATGTAACACCATGTCCAAAAGTCTTTAAAACAAAACACAGCATTTGGTTCACCTGTGCATTTAGGAAAGATTAACATGTATGGTAAAATTAACTGTACAGATTTCTTCATAAAAATAAATATATGAAGATGAACACCCTTTTCAAAAATAAACTGTAGGTTAAATTTAACCTGGAGAATAAATGGAAGTTGTATGCATATCCCAGAACCATTGTTCAGCTCTTCCTGTTTGTTATCTCAGAGAAACAAAATTCTATTGAACTCTTGTTTTTCAGATCCTCCAAAATGCCAAATAGCTAAAGTAGTTTTTAATTAACTGAACCAGTTTACATTTTGAAAGTCTGAGTTCAAAGTTAAATACCACCACTCATGGCCTGCCCTGAGCTGCTGCATGGCACTGGCACAAGTCTCTCATTTTATTCTATTTAGATGATTAATCATGGCAATCCCCAAAGAAATGTTTCATTTGTCATGCAAATGTATAGAGCTCATGCAGGAACAGGAACAATGGATGGCTGTAATTACAATACCTCAGCATATGTAAAAAGCGAAACCACGTTTGTGCAACGCACTCATTATCCATTTCAAGAGGAATCAGACCAGCATCTTCATCGGGAATTTTGAATGGAGGAAATGAAGGTCCATATGTAAAACGCAGCAACCTAGAATGCAAGTCAGACAGAGCTGTCCTTCAGCTCATACTCCAAAATTTACCAGTGCATTTGAGCCCCAAAGGTATCAGCAGCTCACATGTGAGTCTGCAGGCAACAATGCAACACCCCAAGATTTCCTAGAGTTCCCCGTTTTATACAATCACTCAGCCCTCTTACAGCCTTGGATGGTGCACACCTGAAGCCTGCCTAAAGCTCCAGCCAAACTGAAGAGCTATTAAGGCACAACACCCCTCAGCAGGTCTCCCATCACTTAGCCAGAGGAGTCACCAGTTACCACAGCCACATGAGCATCTGGCAGGACTTAGATGTGAAGGAAGAGGGATTTTTTTTTTTTTAAAGAAAGAATTCAAGCCCTTATCCTCACAGCTCTTTAGCTCAAGCTTTCAGTGACACCAGCAAGTCATATTAAGTTGCAGTTCTAAATTCCAGCTTATGATTGATAACCTACACTGTACCCCAGCACCCTGAACAGCACACACTGTTGACCTACAAGCAGCAGAGGACTTGCAACCCACAGTTTAGGGAGTTCTTCAAAACAGATGCACCACATCTCCCAGAGGCTGGGACCTACACACCAGCAAAGAACAAAACAGTGGTCCAGTGCCATGAGAACAATGCTTGGACAAATGGAGGTTTTTCCAGAGAAGAGCTGTAACTACCTGAAGACTCACCACTGACCTTCACTGAGCTCCTGCTATCTAATCTGACCCCTGCTTCACCCCAGCTTCACCAAATTACAGTTCAATTTCCCTGGTCAACGTCATCTGGACGTGTTCTAAAGGAATGGAAGAGATCTGCATCAAACCTTTGCAATATCCAAGCATCCCCAGAAATCAGTTTGTCTTTCCCTAAGTTAATTTTCTTGCAATGGTCAGGAAATTACCCACTCATCCTTACTCACTTATAAAGCCACATAGTTTTATAAAGTCATTACAACTATGAGAAGAGGAGGAGAAAAGTAGTCTATGGCTGACTCCTAAACCAAGAGTCAAACAGGCTGAATTTCCATTTTCCACTTCCCCCAGCAGTGGGCACTACAGTAACCTGCAGCCAATTAATACAAGTGTCTGAAATCACAGCCTATTTACAGTACCAAGCCTGGACACAAGAGCAAAAGAGCTTTAGGACAAGAGGCCTTCTCCAGATGCAAGGATGATGAGGAATCCATTCAGTGCAGGAGCTGGTGGTGCAGCTGCAGTGACAGCTGCAAACTGAGCTCCCCAAAGGCTGGGAAATGCCGACCCTTTGCATAACAAAGGGCACTGGACCTGTGGCCCAGCCAGGTGCTCAGACACTGCAAGAGCTGAGGGCCAGGGAGGAAGAGCTGAGACTTGCATGAGCTTGGACTGTGAGGGGATAAAGGCCCAGGAGTCTTTTGTTGGAGCTGTTC
>JBBMKD010000067.1:396022-431743 GCA_037834095.1 Argya squamiceps | reverse complement strand
CCCCGTCCTCCGCGGGACTTCGCGGAACCAAAGCGGCTACGCGACGCGCGGCTGTCCCTGGGCAGCAGATGCAAAGCGGCAACGGCGGGCGGGCCGGAGTAAATGGCAGCCGCGCCCGCGGGCTCCGTGTGTCCCGCCGCGTCCATGTCCCGGCGGGGGTGATTTCGCCGCGAGGGGGGCCGGTGCCGCCGCCCGCCCAGACGCGCCGCTGAGGGGGGGGCTCAGCGTAGCCCGGCTCTGCTGTGAGGCGCCGGCCGAGAGACTCGCTCCCCCCGCTGGGAGTGGGAAATGATCCTCGTCACACCGGGCTGCGCTGGGAGTGGGGGAAGCGCCTCGGAAGTGCCCGAGGTTATTGCGGAGGTGTTTTTTTCGTGTAAATAACGGACGTCGGGCGTTCTGCTTTCTCTCATTTGTAGCTTTTCTTTCTGGTATTCAGATGTCAAAATTCTCGTTTGTGTTGTTTACTTCGGACAACGCAAACTGGGTGTTTACCTTTTAATTCGGCCCAGCCGTGTCGGAATATGAATGGGAAGGGAAAAGCTTTTGAAGATTTTCGTTGACGTGAAACATCATGTCTCTTTTTTCTGTTTAATAAGTATTTTGTATTTAGTGTAAGTCACAAGGAGTAATTAAAAACGTTGTCGTGAAATCCGAGGCTTCTGCTGCCTTAAAGAGCATCCTTATAAACAGCCCTATAGAAGATGGGGTATTACAAAAACAGGTGAGACTGTGAGCCCTGACCAGGCTGCCTGGAGGCTGGCGGCTTGTGGCACTGCCTCGACGTGTTGCATTGCTGATGGAGAGCCTGGGGTCTGTACCTTCCTTCATGGCTTGGGATTCTGAGGAGGTTGGAACTGGTCTGCGATCATGTCATGATAAGGTGCAGTCACAGCATGAATTGCTGTGAGGTTGTGGGTCATGTGTGTTTGCTCCAGAGAACAGGAACTGTCTGGTAGGGATCAGGAGGTTGTGTCTGGGAAATCCAAAAGATTTTTTGTGCTTGAATACTGAGGTGATGAGAAGAGGGGGATTACAAGTGGAAAAGAGTGGAATACGAGTAGGCAAGGATGGATTGGACAAGGCTTGAAGCAGCCTGGTCTAGTGGAAGGTGTCCCTGCTCATGGCAGGGGGTTGGAACTGAGGGAGCTTTAAGCTCCCAACCCAGGCCATTCTATGAAGAAATTGCTTCTGCTACATGTGTCAACCATGCTTGTGAGTTTCCCATGTTCAGAGGACTTGGAGGCTCACTGCTTGAGCTTCTGGTGTGTCTTGTCTGTAGAAACAGCAGTCTTCCAAACTATGGAGCTGCAGACCAGGTTTAACAGCAGCATATCAGTCTGTGGGAAAAAGCAGAAAGGTGGTGTAAAGTCAGGGAGCTCAACTTAAAATTAGCATGAAGGTTTTCTAGCCCAATAATTTCCTTGGGGTAGGCGAGCAGAGCTTACCAGATGTGTCACTTAGTGAACTAGGGTAGAGTCCTGAAGAAGCAAGGTGATCAGGAAGATTCATCTGGATTATTGGCCACCAGACTGGGGATTGTTGAGGGGGCTCAAGATGGGCAATGACTGTTCCAATTTAAATTATTTGGCTGGGATTTTGAACCTTATGTGACACACAAAGCACCGTGTCTTAGGGCAGCAGCCTCATGTGCCTTGAATTTGCTTTGTGTCAAGATGTTTGCAACAGTAGAAGCTGGAAATGTTGCACAATGGAAATTAAACAATATTATACAGTTAAAATTATACAACTGCTGGAAGCAGCATTATTGAAACCTGTAACTATATTCCTACCAACTCGTTCTGTATCTGAGGTTTGAAATTAATTGAAATGAATAAATGTGTTTGATTTGGATTTTTCTAATTTGAGATCACCTTTAGAAACCCTCCAGTGCTCCCATTTGCAGCTCTTATTTCACATTGGTCATACACTGTCCTTAGTGTTTTTCATTGGAAAGTGTAAGTGTAGTAGTACCTTTAGATTTCAGAGGCTTTATTATGTACAACATATATTTTGGTTCCTTAAAGATATGCTAGCAAGTCTTTTTAAAGATACTTTTATTTTAAACATTCCTCTGTTGTAGGCTCAAGGTGGGAATTACAGCAAAGTAGTTACATGTACATATTTCAGTAAGAAGCACAAAAATTTATAATCATAGTATAGTTTAAGGACGAAAATAAAAACAAAAGAGAAAGCAATTCGGCTTTTAATTTTTGAGGGGGTTGTTTTTTATGTGTAAGAAGAGACTAGGGGTTTTAATTTTTAATTACTTCATTGCCATTCTTACAAACAGAAGTTTAGTTTCTTCCTGGAGAATGGTAAAGCCAAACCCTCAGTTCTGTTTCCATAGGCACTATAACCCTCCCTGAGCAGGGCTTATCTTGTGCTCATCATGCCAGCTGTGTCTTGGATATAAGTAAGTCTGTCTGTGCAGCTTAAGCCCATGTTGGGCACTGTGGAGGGCTGGCTCAGGCTATTTGAGTCTGTGAATATCATGGCCTGGTTTAACCTGTGATGTTTCCAGGAGCAGAGGAGTGGTTTGGTAGTTTCCCTGTATAATGTTGAAGACAGTGTGTCCTGATAGGTGTCTCAGTGCTCCTCAGTGGTTTCATGTTTATGTGAATGTGGTTTGGGAGGAATAATAAAGTCCTGTATTGCTTTTCCTGAAAATTCTCAGTGTTCTGGCTGGTCAGGTCAGTTATTAAGCAGAGCAGTTGTGATTTGGTCTTGCTGTGGAAAGGGGTGGGCGACTGTCTACTATTGTGCAAAGCAGAGTTGATGAGAGACTTCAATAACCTCACTTGTTTTTCAGTTCTGTTTTGGCAAATTCTGAATTAGAAATTGAATTTGCTGGATTTTCAGTCGTCTTACTGATCGTGGTCATATCCCGTTGTATTCTGTGACTGGTATGGCACCATTTATTGCAGTAATTCAGCGAGTACTGTGGGAAGCATGGAAGGGGTAGCTCTGTTTTCATTTGGCTATTGTCCTTTCCAGACTTGGATGCATTTCTGTATTTATAATGGGCTTAGTTCCCCAAAGGGGTGTTCCTTATTTTACATAATATAAAAACAGGAGAGGTAATAAATGTAAAGTTTAATTTGAAAGTAACTGTTACTGTTCGGTCATGTATGAACCAGACTCTCTTTGTAGTTACCAGATGGACTAAAGATGTGAAACAGCACTTTTTTTCCCTGGAGCTGGAATTGTGGCTTTTACCTGTGTGTTTGAACAGAGGAAATAGGCAATCAGCTGCTTCCTTTTCACCTCTGTTTTGGTAATGAAGCTGTTTGTTACACCTTAAACTGATCTGATGACTGGCTGCCGTGCAAAAGAGCTTGTCATACCCTGGCTCTCTCTTGTACCACCTTCAGCATTTATTGTAGGTTTTCCTGATCCAGTTCAGTTTGCTGAATAATCAGAATACTAATCCAGCTAATACTAATGTGTCCTCATCTCCACAGAAGGTCGGCTTTTGCCAGGTAAGTGAGCTAAGTGAGTTCAAAAAAAGTCTGAGGTGTACCAGAGATGGAGTTGATTTTTGTCATGTAAGAATACTGTTCTTTTCTAACAGTGACCAAAAAGAAGAGCATAAGGTCAGGATGTACGATACAAACCTTTGCCTGATGGTCCTCTTGTCTCTTGTCATTTGTAGGATGTCAAGAGGTGGATGTTTGCTTTTGTTTTGTTCATGATTAATCCATTTATCTTCTGTGAATTAGCCCATGTCTCCCATCCACTTAAATGTAAGGCGCTGCCACATCCCAAGGGAGATGTTCCAGAGCACAGAATCACCTTGTAGGTGCTGACTACCTCTGTTTGTTTTCTTTTGAACTTGACAGCTGCTGGCTAAATTTCTTATCTCTTAGCTGTTTTGTTTGGACACAGTGAAGAACTGATCTCAATTTACCTTCTCCATTCAGTTCATGATTTTACAGGTTTCTGTTGCATGTCACTGCAGCAATCTGTTTCCAGCCAGAAGAGCCCTGGCCTGATTGATTATTCCTCATTTGTATTTTCAAACCTGGTTTCCTTTTTAAAAATACTTTCTTTTCTATTATGTCCTCTTGAAAGGAAGGAGGAGGCACTGCATCCAGGATGTAAGGTATAGCCATTCTATATTTTTATATGGTGGTTTTATTAGTAATCATTTTCTAACTTTTTTTTTCATGTGTTGAATGACTTTGAACTGATGCTTTAATCAATCTGTTGTGACTCCAGCAAGATTTTCTGAATGCTAATGATCAGTTTGGAGCACACCACTCGATATGTGAAATAAGGACCATCTATCTCCAGACTGCAGCTTTATTTGTGCTGAATTTAATGTTATTTTATTTCTCTGTTATTACTGTCAGGGTTTTTCTACAGATCTTCAGCCAGCCTTTCTCTTTGCTCTCAGAGTAGCTTGTGACTTCAGGAGACGTTCACTCTGCTCCTTGCCCCTTTTTTGGGACTTTATGAATACAGTGTATAGTACAGTGCTGCAAAAGGCTCCTTGCAGTCTCTCTCCGTGGGAAAATTGTCCACTTATGCCCACCCTCTGTGCTCTGCTTTCAGCTGTGTGTTAGTCCAGGCGGGGCCTTTCCCACTCAGGGTTTTCTGCAGTTCTCGGGATGTTGATGTGCAGCAGTTCCGTCTGCCGTGAACGCGGCTCAGGGAGAGGCTCTGCGTGTCAGCTGCCTCTCTGCCACTCCTGCTGCCCTGCAATGAGCCCAGTCTGCAAGCAGCTCGGACTAGAAATGAGCCCAACAAATTAGAAATTAATGCTGATTTAGCAGTGTTGTACTGGCAGTATACAAATGTGGGGGTTTAATTAGGATCAGGCAGGTAAATGTGTATGTCTGTGCTTGCTGCTGCTGATTGAACCTGCAACCTCACGGGCTGAACTGTGGTCTAGACTTAGGCCACGTGTCAGTGCATGCACCTCCTATTTCAAATGCTCCCATGTGATGCTGTACTTAGATTAGCATGGCTTAGTATGAATTACACCTAGGTACTAATTCAGCCAGTTTTGTGACTGTGATTTGGATGTTTTCCTTGTGCTGAGGCAGATAAACAGTCTGACCATGGGTTAATGTCTGGAATTCCTTAAACAAAGACAGTGATTAAGGAGGGGGTTTAGTGCATTTATGTAAATAAATAAGGATCTAGTAATGGTTTTTATCCTATATATGGACTTTATTCTAATTTATTTATAAGCATCGTAAATACTTAAAAAATATAACTGAAAATTTACAAATTTTGCTACTGATGCCCTTATAATGCTTTGTATATTTTAGAATTATTTGAGTTCTGTTTACATTTAGGTTTTCTGAATACAAAGGATATAGATCTTTACTGAAATTTCTGTTCACTAAATTGATTTTTCAGATCTCTTCTTGCTTGGATTCTCCAGTACTGTTGTCACACGTAGTAGTTTTCTGCTGAGGATTTTTTTGGACTGTCTTTGTGTGGAAACTGAAGTTAGGTGCTTATGTTTCTATCATATTCTTTTGGCAGTGGTAGTTTTGAAATTTATTACTTAGCCAATAAAATCTGGAGGCGGGGGGTTGGGTTCAAGTTGTGAAGGGTATTTCTACCTTTGCCTAGGCAGAAAGAAAAACTTGATTTGTGTAAGTGTGTAGTTATATGACTTAGATTGAAAAAGAAGGGCTTGTGCCCAGATGGTAGAAGATGTGACTTGGGGAGTGGTTTAAATCTGCTTTTGTGTGCTGCCAGCTCATGTGCTGTGTGGCTTGTCTCTGCCTTGGTGGAGAACTAATATAACAGTGCTGGGAGTCTTGGGCAAGGACAGGCTGCTGAGCTGACGAAGAAGTGTTTTTAATCATTGTGTAAGAACTCTACATTTTCTGTTTTGTTTATATAGTTCATTCTGATACGGTTTTCCAGAAAAAAATGGCCCTTGTCATAAATTAAACTTCATTTTCCTTTAGCTTGGATGAAAAGATTATCAAATACATATCATGTGGCCCTCAGGAAAGCCAGGGAAGGTTTTTTTTCTCATTTTACGATGCAATTGGACTTTATCTGTTGGCTGACCTAAAGAAAGGCACAGAGCTTGGTGAAAATCTTCATGTGGATTAGCTCAACCACAGAATAAAACTATGCTTTCCTGACCTTTTTCAAGTGGTTAATTGGAAACATTCATTATTGCAAAAAAAAAAAAAGTTAGTTCTAGCAGTAGGTGGAAGGAACACCTGCCAATTCATGTTCATTAAATAGTCTGTGAGGTCACCTGCCAGTGAGTGGCCTCAGCTCCATCTGCACACAGGTGAGCATGGTCACACTGCTGGGAGGTTGCAGTACCTGTGGGGGTCCAGGAGTACTTTGGAGTTGAGAGCAGAACTGTGGGACCGCAGGGCTGCTGGTTCACAGTAAGGACATTGCTTTAAGAGGAAAGACATTATTCAACATTTTGAACCATAATGCAACCACTGTAGCTGCTGCTCTGGTGTTGTAAGAAACATAAGGAAAGAGTTGTTGATTAGGAGATTGTCCATCAGGATGTCTCCTTGGTGAATCCTTGGCTTGCCTGTGTTAGCCCATAGTGCTGGGCTGTAGCCATGAGTTGTCTCCATGACCACAATGTGATTGGTGGTGTCGGGCACCGTGCTCATTCGTGCTGCTCTGCTATAGAACTGAATTATTGTAACTGAGGAGTTGGCATAATCCAGTGCTCTCAACTGACATTTTTCAGTGACTGACCTGTCATTGTCAAGGTTTCAAACACAAACATCTAAGTTGCAAAAGGACCGTACTTTTCCAGCAGAGTGAATACAACAGCACAGAGGGTGCTGTAGCTTTGTACAAAAGAGCTAATGAAGTAGTTCAGGTCTCTGCTTATGTGTCATTTTGTTTTTTCTCAATGTCATGCTGAAGAAAAAGCAAGGCCACCTCTACAGAGAGGAGCAGCAGTATGGGCTGTGTGTTGTAGAGATTCAGCTGTACCCCAGCCTGGGAGCGCTGCCACATGGAGGGTCTTGACATAAGAGTGTAAAGGTTTAAAATATTTTTCTGGCCACACTGAGCAGAACCATTGTCCAGGTATTCAATATCTTTTGAACACTTAATTTCTGTATTTGTAACTGTTTTAAATGGACTTGGAGTTCATGGCTGTCCTGCCCCTGGGCTCAGCTGTGGGGCTGACCACATGAGGCAGGAGTCAGAGACAATTTGCCTGTGATTTCAAGGGATCACAGATTTTTTCTAAGCTTCTACTAAAATGCCTCAAACAACTCAAAGTCTGTTCTGCTGCCAGCCAAGCTTCAGGGAGCACCTCCACATGTGTGCGAACTCTGTTGCTCTCCAAAAGGTTTTTTTTTTATTTCTTTGGCAGCAGTTTAAATATTGAGAAATAGAAACTGTGAGCATTCTCCTGTTTCCAACATGCAGAAGAGTTACTGATGGGGAATTGCAAAGTGTGATGCTCCAGTTGGAGAAGCTTTTTAAAAGACTTCAAGCGAGGTTGATTTTTGTTGTTGTGATATTTGAATATGTGCATGTCTGGATGTGGTCAGAGGATCTGTGACCAGACTCTTTTGTGACAGTAATTGCTGACTGATTTCTCTGTGGCTGTGCTCCAAGGGAAGGAGCCGTCTCAGGTCTGTGATGGTTACTCAGAGGTGTTACTTGCCTTGGAAGTGGTTGACTGTACTGCAGCATTCCCTGTCACTCAGCCAGTGTTCCAGTTCCCACCCCAGACCTGCAAGGAAGTTAAAAACCTTTGCCAGTCTGATTTCTTTGGGGACTGTCCTGGTTCTTCCGAACTCCCGCGGTGCCATGCTGGGAAACATAGAGATGGAGGTGCAGGGATAAGAAATGCTGTCATCTTGCTGACACTCCCACCCCCCTCCATCTTACTTTCTGATATATCCATACTTCGAGTGATAAATGGAAGATTTTTTTCTGATTTAGTATTTTAATGATTCCACTGAATGATCTTAGAGGTCTTTTCAAATCTTGATGTTATGCCACCTTTCTGGTCGCTCTCTGGCCTGAGAGGGTCATACCAAGGCAGTAACAGAGACTTCTTTCTTATCAAATGTTTTTTTGCTGGTTCCGTTTTGTTTGGTTGGTTTCCTGTTGATGTTGAGTATGTCTTCATTAATTCTTTGTAAATACATAGGAATGTTGGCAACCATTTCCAAATTTTAGGTAGCCTGACAGTCCTGTATCCAGGTATTTGAGCAGTTCTTGAAATCTGGGAAACAACAGTGTCATCACCAGAGCTGCCTGGTCATGTGTACTCCAGAAGCTTCACAGGGATAATGAACCCATCAAGTCCTTTGGATAGTGATTGAGTTTTCACTGTGAGAAATGGCTTTTGTTGTGACATTGGTAGTAATTGCCTAAATGAAGTGTTTTCAAGGGGAATTCTAGGCCACTATACTTATATTTATGCTGCACTCACACCAGTATAAAAATGTCTTTAAAATTATTTGCAGAGCTTACCAGTTGGTTTCTTGGGAGGGGGTCCTGTGCCTGTTCCATGTGACTGCATTCCATTTCTGGCAGTGGTTTTAGGTGTTAGAAAATGATATTTCCTTACTGAACATTGTTTTCCTTGGCAGTGCAGTGACTTCTAAAAATGTCTAAGAAGTCTGTCATTCTGCATTTTTTTTTTTTAATTAACTGTGATATCCTGAAGGAAGCAGAATTTCTGTAAGAATTCCAGCGTCAGCAGTGAAGAGCAGATGGGAATGTGCAGTGCTGCAAGGCAGAGCAGGAGCAGCTTTTGGGAAGGGACAGTGAGCTGTGTGCTTGTGTCACTGTGGGCTGAGCTTCAGGAAGTGTCCTCGAGAGATGGTTTGATCTGGGAAAAAAACCACCTTCTTTCTTCCTTGTTTAAAAAAAATGTTTTGTTGAGGTTGCGAAATAAGCCCAAGACAGCCTTCAAATGCCAGCTTTGGAAATTGTGTTGCATAGGATTTCTCAGACAGAGGGAGGAGACATTCACTGAGCATTATATTATCTTTTTTTGTCAGTAGTAGAAGAGTGATGTAGAAGAGTAATGCAGGTTTTTCCTTGGGCCTTACGAAAGATAACTGCTTTCCCCCCCTTGACTTAGTTTCATTTTTCTTCGTTAAAGACAGGAGTTTCTTAACAATAAAAGCAATAAAACAGCCATAAAAGCCTGTGCTCTCTTTAAAAAAAGAAAGAAAGAAGAAATAGGATAAAGTCCATTGTGTGGTATAGTAAACCATCACAGGTCAGCTGGCCTGTAGCTGGACAGATAAATCTGGACATAACAGAATATCCAGCTTGGCTAATCCTAGTTCATTCTCAAGCTAGTTCCTGGGTAAGCAATGAGAGGATAGATTTGAAGTTCCACAGGGAACCCCAGCCAGTGCTTTTTAACCCTGTATGCAGACATACCGCTGGCCAGAGAACTGGGTGGTGCTGAAACCCCAACCAGTCAGTTGTCTAAACCTGGGAGTTTTGAACCCCCTATAAAAGGAGACCCTGAACAATAAACCAAGCTGTTTGTCACTGACCCTCGGTGAGTCCTGTTGTGTGTTTGTCTCCAACCAACGACCGTAACGTAATATATGGTGAGCCCTGACGTGGTCAATGCAGCCATTTCTGCATGCAAGAGTGGGGGAGACAGACAAAAGCGAACAGAGCCTGAGCAGAACTAGAAAGCTGAAAAAGCAAAAGGTGTACAGAGCCTGAGTAGAAGCTGAAAAGCCAAGAGGTGACCAAAGCCTTCTGTGTTAAAAAAACTGCTCAAATCCTGATTTACATACCCCTAAAAATAGAAGAAAAACCTGGCGAAGACATGGTTGGATGGATCTCAGTGGAACACCCAGTTATGAAGGTATGAACTCTTTTATTACTTCAACAGGGAGTAAAGCATGAGCAACAGGCTTTAGAAGCCACTTTGGATGCTGTAAAGCCATGGAAGCTCGTTTCAAATTTGCTGGGGCGATTAGAAGCTGAGCAGAACTCAGGGATAGCAGTGGAAATACTGTGGGCAAATCCTGCCGAAGAATCCCAAGATGGTGGTTGCTTCGTGGCGCGGGAGCTGTCCGCTCAAGGTGGGGGAGCCCACATGCCATGAGTGCAGCCCAGAAACATCCCGAATGGCAAAGCACGAGAGACAGCCTGTGGGAGAGAAGATGGGCACGTGGGGCCAGGGGCTGAAATCTCCCCCACATTGGCACCCAGAACTCCCTCCAGTGCACCCACCAGATCCCAGAAGCATTGCAGCACCAGAAGCCAGAAGAGAAACCGGCAGCCCACTGCCAGAGCTCTCCCAGCGCTGCGCGTGCCCATGCCATGCATAGGGCTCCCAGCACCCAGAACTGTGGAATGCTGTGTATCACCACATTCACAGTCGGGACTCAAAAACGCTTGTGAAACACCATGGCAGCCAGCGCTGCTGTCAGCGCCCAGGAGTCTGAGAGACCCAGCCAAATGAGTGGTGCCCAAGACCGTGAGACATTGCGTCATGCTGGCTGTGAGCGGCCCCAGAAACCAGCAGAGCGGGGCTCCCCGCTGCCACCAACAAATCGCATTGCCTAACAACAACCGCAGCAGCCATGTTAACCCCTTCTAAGCCCTCAGCAAACAGCCGTAAATCTTCCAGGGGTGGAGGAGGAGAACCAAAGATGGTCCCTGGTCCCCTGATCTGTGTAATCCTAGAGGGGACCTGAACAGTATCACAAAACAACATTGCGTGCAATGCGATATTGGCTGGAGCTGAGTGGTGGCAAGCAGTGGAACCATGGGGGATGGCCAGACCATGGCGGGCAGAGGAGCTCCGCCAAGCAGCAAACCCCCAGTGGGTGGCAGGGTGGCCCAGCCCCAGCGGCAAGCATGGCACTGGTGGAACTGTGGCAAGCAGCAGAGGCATGGCTGTGCTGAAATGTTATGTGACGCTAGGCCACCACGTGGCCATGTGGAGCTGTTGTGCTGGGTCAGAGCCCGCTGGCATGTTGGGTGGGTCTCCCACAGTCTTGCCACAGTGTCACATGACCCTCAGGATTGCCCCTCCACCTACTGCACCGAGTGCACCTGTAGTTACCTGAGCTGCCCATGCTGGGACTGCACACACCCCCATTGCCATGGAAACCCTCAGACCATCTCTACCTGAAGCCAATTGGCTGTGAAGCCGTGCCTATGATCCCACCTCTGTTGGCCACGGCCACCTGACACTGCAATTCATGAGTGAATCCTGAGGATACTTCATTACGGGTGCTCGGATGTATAGCCAGTGTCACACCTGGAAATGCACTGGAGCTGGGAATTCTCAGAGCCACGGCACCGGATCCCACTCCCACTCCCACCGCTGCCCCAACCCCACTGAGCCAGCGGCCAAGGCTTGAACAGCCCCAAAGACCCCCATTGCTGGTGAATACACGAGGCCCCCACAGAGAGAACACGAGTCGCCACCCTACAGCCAACTTGGGAGAGGAAACCCTCACAACCCTGCTGGCACCAGCACCAGCTCCATCCCCACTCCTACTGGATACCATTGCAGCACATGCTAACTTGGGACTGTGAGCCCCAATTGAAATTGGAAACACGTCTATTCCAACCCACAGGTACTGAAGCTTGAAACAAAACTCCAAAAAGTTATATGCACAAAAACTTTCATATATACGTGCAGAAAAGCTTTGAAGTGTCATAAACTGGGTAAAACCCACAATTAACCACTTCAGTTATCAGCCCAATTCAATATTAGCAGAGGTAAGCATGAATCTCTTCCCAAGAAAATTAATTCCAAAGGCGAAAACTGTTCTAGAAACAGTAGAGCAAGCCATAAAAGACAGACAAGTTTACCAGGTATGTCCTAAAGTTTGTATTACAATGTTTATTATCATTATTAATTCACACCCTGCAGGAATTATTGGTCAATGGGACACACAACAGTGTAATCCGGTTCATATCCTGAGATGGATCTTTCTGCCCCGCCGACCTAAAAGGACAGCATCTGCTGTTTTTAGATTAATTGCAGTTAATTATTGAATGCCATTTAAGGTGTGTGTAGTTAAATGGTAGAGATCCCTCAAAAATCGTTATACCAGTGCAACAAAAGTTTTTTGAATGGTTCTTTGAAAATAGCATACCATTACAAATTGCTTTACATAACTATACAGGGGAAATTACCTATCACTTACCTAGCCACAAATGGTTATGATTAAGCAAGACCACTGTTATCCCTGATACCACTGAGCAGATAACGCCAATAGCCACCATCCTGGGGTTGTTCCAAGCAGCTGCCTGCTGCATTTGGCTGTGCACAGAAATAACCTCTAGAAAATCTGGTATTTAATTCTGCTAACTAATTTTAACATTTACCCAGTAAAATAAGCTATGGTTTTAAAAAGTGCCATCTCAATGTCTGGTACAAAGTGGGATCCAGCCATAAGATATTAGTTGATGTTACTTGTATGTGTTTCTTTGATTATTTGTAAGTTGTTTATGTTGTTGTTTATGTTATGTTTATGTGATGTTATGTTGGGGAAACTTTTTCAGTAAATATTAATAAAAGTTTGTTTTTAAAATATGTTAGAGGGAAACCTTTCCAACCAAGTCCCTGGCTCTGATCAAGCCCTGGACCTGGCTGGTAGGGGAAGTATAATAAAAAAGTATATGCTATAAATCCCATGTGTTTCTATGCTAAAATGATGAAATCAAGTCACTTTGACTTGTAAATTTGGCCTTATAAAAGCTGAACCCTTTTTTTGAGTTGAACCTAGAAGCCTTGGTCGAGAAAAGGCTATCTAAGTCCAGCTGTGACAGACTCTGGGTGAAAGTAAGCATTTAAATAGTTGTAAATAATTTTTTTAGTAGTGCTTATTGTTTTATTGGATGTATTGTCTTACTGTTCATAATAAGTGCGTGTTTTCTGAATTTAATAGGTTAAACTGTGTTCATGTTTATAGTTATTAAGGCTGAAAACAGCGGTGAGTTCTCATAACCTATTCAGCTACCACACCAAACAGAACTTACTTGCCTTCATGTAAACACATCTAATTAGTACCATACAGTGAAGTCACAGATATGCAGAGTGGTTAACTAGTGCTCACCAGGTCAAAACCTGCATGAACACTGAAACCCTTTAAACAACTCTGTCTAACCCATCATTCACTGATGCTTGTAATAATTCACTCATATTCACAGGAATCCTTTAAAAAATTATTGTGCCCCAGCCTGACAGCCGGCATTCTTCCTAAGAATAAAGTTAAAGCTTCTTAAAGAATTAACCAAGATACCATAATCCACTGACATTTTATCAATGAGGCTGATTAACGAAATTTTACTCTATATTAATCTTAGCACCACAGCCAGGCATGCTTACCCAAGCAGAGGCATCACACAATTTTTTTCCACCGAGGTGTTTGAGCCTTACAATGACAATTCAAGTTGTCAAACCCAGAGGCTCATAATATAGTTAACACCTGTGTTGACTGCCAAGGTCACACTGCACCACTGCAGATGGGGGTAAACCCTCATGGACTGTGTGCTTTACAAATCTGGCAGACTGATGTCACATACATCCCTGAATTTGGATGTCTAAAATATGTGCATATATCCATTGATACCTTTTCGTCAGCAATATGGGCTTCAGTTGACACAGGAGAAAAAGGTCGGAATGCCATTGCACGTTGGCAATCAACCTCTGCTTCTTTAGGTATCCCCTGTTCCATTAAAATGGAGAATGGCCCTGCTCACATTTCACAAAATACAAGACAACTCCTACAGCTCTGGGATGTGTCTCACCACACTGATATTCCCCTCTCAGCAACAGGACAAGCCATTGTGGAATGTGCACATGGCACTTTAAAACATATACTTAATAAACAAAAAGGAGGAATGTGTAGTGAGACCCCACAGAACAGGATAGCTAAAGCTATATACAGCCTAAATCATTTGACAGTATTAGAAAACTCCCAGAACTCAGTAATTTTAAATCACACTTTCTGTCATTACAATCATCTGGTGATACTCAGTTGCCCAAACCCAAGGTAATGGTGCAAGACCTTATCACCAGTAGGTGGGAGGGTCCGTAGGATCTTATTACCTGGGGACAGGGATGTGCTTGTGTCTCCACGGACCCTGGGACGTGTTGGATACCTCCAGATGTGTCCGCCTCCACTTACATCCTCCTTGTGATCACAAACAGCACCCTCTTGGCAACCCCTCAACAGATGTCATGGAGCTGTATGTGGAGCAGTGATAGAAACAGCTTGTACATCTACCTTATGGAAATGTGGGACTCTTGAAGTGACAGTTTATTTAATGATTTTGTTTGTTTACAAATTTTTTTTCCTCTTTTTTCTGTATTTTTCTGACGGTTCTAGAAGTTGAATGGTTTCTTGTTTGTAGTGTTAAGTTGTATTTGTAACTTCTAAGCTGTTAGCCTGTGGCATGCTAGTCTGAAGGATTGTATTGTTGGTGGTCTTGCCTGACAGCTCCTGGAGGTGAATGCTGCAGCTCCAGTGGTACTTGGGCTACATCGCTGGCTAGGGGAGGTAGGTTTGTTGAGTTGGATGGAAAGCCTCATTCGATCTAGGCCCATGCTGTCTTTTGTCATCCTCTCTGCAAAGTGCCCTTGCAGGTAGGATAACAGAGAACACTTTGCATTTTTTAATAAAACGAAGAGGGGAAATTGTCACAGCCCGGCTGGCCTGAACTGGACAAATAAATCTGGACATAACAGAGAATCCAGCTCGGCTAAGCCTAGTTTGTTCTTGAACTATTCCCTGGGTAAGCAATGATAGGATGGATTTGAAGTTTGCAGGGAACCCCAGGCAATCCTTTCCAGCCCTGTATGCAGACATACCGCTGGCCAGAGAACTGGGTGGTGCTGAAACCTCAACCAGTCAGTTGTCTAAACCTGGGAGTTTTGAACCCCCTATAAAAGGAGACCCTGAACAAAAAACCAAGCTGTTTGTCGCTGACCCTTGGTGAGTCCTGTCGTATGTCTGTCTCCAACCAGTGACCATAACGTAATATTAAGCTTTGAAGAAATTCATAGTAGAATAAAAATGAATTTAAAACTGTATAGATGCAGAAGTACTGTCAATACTTCATTGTCATAAAATAAGAACTGTTTAGGCTCGTATTATTCAGCTGTTTAGGGAGACTAATCATATTGTGTTTTCCAGAATATGAATCTCCCTTTCTCTCTTTGATAGGTAGTAGTTGTTCAGGAAAAAAGTTGAAATGGCTCGCAACACATGGCACCAGAAAGCTTAATTTGTTTCCTGAGCATTAATTGTCTGAACTGAGAAGTGTTATAATGCAGATATCTTGCTTTTCAATAGTTTTGTTCTTTGATGTGATGTATTAATGTTTTCTCATATCTCTAGCCTTCAACTGTTCTGGGCTATGGAATGATTATAAGTGTGGCACTTATACTGCTATTTTTATCCTATCTCCTTATTAAAATGAGCTGCCTATATAGAGGACATCATCAGTCACCTTGTTGCCCTAAAAATGACTTAAGCAAATACAGTCTTTGTTGTGTCAAAACATCCAGTAAGGAAAGACTCATAGAGTTTAAATCCTGATCTTTAAATATTTCATTTAGTGAGGACTGAAGTATTTTTATCCTATCCTAAGTCACTAGACTCAGATTTTCTTCTGTGTTTTTAAGAAAACCCTAAGGTTTCTGACAAGCAGTGATTTCTAGAGTCTGGGACCTCAGCTTTCAAAACTGGGACTCACCTTTCCGTCCATCAAGGGACTTGTTCCATGCCCTTGGTCTCTGCTTCCCTGTGGCAGGGTTTAATAATCTGTGGGGATCAGAGGTACTGGAAAAACGAGGTTGTGGGGAGCAGAGGTGCCTTCCTCCTAGTGCCTTTTGGTGCCTCTGATCTCCTGGGTGCAGTTGCAGTAGGAGGGGTATCTCTTTCTCTTGTCTGGCCAAATGGACAAGGCCTGCAGTGGTTTCTGGGCAGCTATTAGAAAGTTCCATCCTTATTTTACTGGCATGTCTTTATACTCCTCATATTTAAGGGATGAATGGTCACATCTTAACATTGACAGCTGCTGCTTCTTCCCCTGAGCACCTGCATTAACACAGTCACCACCGGCCTTGGTTGAGCAGTGCTGTGCTGCCTCTCCCATGCAGTGGCTAGATGAAGAGCAATGACTTTTATTACTGCTGATTGCATCGTAGAAGGTACAGAACAGCTTTCAATCAATGACCTTGTGTCTTTATTTTCCTCCAAACTGGCTGCAGAGGAGAAGGAGCCTTGGAGCTTTTACCTCTCTTGGTTTCTCCCCTGATTACATCTTCGTTTGAAGGAAAATCAAAGCATTTAATCTCTAACTGAGGTGAATAGTTATCAGGAGTGTATCAGTTGCCAGTGTACTGGGCTGCAGTGGAAGGTGTTGGTCTCTTCATTAAATGCAAAGTTATTCCATGCTGACTCGGAAGATCCAAAGAGAAGCAGGACTACCTTATTCCAGTGTGTGGTTTGGTGAAGGAATTATGGAGAAAAATTTGTGCTCCTTTGCTAAACAGGAGGTTCAGATAGGTCAAAGGAACTGATATCTGACTTCACTGTATTGAGTAATATTGACCTATGAAGCATTGCCTTGAAGGGTTGAAGAAGACCAAGAGTACTGCCTAGAAAGAGGTCATGATGAACTTACTCAACTAAACCAGATCAAGCCATGTTTGAAAAGAAATGAATGTCTGCACCTGTGATGATTCCCTGTGCACCCTTCATTTCATAAAAGCTCTTGAACGAGGAGAGGAGTGTAGGGCTTCTCTGCAGTGGATGGACACCGTTTCTCTTTGCAGCTCCTAGTGTAGCTCATACACAAATGGAGCAAATGTACATAAAAGGGTTAATTAAAAGAAAAAATCAAAGTTGAAGTCAACTTGAGGTCAAGAGAGAAATATATGAACATCTTAGATTAAAAATGATATAATAAAGTATTTTTAATGAAATTCCCAACTCTGGGAGTGGTGGGGGAAGCAGGGCATTATGTCAAAGGTTGCATGCACATTTATGAAGGTTTGTGGCAGTATTAAGGCACGCTTGTAAGGAGAAACTAATACATCTCCCTGAGGAAGTGTGAAAGTTTTATAAAGCAGTAAAGTCATAAATTTTAAGCAGAATAATTAACACTGGAGCTCATTATCAGCATAATCTGGCAAACTGTTGAGTATAAGAGAACTAGAAAAGGGAGAGAGAGGTGATGAGAGTGGTAAAGCATAGAATTAGAAGAGGGAAGGGGACATTAAACGGTTAGGACTGTGCACCTTGTAAAGAAGCCACTGGGAAGACAAAAAGAAATAATAAAGCTTTATGAAAGGGTGACTGGTGCAGGAGGTGAGTGAAGAATAACCGGCATTTCTGAGACTATGAGGATAAAATATAGCTATAAATCAGACAGATGGAAGATTTATTTTATACAGTGTTTTCACAGTGTTAACCGTTGCCAGAGAGCGATGGGGAAGCCAAAAGCGCAGAGATGTCAAATTTAGAAAAAGAATCTGAAGACAGGTGACATTTATTTGTATCAACAAACATAATCATAGTTAGCTCTGAGGAAACATGAAAAAAATCCTGTGGCACTAAGTGATAAAGTAGCATTTTAAATTCAGCAGAGTGAAGTAATACAGCTGGAGAACAGCCCCCAATGTATGTGTAGATACATGAGCTCTGAATTGCTTTTCCAGTCAGAGGCAGAACTGGGGGTTATAATAGGGAGCTCTATCAAAATATCTCATTGTTTAGAAAAGTGGATTGAAGCTTAGATGCTTGTGGAAAAATAATAGTGATCAAGCTAGGAAACCGTGGTGTGCAGGCTCACAGTGCACCTGTGTTGTGAGTACTGCATGAGTTCTAGTCCCATTGCTCTCAAAGACCCAGTGAAACTGGGAGAGATTCTGAAAAGGCTGATGTGAATGATTGAAGATGTACAATGAGTTCCTTGTAAAGAATGATAAATAGATCAAAGCTCTTCCGTTTCAAAAAGATGTCTTTGAAGAGGATATGATGGAAGCACAGTCTTAGCAGCATCGCGTGTATGTGAACCCATTATTCACTGTCTCTTGATAAAAGGACCAAGACCACCAAATGGAAATAGTGGGTGGCAGGCTCAGAACAGAGTGAGATATTTCTAAAGTGGGAGCAGGACCTCCTCCCTCCTCCTTTCTCTTTGGCACTGAGGTTTTAATCTGTTGGAACAATTCCCCAGATTTAAGCTGATTTATTCTGCAGTTAACACTTCATCAGAACGCTGTTCATGGGGCTTTGTAAGCTTAGCTCTAGAGCTCGGCTCACAAGAGAAATCCTTTTGAATGATGGAGCAGGTAAATGCAGCCTGGTAGGCTAAAATGGCCCCTCTGATCAATTTTTATTTGGGAAAATCAGTGCAACTTCTCAACAAAATATTATAGTAGAAATACCTGGTAAAGTCAAATACAGTTCCTGCATCTCAGGACATACATCCTCTCTTGTATCTCGTGTTTTCAGGTTGTGATTGGAGTATTAGAACTTCTCTGACAGCAATACCTAATATGCCTTCTTTGTCTCACCATTAGCTGGGATAGTGGCATTTTCTTATGCTGTGGTGGCAGTTCCAGCTGCATCTACTACAGAAATAACATGACATTAAAATACCAACCAGTTGCAATAGTTTTGTTTTGGGATTGCTCCACAGGAGTTAGAAAAGCAGATGGTTTTGGATTCATGGAAACTAAATATGGTTTCAGTGTACAGGTACTATTTATTTGTTACCTGTGCTTTGTTGTGTTTGCATATTTATTGACAGAATTAATTTTTTGCCATTTTAGGCTGATTTAGCACCTTGCTAAAGATTTCTTTACTGAGTTGTAAAGACAAACTTCACTAACTTAAACTCATAAACTACTCAAGTGAACTGTGCTTTTGAGTTGTGTTTAACATCTGCTCCTGACCTGCACAAGGGCATCTGGTCACAGAAGCATGTCATTATTTCCAGTTCATTAAATAAAAGCTATGACCTTAATCTGCAAATCCTTGAGATAACTGGAGTTTGAAAGAGTAGGGAATGGAGTGGTGGAGTCTGCTGGTATTGCTGAGCTAACCCCTCATGGTCACTTGTGTGAGCTACATGGTCTCAAGGACCTTGTGTCTCCCTGGGGACACCTTGCTCCTGAGCAGGACACGGCTGTGCCCAAGACTGAATCAGACTCTTGAGGTACTGAGGAAGTGTTCAGTGGTGAGTTACTGTAATTTTAAAGTGTTATTATGATCCAGAGTAATTGTATTACTGAGATTTCACAGATAACTAGATTTCCAGTGCTCTATGGGTGGTCTCAGACCTCTCCACTAGTCAGCTAAAGCCCATTAGCTGAAATTGCTGTGGACGAGGCTGAAAAGGATATCCATGCTTTGGTTCCCTCATGATGGTTTAAACTAACATGATGCTCTTTACAGCTGGGTTTGACACCTGATTATACCACAACTCACCTGGACTTATACTCTCTTTCTTACATCTTGTGGTATGACTGCCCTTCTTCAGAACATTTGATATATTTTCTGAGGATTTTTTTTAGATACCACAGCTATAACATTGCAATACTGGACATGGGATATGTAATAAAACTGCCATTTTCCAAAAGGATATGGCAATGAAGCTTGGAAAGGGAGGAAAAAAAGAGTAATGTTGGAGTGAATAAAATCAGTACAGAAGTAACTAGGGCTTTCATTTTATGTCTGAGATGCCTGCATTGGCTTAAATTTTGCTTAAAGGTTAATATGAGAGAAATGTGCAAGCAATGTTACGGAAAGGAAATACTACACCAAGTAAAAGTATTTGATAATCTCTCTATAGATGAGCCTTGGCAAGCCAACCTGTCTTTAGGGAAGGTATTGTCAGGCTTTTGTAGGGTTGAGGCTGGTGTTATAATCCTTGCTGTTTGTTAACAGCATGGGAAAGTTCCTTCTCTGGACAGCACATGTGGGCAATGAGTGCTGTGACTGCTCAGAGCTGTTCAAATGGGCTGTCAGAAAGAGTTAGTCTTTGATAAAACCTCCAGGGTGTGTTACTTTATATTGCATATTTTGGGGGGTTTTGTAATAGTGGGGTGGAAGAGTATTCTCTATATAATAGGTCAAGCTCTTGATAATTTTTGTGACTGAAGGAAGGAGAGGGGCACCAAGATTTTATGGGCCGAGACTGCCTTGTTTTTCTGCAGCACATAAGTGTGAGAATAAGTAACTTCTTGTTCACAAGAAACAGCAGTGTTTCAGTGCACTGGGGAAGAAGCTGCTACAGGACTTGGGAGAGACAGACACTGCCTGAAGCAGACATGGATGTACAGGCAAAGGGCAATTATTGTCAGGTGCTCTTCTTTTGCCTTAACCTTTGCTCTTGAACTGAATCAGACTGGATGATGCACTGCTCAGACCTTGTGCAGTTCTTCACGTGGTCTTTTTCTGGAAAATATTGAACATTTTTCAGAGTTGGCAGTCAGTTTAATGTTAAGCCTGATATTTTGATATATCAACATCTGCCCTGAAAAATATACCAGGAGATTAATTTCTGCTCCAACTATGCCTTTAATGTGAAGTATCTGAGTCGACTCCTTATTCATTATGAAACAGTTTTACAAAGGGAATTTTTAAGTAGTTGTGATGTGTTAATTTTTATTTTTCTTTTTATTCTGGCCTGTGATATTACCAGGGTAAAAATCTCATTGTTTATACCACTTGCAGCAAGGGAAATTCCCATTGGATAAAAGGAAACTACTTTTTCAATGAGAATGGTATGTAATGCTAGAATCTACATCCTCAGGGCCTGTAAGGCCCTGAACAACTGGATCCAGCTTTGAATTTACTCTTTCTTGAAGAATAATCTCTCCTCCAGAAATCTCTTCCAGCCTACATGGTTCTGCAATTGCATCCAGGTCCCATAAACAGACACCTTGCCATGTTCCTGTGTGCTGTCCTTACCTGGAAAGAGGCTGTGAGCAGGATTCTGAGAAACTTCCTCTTAATTCTTAAATGAGGAATTAGGACTTTGGTGTAGTCAGCTTTTCCCTTCACTGTTGCTTTGGTGTGGTACATCCTCATCTCATGCTGATTTCTAGGGAACAAAATCAGGAATTGTTCTGATGTAACCATGTCATTCTCTACATGGAGGGGTTAAACGTGAAACCCATGTGATGGTTCAGCTTTATTCAGGGCTAGAGTGTTGGAACTGAATCAATTGTATTGAGATCTTCAGTTAGTTTTGAAAGAAGTAAAAGCTTTGTGTTTTAACATCTTCAGGGGTCTGTTTACAATAACTGCGTGTCCTAGTTGACAATTGTCCTTGGGATCATGGATTTCCATCATAAGATATGTGATGTGAAACTATCTTAAGCTTGTGAATGTTTGCTATATCCCAAATATACAAAATTGAATTTCACTTAATAGGAACCACCTTAACTTGAACTGTTATTTCTTAATGAAAACTAAACTTTGAATTGATCTAATCCATCGACTTTGGCATGGAGAAGTTTGGGTGAGGAAAAAAGAAGTTATTGCTTTTACCTAGTAGATATTGCAAGCAAAGGCTTGCAAGCAAAAGCTACCTTTGTAAAAACTGCTCCTTTTCTTGGTATAAGTTGTTTACTCAGTCCAGTTCACACAGTAGATAGCTTTGATTTCTGATTTTGATCACTCAGATTTTCAGGAATCACTGTGGGGGTGAATGACGAAAGGGAAGGAAAGAAGGATGGAGAAAAAGGGAAACAGAAGTTCTACTGGCACTTTAGGAATGGAATGGCTTGGATCTTACACAAGTCTAGGAGGATGTGTCTGCTGGACTTTTGCAGATCTCAGGCAGTAATGACCAGAGCTTTTGCAGGAAGAGCTAAACTCGCAAGCAGCCAGAACCAAGAACATCCCCTAGAGAGCAAATTGTGTTTGGGTGAACATGGAACCTGGTGAGTAGGTCAGTTTCCTCCTTAGGCCTATCTGACAAAATTTGGGAAGGCGTGTTTGGTGCAGAATGCCATCTGCCTTTGTCTTCCAGCTGCTTGCAGAAAAACATTCCTAATTCTATGAAAAACATCACTTGCCTTCTTAATGGTATTTTAGGTGTTTGTTTTATATGCAGTTTTATAACTGATTTCAAACACAAATCATTCTTATGAGTGTTGTTTGGCTTAAGTAGTTGGTGTTTTGTGTCCTGTGTCTCTCTTGTATTCATGCAGGTGATTGCAAACTGGCCCTGGAAGATGCTTACAGTGGCTGAAAGAAAATGTGGTCCATTGCTGCATCACAGAATCACAGACTGGTTTGTGTTGGAAGGGACTTCAAATATCTCATTTCAACGCCTGTGCCATGGGCATGGACAGCTTCCACTAGACCAGGTTGCTCAAACCCCATCCAGCCTGGCATTGGGTACTTCCAGGGTGTTTCTGCCCTCTCTGAAATAAGACATTATTAATTGTTTATCAAAAAACTTCTATCCATTTCAGAAACTTAAAACATGAATGTCCATGCTGATGTGTACTCAGGTATTCATTTATAGCCCTGGTTACTTGTATCCACAGAGTACCATGAAAACTCTAGTGAGTTTGTGAGTATATTTCTCTGCCCTTTTTTATGTGGTCCTCAACTTAGACTGCAGGATTTGGAGGCAGTTCTGGAAGTCACTGCATGTCTGGTCCTCATTACATGAGTTGGTTGTAATGTTTATGTGACTGTCTGATAGGCTTCTTCAGCTCACTAAACCAGCAGAGAGCTAATGTGACAAAAAGTCTGCATTCCATCTGCTCATGTTGCAGTCAAACATGCCAGACGTTCCCCAAGGCAGGGTTTGGGTCCTGGCTGTGCAGAGAGGGGGCAAAGGAGAGAGCTTAAGGGTCTGGGTTTTCGTTCAGAGGCTGTGAGGTGAAACTCTAGTTCCTCTATATGTCCTGAAATAATACCCTACAAACAAGGCAACTCAAACTAGCAAAATTTGAGTTCTGTCCTGTATTCTGTATACCTCTGTCTAGATGGATTAGATTTGTCATACCTTGAAGCTGAGTGCAGGCCCCTGCATATCATCTGGTAGTGTCCTGAGCATGTGTGTTGTCTGCTCCCTGATTCAGCCAAAGAGCTAACGCTGCCCAGATACCTGGTTTCTTACAATCCAACCTCAAATCGAGATACTTGACATATTTAGAAAAAGGATGGCACACAAGAAGACTTTTCATCAGTCAGTTCACCAATCTAAGTGAAAGGTAGTCCTGGAAAAAACACTTGAGGGGGAGGGTAAGGAGATCTAATTTGCCATCTTACCGTATAATCATCGGCCCAGTAAAAGGGAAGAAGAGGAAAGAAGTTCTGTCTGGTGTAGGGAGGGAGGACAGGAGCATCCCTTTTATCAGAAACTCGCAATTGTGTTAAATGAGTAATGAAATTACCTGTTGAATTGGTCCTGAATTGTCTGTCCTGTATCCATTATTGGTTATAACTGTGCTAGGTGGAGTTGCCTCTCCTGTCCAGTTGCCTCAGGAGGGACATGCAGTTCAGTCTGACACACACAAGGATGTTTTCTGCTTGGAAGCAAATTCCCAGACTGGAAATGATGGAAGGGACAGCTCTGTGGCAGTCGCAATGGGTCTGAAGTAATGGCATTGATACTTAAAAAGAAGTTGTCCTTCAATAACACAGGCTGGGCCAAAATGAAAGAGCTTGTTCTGGGAAGCTTGAGGAGCAGTACTGCATGCATAAGAGGAATATTTCATTAATGAGGAATAAGAGGCAAAAAGCATATAATAAAAATCTTATTTTAGCAATTTCTTTTCATACAATGTGTTCTTAAAATTTGTGTCAGTCCTGTGAATGCCCCTTTTACAAGCAGTCTGCAGCTAGAGCAGATTAAGATAGTGAAACTGCATCGTGAGACTTGTCTGTCTTCTATGTACTTCGATATTCATATTAACCATCAGTATTTAATATTGAACAATATGTATTTGCTGTGATAAAGTTTATGGACTCTCTCTTGTCCACCATGGTGGATAACATGGAATCAGAGCTGTTGAAGTGTTTGATCAGCTTTTGCCTGGAAGTACGCTACCTTCTGATGGCCAAAATCCATTTTTTCAAGTTTGAGTGAAGAAGAAAAGCTTGGGGTTGCTCTGCAAAGACACTAGAAGTGATTTAGATGTATGTGCATATGCAGCACAGTGAAAGGCTCTTCTTTACCTGAATGAGCTGAACCAGAAGCATTTGTGTCTTCTTAGCTGCTGAGGAGAAGAACTGTTTGTTCTTCCTGAACTTTGCACATGTCTGTGATGATTTTTAAGTTTGGTTTATCCAGACTGCACATATATTTGTGTATGTATATATATATATGTTACACTGTACATGCCAAGAGATCACCTTCATCAGTGAATGCATTACTACGCTGGGTTTAGGTTGTACAGTTTATATATTTGAGCAAACACAAAGTTTAAATAAAAGTTACTCTACAAATTTTTTCTTATGCATTTGATTTCAATATTTTTCTTCTGTCCCAGTAGCATCCCACACAAATGAACTGAAAAATACCAATCAAAATTGCATTAGAAAATATGAAAACTGAGATCTGACTAATTCTTTGTTTAGCCCTGCAATAACTTAAATAGTGGTTCCTCACAGACAGCAAGAAGGCTCAGTTTGCTGTACTGGTTATATTATGGAATGGTTTGGGTTGAAAGGGCCCTTAAAGGTCCTTTCAGCTAGAAAGGTCCACCTTCCACTAGACCAGGTTGTTCCAAGCCCCATCTAACCTGGCCTTGAATCGCTGCAATTTAACGTTTACTGACCGGTGAAAATGCAATGCTAAGGCACAATGCAAAACCTGCATTAATTTTCAGAAGTTTTAATGTGGTATTTAATGAGAAAAATAATTGTTCAAATCTCATTTAAACAGGTTTCCAATTCACCTTGCTCTGGAATGCTTTACTTTGCTCACTGCAGTATGTATTCACATTCGATTAATTTTTTTTCACCTAAAGTGTGAAAACACAATCGGTTTGTAGGAAGCATGCCTGAAATGAGGCAGAAACAAGCTTGAAAATAAAACTGCAGAGGAAACTGAAGGATCTGGTCGAAAGCAGTCATCATAAGCTGCTTAAGAGCATGTTCCTGCTGATGACAGCATTTTCCCCACTTGCCTGGTGTCACATGGGTGGGTGTGTGCTGGAGAGCAATTGATGTCAGCTATGCATAGTGAGTGCTGAAGGCTGGGGACACAGGACAGGGAAGAGATGACAGAAGAATGTGCTGTGGATGCCTTGACGGTGGTGACAGTGCTGATGAAGAGCTACATGTGTTTTGGTTTGGACAAACAACTAGCCAAAACCCTCAAGAGCCCTCACTGCTGCCTGGGTGGGACCTCTTGAACTACAGGGCTAGTGGAAGTAGGTGACTCAGTAGATAGGAAAGTGTCTTGGAACAGATCCACTTGAACATGTCCTTCACCATGAAACTGGCAAGAAAGGCTCTGTGGTTTAGTCTGAGCTGTGTGAGCTCTGACCCTGGTTAACACAGGTGTTGTTTTAGAGTGGTGCCACTGGGCACAAAAGGACATAGAACATCATGTGAATAACATGACTGGTGGTAACAGTCACTGCTTATTTCTTTTGCCTTGGGGAGAAGGGAAATGCTGCAAAGCCATTTGAAAGAGATACCATGATTGGAAGAGACTCTTTCAAAGACAATGATTTGCACAATTTTCATCAGAGAAATTTCTCAGTCCAGTTTCTATTCTGGGTGTCCCCACTCTAAAACTGCAGACAGACTGTCCTGTATAGGGGAGATCAGCATAGTTTGTTGTTTTCATGAGCACTGGTCCAGATAATGTAAAACACTTTAAAGACTTTTACAGCATTCTTGCTTAATCAGCCCTATAGTTGATGCCTGTTAATTCAGGTGACTGTCAGGGACAGTGTCCTGCTTACTGAGCTCAGTTACGCCCATGGCAGTATGACACTGCTTTTAATTAAAGTTGGATTCCTCCAGAATTTTGGAAAGCTGGGCAGAGACCTTTTCCTTACAAAACCATTGTTAAATGTAGGTCTTGTTTAAACACGTTAGAAATCATACACCGCAGCTGACATTTCTGTCCTAGGTGTAGCTCAGATTCCAGGGACATAAAATCATGGTGGTTTAGGAAGTTGCTGTTGGTTTGCTCAAGTGCAGTGATGCCTTAAAGAGCTAGTAATAAAACAACATACTTTTGAGACAGTATTAGTATAGGAGGTAATATATAGGCTGGTCTTCATTGGAGGCCTCAAGGGGCAGATACGGAAAAAATGCCCAGCCCCACATAGGGTGAATAGAGTTTTCTATGTTTAGCAAATTAGCATAACTGACAAGAATCCCCAGTCAGAAACACAGGTGATGAGGTAATTCCTCCCTGGTTCTACCCTTTTCTGAATTCTAAGCGCCCCCCCCCCCCCTTAGATAAGAACTAAACTTTGTTTATGAAAATGTGTCTTGAAGAGCTGGTTTCAACCTTGGCTCCCAGAGAGCCTGACTTTGGGCCCCCAGGGCTTAGAGCCTCTGGAATGTGTTTTGACTTTCTGCCTATCAGGGTAGGGAAAAGTACTGGAGTTAGGTAGGAACTATATAACTATGCAACTTAGTCTCAGAGCTACGAATATATATGAAGGAAATAAAAGCAAAAATCATTTTGGCAACAGCAGAAGCTGGGACTGCACTGCTGAAGCAGAACAGAGTTTCTTTGTGTAGGCACGCAGTTTGTCTTGGAGGTGGAGCACCATGTGGCACATTCCCAAAAACACATGAGCTGGAATGCTATGTGAGTAACCTTTGAAAATATTTTGAAACCAAATTTGGGCTCTTTGCCTCTTTCTCTGAAAGTTTACCATGTCAGCCAGCATTTTAGTAGAGAAAACAGAATAGCCTGCGCAGATTTTGGGAAACAAGACTGCTGTCCAGAGGCATGCACAAAGCAGAGGAGCAACAGAACAGAACAGAACCAAGGATCTCAAGGCCCATACATGAAAATTAGCTCAGGTCTGTATGCCAAGACTGTGGCCTGCCCAGCCAGGCTGAGTAGCCCTGCCAGGCAGCTGTTTTTCCCACTGTGGGAGAGCAGCACAGAAGGCACGAGAAGTAGGAATCCCCTTACAAAGAAAGGGAGAAGTTGCAGTGGTGAGCTACACAGCGCCTGAGCAGCAAACCTGCAGACCCTGGTTCTGGAATGGGTTGCAAATAGTGTGTTTGTTCCCATCTTCCTTTGCATACCTGGGAGCAGCACTTCTACTTTCCATCTTATAAGATGTAGCTGGCTTGTCATAGAGTGGTTCTCAGGAACCTTACCTGGATTGTCATTGCTGTGAGTCCCTAGAGAGGAGCTTCTTCAGCTTGCCTCTGTTGTCTGCCAAATGAGTGAACGTGTGTTTAGGAACATTTGATGCCGTGTTTTGTAGCATAGCTTGACAACTGATGGGTGTAATTTTGCCTCTGTGCAGTTAACATACAAAGCAAGGGTGTAAGTGGCTATGAAGGTAACAAATTACAAGCTATAGTCAAATTGAGGTAAAAAACCAAGAATTTTTGGCCTCTGAATGCAAGGTTTTGTTGCACTGAGTTCCTAAATAGTGTGGAGAGAGTGTACCTCCATAAGAAAAAAGATGTGAATTCAAGATGCAGCTCTTGCCGCTCTTAACCCTGCAGGAAGCAATTGTGCCAGAGCTTCAGTAACCAAAAACCAGAGCCTCAGAACCCACAGATATTGCAGTTCACACTTGGTGGGTCCAGGAATGTAGTACTCATGCTCTTGACTACTGAACTTCACTCCAGTTTCTTTCTTTGTATATTGAAATGATGTAAATTGAGCGCAGCCTTGTCTTAGAGTAAACATGCAGACACGTATTTAACATCTTATTTATAGGTAGATGATTTCTTTCTGGGTCTTGCCTGCCTTGTTTTTGTGTATCCTTCTGTTTTGTACCGTGATTCTAGTCTCTGTGCTTAATGATTCACCACATCTTTCCTGGATTCTTGTCTTCAAGACAAGACTGGTTTTCAAAGAGCATAGAATCTACTTCAGCCGTTAGGAAACCTTTGGAAAGGGATGGACAGTTTCAGTTGCAGGAATTTGAGTGTATTTATAGTAATATATAAATAGAGACAAGAGGAATACTTGCAAATCAGGTGGTACTGGGCCATTTATAGAAAAAATGTATGATTTATACATGGATTGTTTCCTTTTGCTATGCCTGTGGCCTGTCTTCTACAAAAATCTTTTCAGTGTTATGAATATTTATGCTGCTTTGTTGTGGTATTTTAAACTTGCCTTCAGCTTATGAAATGATGTTTGTCTCTTTAAGTAACAGGAGGAATGGTGGGAGAAAATTGTTTCCTGGGCAGACAAGTCTGCAGAGCTTTTATGAGGAGCCTTTAGCATTGTTGGAACAGAGGATAGCCCAGCTCACCAACTCCCCACCCTTTCCTTTGCCTCTGCACTTGGAGATGTGGTCTACAAAGGTCTCTCTACTACAAAGCATCTTCTTTTGAGAAATTTTTGTGGCCTTTTTTTCTCAAATGTGCCCATTTGCCATGTTTCAAACCAAACACTTTGCTGTTAGCATAGCAGGGTGCTCAGGTGAAGCTGTGGCAAATAGTCACGTATAGCTAGTAGATTTTATGCTGTAATGACAAATTACCCTGATTTAATCTAGGGCAATCACATTGAGCTTGCTAAAACCTTGGGAAGAGAAGAGTACACGCATCTGCCAATGGAATATCCTCTGACCAGATTAAAATGAAATCCTGAGGCTGTGTCAGCCATTTTCGGGAGAGCTCACTAGTGAGTGGATTGGGAAGAGCTGGTTCAGCAAGCTAAAAAAGCTGCTTGCAAACAGTGATGGGGACCTCCTGTGCCTTTTCCTTCAAAAAGCCTTCAAAAAGCTTTACAAGCTGGGTGAATAGATATAGAATCAAGATGTTTAGAAAAGAATCCATCATCTGAGGCTGTGCAGATTTAATCTTTCTGTGTGATTTTGCTCTCAGCTGAGCAGTTCTCAGTGACTTCATGGCTCGCTTCAGTATTTGTTTCCCACTGGAGGGATCCTTTGTAGGTCTTACTTCTGGGTGAGAATGTGCTGTGAGCTGAGGAGCATTCCAGGCTGACTGTGCTGCAGACTCACTGCAGAGCAAGTCTCTTACTCTTCTGTGAACTTCCCTACAGAGATTTTCACAGCTATTTGAACCCAGCTGGTGTTAAGGAAGGTTGTCTCTTCTGTCTCAAGGAAGTTTCACATAATTCTCAGCACGCAAATCAGCAGCCATTTTTTGTTGCTACCCAGCTTGCTTTAAGGAAGGGGCAGCACATAGTGCACATTATGACTAATTTTGACTAACAGCAGCTTGCCCTAGAGACTTGCCCTTCCCTTGAGACAGCATTTGAAGCAATAGTGGACCAGGAAGGTAAACATCAGATTAATTTCAGAGTTGTTTCAGTATTATTTATTGTGTACACTGTAGTTACATCTAGAGACCAAGTATTAAACCAAAGTTGATGAGATAAATGCATTTGATAATCCTTGCTTTGAACCCCTTTGATCCTACCAGGTTTTTATACTTCTCATATAATAAATGATTAACAATGGTGCATGAGTACAAAATGTGTGACTCCCTGACTCCCTGACCCCTCTTCTCTAGACTTTGCACACTTCATGGATGTGCTTGTATTGACAGCAGACAGTGTACCTGGGCAGTTTTGTGTAGGATGCATCTCAGGCCTCTCTGGGACTTTGTATAGCTCAGGGAAAACCAGAGAAAATATCCGCAAGGCTACAGCAAAAGTTTCCTTGAGCAACCTAATGCAGAGCAATTGGTGCTCTGAGGTGTTCTTTGGTCTGCCACAGCTCAGTAGAGAGGGGTTATTATATTGGTGTCCTCCTTCTCTGTAGACTCTGGTTTAGGCAAAACTGCAAGATGTGAACCCAAGACTCAAGAAAACTCCCACGTGTATAAAAATGCACAGAGAAAGGTGGCTGGTGTGTGCACAGCTTTTTAATTATCTTGGATAGAGTGGACAACTTCTTTGTCTCTTGGGTAACCCCAAAAATAAGCAGGACCTTCTTGCCTGCCTCCAGTGGGTGTCTTTTCAAAGGAGCATAAGAGAAAGGATATGCTCTCCAACTAATAAGGTGAAAGTGGTCATTCTAGTACTGTGTCACCTGTCTGCACCTCATCTGCAGATAAACTTTGTGATGCTTGTTTGAAATTCCTTTTGTGTCTGTAACTTCATTTGATGCTGTTTTGGAGAGAACCTGGTAGATGTTGAGCTCTTGATTAGTCCCAGTGTATATGGAAGTTGTAATTCCTTAGTAGAAATATTTTTTTATTCCATTATATCTTAGCATTATGACAGTAATGAGCTTTCCTCTGGGGCTTACAGTGCATTACATAATGGCTCTTACTCCTCTTCTGAATAAAAATTCATAGTGGAGTAAGGGGGTTGTTGCCAGTAGATTAACTGATTTCTTGAAACTCTCACAACTGGTAAAAAGAAGTCTGAAAACCAAAAATAATTGAGTTTCCCAAAGCAAAGGAGCTAAAAGAGACATATGTTCCTATGGCTGATTTTCAGAGGGAAAGGCATTTTGGTTTGATTTGTTTCTTGTCAGACTGGCTTCAACCACACTGGTCTTAGTCCTGGCACAAAGGATGCAGCTTTGTACAGCATTTGGAGTGCAAACATGCACTCCTCCCCAGTGCATGTTTGTGTTGAATAAAGGTGGATGGTAAACACAATTGTTCTCTTTCCACTCTTTTTTCTTCTGTGGTTAGTACCCTGTAATATCTTAGACAAAGAATTTGATTTGTGACAGTATTGAAAAGTATTTTCCTAGCACGCTCAGCTGATGCCCAGGAAGTCCACCACATGCTTGCTTCTGTTCCATCAAATGAAGTTGATGACTTCATTTATTTCATGTGCAGTAATAGGTACAATTGTCCTGAACAACCAGGTAGTCTGCACCATCAGATGTGATAATTTCTTGCCAGAGCCCTTTTCATGTTGCTCCAGGTGCTTGCACTAGAAATTCTCTGTCTAGAAACACAGCTGGAGTGTCTAGAGTAAAAATTAAATGCCTTGTAAACTCAGCCATATTGTTCCTCCATCTTTGTTGCTGTATTTATACTTGAAGATTTCTCCTCTGGCTCCATGGCAGCAGCAGTTTCCCACAGACATATGGCAGCTTCTTACACTGTTGATTACATTTTTTTCTTTCCTTTGCTGACTCTGCACCATCTGATAGAATGATGGCTTGGGCTGCCAAGCTAACAGTGTTGTCTGCACATGTTCCACTGGACCAGCACTTTCTAGGGCCATTTTTATATCTTACAACAAGGGCTGCCCTGAGTTCTGAACTCTCTTATGTTCTGCCAGCAAGGAGTGTGGATCTCCACACCTCCACCTCCTGTGTGTGGATGTGGTTTTGGCTGTAGGTCTCAGGGATGCAGCACAGCCTTGCCTTTGGTGGCAGAATGCTGGGGTTTGGGTATGTAGGGCATGGCAGGGGAAGTCAGTTATTGCATACTAAACAGTTTTTCACTCTGCTGATCAAGTACTTTCCAGTTCATTTCCAGACATGATATGGCTGAAATACCAGCAATGCATGGAAGTAGATGTGGTTTCTCACTTGAAAGGCCTGAGCTTTCAGGGGCAGCTTTCAGTGGGCAGGGCAAGAAGTAACCAGACTGATACAGTGAGAGCAGCACTGGGTTTGCCTTCTGCACTTACAGGTGCTTTGTGTTGCATTAAGAATCAGCTTCTTGCAGGCTTAATTTGAAGCACAGACAAGTCTAATGAAAAATCTCTAAGCGTTGTTTGATTAGCATATCTTGTAATGCTGTTTCTAACTATATGCCTTTGTTTCAGAATCCCTATTTGCTGCTTTGAGGATTAATTGGCTCTACTTCCAGCACAATGGATGAACTGCAGGATGTTCAGCTGACAGAGATCAAACCACTACTGAATGACAAGGTAATGCTGGCTGCTGCTTTATCCTCACAGGTGTACTCAGGATGACTTTGTGTCTGGCAAGGAGTCCTAGGTGCCAGCATCTGTCTACAGATTGAAGTACCTTAAGTACTGAAATGCAGTAAATTCTTGCCCATGCTGGTAATCTACTACCACCCACTCTTCCAAAGTCTCAGGGAAAGGCAGGCCACCACAATTCAGGTAATTTTGGAGTCTTGACCAAACGGTACATCTTGCTGGTACTGAGATCTTGCAAAGGCTGGGCAGCAATTGAAAAGGTGATCCCATTCCTGACCTGGTGTAGCTATAGAATCTCTGATAAGTTTCTCCTTTTTAGGAAAATGCTGGATTGTATCCTGGTTTTTGTTTAGTTGGTTTTGGGTTGTTGTTGTGTTGTTTTGTTGTTTGGTTTGGTTTTTTACTTTTTTGTTTAAAATATTCTGTCTTAAATGATCCTTTAGTGTTTTGACCTTTAAAACAGCCCTGTCTCCCTGGATTTAGCAGTGGAGAGTCATTTCCTTTTAACGTCTGCAGAGCCCAGTTAGAGAAGTCCAGACTTGCACAACACTGAGACTTTGGAAAATCATTGTTTCACAGTAGCTGTTTAAATCTTTCACTCTGTCTTCTGTGGGCTGGGGAAGAGCCATCTGAGCTCACTGGAAGAAGAGCCTCACTGGATTCTGGCACAAACTGTTGTTGAGAGTGCCTAAGTTCATTACAGGCATCCCAACAAGATCTAGCATCTTGCATCTGCAAACTGTTATTATGATTAATGTGGTTTGGTCATTCTCCACAGCTCACAGACAAGTCTAATGCCATGGGAAGGAGTTCCTAAGGCTTTGCAGTTTGATGGCTGATGGTCAAGAACTGGCCTGTGCTGCCAAAGGACTGTCTGTGGTGCTTTGTCCACTCACTGTGTGTTTGCAGAAGACTGTATTGTCCCCCAACAAAATGAGTAAAATCTCTGGAATTCTGCTATGTTTTAGTCTGTACTAGTTAGTTTTTTGTTCATTTCTTTAGTGTTCTAGTGTATCTGTTTAGTATCTGTGAAGTCTAAAAACTCAGCTGAAATCTGCAGTCCAGCTGCCTGTTCTGACAGACTAGTGCTGACTTACTGGGCTTCTATCATTTTTTAAAAAATGTTTCCTGGAAGGGTGAGTCTTGAAAGTACAAAATCAGTGTAGATCAAATAAAAATACGAAATACAGACTTTCAGGGCAGTTTGTAATTTTAAAATGAAATAAACATTTACAAAAGACAAGCTTCCTAAATGCAGTGGCCTAGATCTTGCTCATGATTCTCCTGGGATTTTCTGTGTTTGAATTCAAGGTAGATTGTCCTTGCTTCAGTCAGCTGACCTAAGTAGGAGGTATTGAAGCTTGCCAAATCAAAGTGTTTATCACTTTCTAAGTTTCCAGTCTTTCTGTCAAGTATTGCTGTGTATCAATTGTGGTTCAAATGCAGAGTGCTCACCCAAACAAACACCAAGTGGTGTTAACCAGGGTGCAGAAGGGCACATAGGGAGTGATTATTTCTTTGCTTAACTCAGTGTTGAAGTTACAGGAAATATATAGTATCTCATTAGGGAGAAATATGAAGGGTAGACTCCAGAACCATCCTCAATACTGCATGGGAAGAGAGGTATGCTGTGGCTCTCTTTTTCACACTTTTTTCAACAAAATGAGGGCCTCAGGGAGCAGCCACCTCCAAGGTCTGGCCCTTAGTAGGGCTTTCAAGCTTGAGATAATACATGTGTCCTTTTAGATATAGTTTATGGAGCATGAGGGTGTGGTGCAATAACCTGCCATTCTGTGCAAAGTCTATTGAGCTGGCAGCTCACTAAAGCTTTTATTGACCAACCCACTTTAGATATAGGAGTTTGAGCCAGCATGGATTAATGGCCAGAAATGGTACAGTAACACTCTTAAGATACTAATGAGTGAGTGCTCATGAACTCCCCAGAAACAAAGGGTACTGTACACAGAGAAGGAGCTCTGGTGCCTCTGGTGAAACCAATGGAATTACCAGTGGAAGTGGAAATGAGTTGTATCTTGTTCACTTGTCTGAACTGTAGGTAATGCCACTTTGGATCACTGAGTCCTGACTTTGTTCTGTCTCAGATCAGCGAAAAGTTACAAGCTTGACTTTCAAAGAATATAAATACTATTTTGTTTGTGTGTAACTTAAGCTTAATACCTGTCGCCAGATGGACACAAAAAGAAGAACACTCACCAAGTCAGCATCAGGGCAGAAAAGAAGAAGGTTTATTTTGAGATTTTGACTTATATAGTCTTTGGAATTTGATCAGGGATTGGGGGACGAGGTTAACACCTCTCTGACCACACTGGTCAACCCAGAAGTTCATCAATTTGTTCTTCCCTCTGGAAAGGAATGTATATTTACAAAACATCACTCTTTATTTATTTTTCAATGCATGAGAAAGCTCCAGTAGAAATGTAAAACTTCAGAAGGCTGAAAAATCAGGGCAACAAATAGCAAGTGCAGGGAAGTAAAATACATTATGTTTGTTCACCTAATTCAGGCTCACTAAAATGCAGTGACTTTTTACTGGGGAAGCAAAAGAACTTCAAATGTTCCCATTTAGTTGAAAGAGAGAGAAAAAGATAGTATTGCCTGATAGGAAAAACTAGCCCAGTGACACTTTATTATTCTGGCACCTTTGATTCCTGTTAATTCAGGCTCAGTGAAAAGTTACTGAAATGTCAGAGCTGGATTCAGGAAAGTAAATGGACAGCCCATAGGCTGGGTTGTGTCAGCCCACCCAGCTCTGTGCTTTGAGGTGCAGCCATGGCATATTCAGAGGCCTGAAAAAGTTGCCTTCAAGTTTCTCAAGTTAAGACAAGGAATAAATGGTTTAAAGTCAGATTTTCAGTGTATTAAAATCAAGTATGTGGGAGTCAGGGCATGTCAACATGTTAGCTTCTTCTGCCTCATGGTATGCCTTGACAACAAGCAGCCCAATTCAGAGCCTCATTCCTAGCTTTGTGTCGTTTCCTCTCCACTTGCTTGGGGAATCTCTGACTTTTCTAAGTACAAATTGACATTGCCTTCTTTTTTAGTTAGCATGCACCATCCAAATCCAGTGCTGTATACAGAAGTTTCTCATTTCTCCATAAAGAAATGGGTGACTGAACTGACCTGCTTCATGACCGGGCAGTGGTGTCAGAAATCTCAAGTTATTTCAGGGTCACAAACTGAAATAAGAGGAGACTGCTTTTTTCTTTTCCCCAGTCCTGAGGATTTAGTGGGTTTTGCTGTGTCCTGCTCAAAACATTGCCACAGTTCAGTACTTAGCACAGAGAAGGAAAGAGTGGAATGGATTCTTAAAACAGATTTGCAGATATCTCAAATGTCTCAAAGTGCAGAATGTAGGTTGCAACCCTTGTTCTTACTAACAAGGCAAGGCTCTGCAGGGAGGAAAACACGGCCATGTGTTTACACATGGAGAGGAATGAGGGTGCTCAGCCAGAAGAAATGTTTGGACTGTTTCTGTTGTCCATATGTGATCCTAGTTTTCTCCTAGTAATTTTAGTACTAAGGTGCTGTGTTGATTTGGCACAGCCTGGTTTTTGGTAGTGAAGGAGGGCCACAGGAGTAGCTTCTGTGAGAAGCTGCTAGAAGCTTCCACCATGTCTAACAGAGCCAATCTCTGAGGGCTCTGAAGGTGGACATGCTGCTGGGCCAATTAGAGAGGATGGTAATGCCTCTGTGGCGACTTAAGAAGAAAATCACAGCAGTGTGCACGCAGCTTTTTCCAGGGGT
>JBBMKD010000067.1:294582-377503 GCA_037834095.1 Argya squamiceps | reverse complement strand
TCTGCCTTTTTAGAGCATGTGTGTTTCTTGGCTGTGTCTTCATTATCACCTCCAGCTTGGGCCTTGGTCCATACTTTCTTTAGATGGCAGATGCTGATAGTTGGTGTATCAATAGCAGGGTCTTCTTTTCCTGTTCACTGGATGTTATCCCAACCAAACAGACAGTTTAAGCATACCAGATCAACTACTACCAGTATGCCTAATTTTCTTTACTAATAGCAGAAATAAAAACTTAGATCCTTACCACAACATTGTTAGTCATATAGCACACATCTTGCAAAAAGCCAACTTCATAATATGCATTTATAACATTCTGCACATGCACAACACAACAGCTGCAAACCAGGTATTCTCACCAGCCCTGTATTTGATTTAACGACTTTCAGGTCTTTCGAAATTACTGTTTAAAAACAAATATTTCATATACTTCATGTAAACTAGTAAAACATATTTTTGAGGTTGTAATGTCCCATCTTCAAGCTGAACCATGAGGCTTTTTCCTAAGCAGATACTTTCTTAATATCAAGAAAATAATTGGTGCTTTTTACAATTTCTGTAAGAGCAAGTCTTCTCCATTGATTTCTCTAGATGAGAGAAGGGACCTCCAGGTGATGTTGTGTACCCGGCTTTCATGACATTTCCACAGCTTTTCCAAGGTCTATAGTTATCCCAGAGATCCTGTTCATGGGAAGAGGCAGCCCCAGACCGTTTGCACATCTGTACAAAAGCAAGCTGCTTTGGGCAGTGGTTGGACACAGAGATTGGATAGAGAGATTTGACAGTGTTGTGAATTGGCCAGGTTGGATGGGTCTTGGAGCAACCTGATATAGTGGAAAATATCCCTACATGTGACCAGGGGGTGGAATGAGATGGTGTTTAAGGTCCCTTCCAACCCAAACCATTCTGTGATTTCAAGAGCTGTACTGTGGGTAGGAGGGAAGTGTTAAAGTGGGAATGAGGCCCTTGCTGCTGGCCCTCAGTTAGGGTTCCCTGTGCAGGCAGCACATGTAACACTGGGGCTCCTTCTTCTCTCTCTGCAGGAACATGACATTGAGACAGCTTTCGGAGTGGTTCATGTCACCATGCGGGGCACACCCAAGGGGAACAGACCTGTCATCCTCACATACCATGACATTGGCCTCAACCGTAAGCCCTTGCCTTGCCAGGACCCTGAAAAAGTGATTATTCGTGGTATTTGCTTTTGAGCGTGGGGAGTAGCAGGCCTGGCATGGAGCTGAGATGAAGTCATTCCAGGGCAAAAAGATAAGGGTCTGCAGGAGGGAGAGCATGTGGCGTGCCCCTGTCCATTCCAACAGCCCTTGAAAGGTAGGGCCAAGGTGGAAAGGTAGAAATAGATCCACCCAACACACCACAGTGCTCTAGCTTGCTTGCTGCACAGTGTGATAGGGCATCCATTCCCTGGGTGCTGGGCAGGTGAACAAGTCCCTTCTACATGGCTCAGCAGCAGTGTAATGTTCTGGTGGGGTCAGTTGCTCTTTTGATGTGTCTTCCCACCCAAAATGTACTGTTACATTCACACAGGTGCTCCTCTGTGAGTGCTTTGAGTACCCACATGCTGCAAGGCTCTGCTTTCTGGGGCATTGCAGGCTCTCTGTTGTTTGTCTGCCTGCCCTCCAGTCATGGAAGTTCCATTGCTGAGACTCACTGCTGCATTGCAGTTTTGAGGCATAGCACATACACCATCCAGGAACTACTGCCCTGTGGGCTCAGTGGGGACTTGAGCTCCTGCAGATGTGTGCCATGGTGTTTGGAGGGTGCAATAAAACTTAAGGAAGTGTCTAATTTCTTTTTGTTGTTGCAGACAAATCCTGTTTTAACGCATTCTTTAACTTCGAAGACATGCAAGAGATCACCCATCATTTTGCTGTGTGCCACGTGGATGCACCAGGCCAGCAGGAAGGAGCACCCCCATTCCCATCTGGGTAAGAGCTCTGCAGAGACTCACGTTGTTCAGTTTGGACTGAGGCAGCACCAGTTTAAGCCAGCTGTGACTGCCAGGCTGAGTGTAGAGGTAAGCAGGTGTCAGCAGTAGAGGACATGGCAAGATGAGGAAGCTTCCCAAGGGGCATTCAGCGAGCTCTCCAATTACTAAGACATGGGTAAAGCCCTCGCCACTGCTGAGTCTGGTACCTTTCTGACTTGAATGTGAATCCAGCACACTGCAGTTGAGCTGGCACTTCATCTGTCCATCTTGCCCCAGAAGTCTGATTTCCCAAAAGACCACAGCTCTGTGTTAGTCTTGCTCTGAGGGTTGGGACCCACACAGTCAACTGAAACACACAGTATTGTTGCACATTAATAACCTGTGCACGTCTGCCAGATATTCCTTGTCCCTCCTACCTTGAGTGGAACTGGAAGGTAACCCCTGTCAGGCTGTATTTGGAGGTGCTCTCTCTCTCTTTTCAGGTACCAGTATCCCAGTATGGATGAACTGGCTGAAATGTTACCTGCTGTTCTGACACACCTGAAGTAAGTCTCTGAAAGAAAATGGGGCGAGCCAGGTGGATACCACTATCCAGTGCCTACTTCTGTCTCTGCTTGCCATGACTGATACGCTCACTGAGGTGTCCTAAGAGGCACAAGCACCTCCCAGCCAGTGTGACCCTGTCTAGTTCTATGCTGGGGACACTGTCTGCTACGTGAGGCAATTTATGGCTGCTGCATCATTGCTGCATTGTTTTGAAAATAAGCCATAAGTACACAGTTGGATGCAGAGGGGAAAGGTTTTGCCTCTAGGGATGCTTCAGCTGAGCTAGGTTAGTCGTGCTGACTGTGAAATGCCTCTATTTCAGCCTGAAAAGCTTCATTGGGATTGGCCTAGGAGCTGGTGCTTATGTCCTCAGCAGGTGTGCAGTAAGTATCTCTTCACTGCTTGTGACTCATATGGGCTGTGGTCATCACTGAACAGACTGAGTGTGTGGGGCACAGGCAAAGTAGCATTCAGTAATTACAACAGGGCTGCAGGGAGCCAGGGGAGAGATACCTCCATCCAGATGGTTATGTTGGAGCAGTCAGGGTTACTCTGAAGCTGTGCCAGACATGGAAAGATTGTAATGTGATGCCTTTGAGTCAGCAGAGCCCATCCTGGGTGCTAGGAATAGCCAATCTTGAGTCTTCACAGAGACCAGCTGCGTTACTGTGCTGTGTGCACTGTTGGTGGCACTAAAGAATTGATGTGGTGATGCATTGCAAACTGGTGTTGATGAGGAATGTGCTTTGTCACTGGAAGGAAGCAGATTTTGCTCCACCCTTACACAAGACAGCTGCCTCTATTTTGGTATCTGCTTATAAATTTCTCTCTACTGTAGTGTTCATGTGAAATCAATGGGTATCATTTAGCAGCTCAGGAATTTGCCTCAGTTTTTCAGAGTTAGTGTTAAAAAACTGCAGAAATCTGGCATTTTCAGTAAAATTTGCTTCAGGTGGTTGAGTGCAGAGAGTTGACAGTTTTTTAGGCAATTTCTTCAACTCACTATGCTGGACAGCTGCCCCTCCTTACACAAAGTTCTCTGTTTTTCATTCTCTACATTCCCTACAGTCAGGATTGAGCCAGGGCAGTGTGAGGCACTGGTGTTTCACTGTTCCTTGCCTTCTGTATCTTGGGTAGTTTTCAGCCTTGCTAAAGAGGAGTTTGTGCAAATCAGCCTTAGTCCTCAGCAAAGTGCCACAGGGCTCTTCCCACACTCCCTGGGCTGTGGGCAGTTTCCTGCTGAGGACAGAGATGTTTCCTTCTCCTTCACATCAGTGCTGTAGAGCAGGAGAGCTGCCTTGGAGTGAGCCCAGAACTCAGCAGAGGCTGGTTGCCTCTGATTTCTGAGATTGTGTTTGCAAGCACATAACTGGGTATGAGCAGCTCAAAAGTGCTGCATACTGTGCTGCCCAGGTACAGCCAAGGTACACTGGAGGGTTTTGGGTTGCTGGATGGAGCAGGGGAAGGGATGACTGCAGGTGGGGAGCAGCAGGGGTGCTGTCTGGGGAGCAGGTGCCCCTGTAGCTCAAGCTTTCCATTCTGCAGGGGCTTGGGGCCCTCAACACTAATTCCCCTGCCATTTGCACCATCTCCACTGGGATGACTGCCTCTTCCTTGAGAAGAAGGAGATGCTCTTCAGGCACAGAAGCTTGTTCAGGTTCCTCACAGAGATGCTGGATTGGAGCAGAGAAGGTTGCTGCTCCCAGCCCTGTAACACACAGGGCCTGAGCAGCTGTGCCAGGTGCACAGGTCATCAGAAGGCACTGCTGAGGCTATAGGTGCTGTAGAGCACCTCAATGCCACAAGTGCCACTGAATTGAGTCTGGGCTTGCTGGGAGCCACTGGCTGCATGGCACAGAGGAGCTCCCTTCTTCGTCTGCATTTTACTTAGTCTTGCATCTTTTGCAAGAAGCTTTCCAGCTGCTGCACCAGCTGTTAACCACTGTGTGGGCTGAATCATCCTTCTGAGTGTGCCTCTGCTCTCTCCCTACAGCTCAGCCACCCTGACCTGGTGGAGGGACTTGTTCTTATTAATGTTGATCCATGTGCAAAGGGATGGATTGACTGGGCAGCATCCAAGGTGAGATTCTGCTTTCCCACACATGTGCTCTATGTACATGTGTACAGTACCTAATGAACCTAATGCAGTACCTAATGAACAGTGTGTAGAGTAAATAAAAAGGACAGAATGCAGGAATTTTTCCATTTCTGGTGAAAACTGTACAATTTCATTTCTGTCCCTGCTGCATTCTTAGTCTGGGTATGGTATGGCCTCTGCCATAGGAGCAGGGGTGGGTGTGATCATGTGAATGAGACATGCAGATAAACTGCTTGGATCACTCAGCTTTCCTCTGATTTAGTACTTCTGCTTGCAGGCTTCATTTGATTGATATTGGATGGAACTCTTAATTATTCTCTTATTCTGGCCCCTTGAAATTATTTAAGGTTTCAAGTTTTTTGTAGAGCTGTGTTGTGTGTATACAGTTTTTTTGAAGCTTTGCCCATCCATCCCAAGCTTCAGACATTTGCTTCTTACATAATTTGAATCGTTTCTTCATTGTTTTCTTTACTCTGAGTAGCTGTTTTGCAACACGTGATGAAACTACACTTTCCTCATTCATGGTCACTCTTCAGTTTTCAGGCTGGACAACCAACATAGTGGATATTGTCTTGGCACATCATTTTGGCCATGTAAGTACCCAGCAGATGCTAATATTGCCTGTGCAACTGTACATGGAGCAATAACTTCTGTATGTGTCTATTCCCAAATAGTTCTGGTCCATCAGGTAAGGGTTGTCACAGGTAGTACCATTTTCTCTGTGTATCAAGCTCACATCTGGGTTGGCATGCTGAGGGGCACACACATCCTCACTCTTGCCCTAACTGTCTCCAGGCCACGCACTGGTGATAGAACTCCTATATAGAAAGTGCCCAGGACACTTTCCACAGAAACAAGTGGCAGCCAGTTCTCTGTAGTCAGCATAGAAGCCTTTGGACTGTGGGTAGAGCACAGGTCAGCTGGGAGCTGGCAGTGGGATCTTGTATCTGTCCACATGTTGAACTGCTGCATTCTGCTCTTCATGTTACCCTTCAGTTTCAGCAGAGGCAAAACAGCCCCTCCTGAAAACTTTGGATACAGCAGTGCCTTCTGTTTCAGATTAGCTGTTTCTCAGCCATCAGTCTTACTGGGCTTACAGGGATAGGGCCTTGTACACACTGTATATGCCACACAGCAGATCAGTCCCTGACCTGGAGCCTTCTCGTAACAACACGTCAGCACTAAAAGCAATGCTTCCTTCTCCAGCACTGCTTCCTCCTGTGCACATCCTGTTCTCTTCCCACTGTCAGGCCTCTGCATTGTATGTAGTGCTTCCTTGCATTCCCTGCTCTCTCTGGCTCTCTCAGAATGTTCTTAAAATCTTCTTGGAGCTGAGTGCTGGAATTGAACTTTCTTCTGGTCACAGTCTTACAGCTCACATATTTTTTTACTTTGTTTCATTTATCAGTATTATTACATATTTTGCTTCTTAAACATTAAGTATAAGTGGAAGACCTGCCTAATGCAGAGTGATTTGTATCTGTAAGCATTACTGAGGCTTGGGAGTTAACCTACCCCACCTCAGGATACCTGTACTCTTGCAGTAGCTTGTGCACTGCCAGTTGTAAAAGTGTAGTCACATTACCAGAGTATGGAATGTACCAGCACATCAATTAAACACCTCATATCTCTGGGATCCTTATGCAGTCTGGAGTCACTGCCCTCTGTGTCACTGTTCACAGGGAATGACGTGTATGGACACTCTTTAGTGCTTTGGTATTTTTATGACTATTGCTTCTTTACTTGTAAAAACTATGTTTCCTGTTTTTCAATTCTTCTGCTTTTGTACAGGAGGAACTGCAGGCAAATCTAGATTTGATCCAAACATACAGGCTTCATATTGCACAGGACATTAACCAAGATAACCTTCAGCTGTTCCTCACCTCATACAACAGGTATAGGATACCTTTTTGCCTGATAGACAGCTACCATAGTTTCCTTGCTCAGTAGATTTGCTGCCATATGTATTATCCTATTGGGTATTGTTTCAGGGGAACCTTTGTCCTAAGCCTAGTCTTCAGCTGTTACCCTGAGCAAAGCCTAGCCCTTGTGTCTGCCCCCAGACCCTGTCAGCCCTCAGGAGCTCATCTCTGAGCCATGAGAGGATGGATCCTGTTTTCTGGGGATGACTGCTGGGGCTCCTGCTCAGGGCGTGATGCACAGAGTAGCCTGGGTGCTGGAGCCAGCAGTCATGGTTGGATTTTGTCTGCCCCCATGATAACCAGTTTCCTCTGCAGATTTAATGGAGAATTGTTCTGTTTTGTCTTTCAGTCGTAAAGACCTGGAAATTGAGAGACCAGTTGTTGGTGTCAATGAAATGATTGCAAAAACACTCAAGTAAGTTGTCTGAATCAGCCCATTTCAGTTGCTGACTGTGCAGTCTCTTCAGCAGAAAAGATCTGGCTTCTCAGCAAGAACTGCAGCAAGCCCAAGCACTGGGAAGGCTGTCCAAGACAGTCTTAGGCTGTGGTGCCAGGCTGTCAGTTGCAATGGGGCAGAGGTGTCTGGAAGTCCTCTCATTAAGAACACATTGAGATTCTCCAGAAGGCAAGGTCAGAGGCACATGTGTGCAACAGCAGTGGCAGTTGGTGTGCATGGAGGGGACAGTCTGGATGCATCTGCAAGCCCTGGAGTATGTTTTGGTACAATAAAATGCCAAGGTGTGATGGCAGACAGAGATTTTGCTGAGCCTTTTTTTGTTAACCTTTCATGAGGGTGTTGGTTCACAGAGCTCAACCTTCTCAGCAATCCCTTTGGTGCACTTGGAGTAACACCTCTGTTTTGGCTTTTGACCAGGTGCCCTACCTTGCTTGTTGTTGGTGACAACTCACCTGCTGTGGAAGCAGTGGTATGTATCCATGAACTCTTTCCTCTTGTGACATTAGCCTCACAAGTCACCTGCAACCCTGCAGTACTGTCACCTTGCTCAGAATTAGTTACAGACAGTGGCTCTTTGTCCCAAACTCTTTTTCAGTCCTCCAGCTACTCATGGGAAAGCCAAGGCTCAGGGGGCCTGAATGGCCCTCAGGGCAAGTCCAAGGTGAGGATGGCAGAATCTGAAAGAGCACCCTGCTCAACAGGTGATGCAGAGGATCCCTGTTCAGGATTGTGCATCCTTCCCTGGGCTCTGCCAGGCTGCTGCTGCAGTTTGATTCAAGTCTCGAATTGTTGTTGTTTTTCTGTTACACTGGGGCTACCTGGGGTTTAAAAATAACTGAATGTTACTCCAGTTCTTGTGGTGGGGAGCCATGTAGAGCTCTCTTAGAGCACTGCATCATCAGGAAGGCAGCACTTAGCTCTTGTCCTCTGCAGACACCCATAACCCACTCCTCTCCCAGCACAGCAATAAATGGGGCATGGCACAGGGTAGTGTGGTTGGGGTGGATGTTGTTCCTCCCTCTCAGCCAGGGATTGTGGGGGGACCAGGGGGTTGTGAACAAAAGCAGCTGCCTAAAACTGTGGAAGAGTATAGGAGTCTCCTGAAGCAGTAACTTGAACCTAGGAGCATTGGGTGCTCCATTGCATGGAGAGAATTTTCTGGCCATGGCCTTGGTGTGTTTGATCTGGAAGTCCAAAATTAAGTCTGCAAGTTTTGACTTTCCTCGGATACTATCCTTGGAGATTCCTATTGCTTACTGGCCACAGCACAGTATGGGATAGGGTCTTCTGCACCTTAGTGTGCTTGTGTGGCTGCCCAGATCCCCAGCCCAGGATAACCTCTCCTGCTGAGGTTGCTTTTCCTATAGAGCCCCTGTCTACTTCCCTTTTTGCAGCAGTCTTACAGAGAAGAGGTGGTTGTGGCCTCCTTGTCTGGCCAAGAGACTAAGTGACCTCCCTCATGCTGCATTGCACAGAAGTCTCCTTCCCTCCTAGTCTTGCTGTCGGAGCACAGAAGGTACTTCAGGGTTTTATACTGCATCCCAAAACCAGGGGATTATTTCATTTGAAGTCACAACCTGTCATCCCAAGATCCCTTAGATGGAACACCTGTCATTCCTCCCTGGATCTTTTATTTATTGTTCACTTCCTACATGATTTCTGCTTTCTTGCTCAGTCCTTCCTGGCTCCAGAGAAGCTCCCGTTGCTGAAGACAGCCACTGCTTCTGGTGAAGCTACCCCACATTTTACATCTGAGTCTTCAAGTTTTCTGTGTGACACCATGTCCCTCTCTCCTTTTTTCTAGGTTGAATGCAATTCACGTCTTGACCCAACCAAAACTACCCTTCTGAAGGCAAGTGTCACTCCATAATCATTCTGGCCTGCATAATAACACTATTTTTGCTCAGCTCCACCTAAGTTTTTGCTTTCCATACATTTGGCTTTGAGAAGTTTGTGGACAGTCATTCAGGGCTGTGCTCTCTCCTTCATGGAGCCAGAGCTGAGAGGGAAGAGTTTGTCAGGGAGACCCCCAATCCCTCCTTTATGGCCACCTTCAACTGGCAGGGAAGACCCCTGAGAGTTAGTAGTGGTGCCCTGCCTCCACCCTGCTCTCTGCAGCAACAACATCCTTTTTCCTGGCTTTGTACTGGTCCTTCCCATCCTCACCTGTGGCCCTGAAGTGTGACAGACAGAGGCTGCAAAGTGCAAAGTGACAGGTTTGGGCAGACTGGCCTGGGGAGAGGTGGCTGGGAAGGTGCTGGGCTTCTGGAGTGTGGCCTGAGATCACTTGGTGACGTGGCCTCCAAGGTGCAGGGTTCCCTCAGCAGCAGGTCCATGAAGGGGACCTTTGCCTTGCTCTGGCTGTAGAGGTGAGGTGGTGGACACTGCAGGGTGGTGCCCTCAGCCCTGGTGGGTGGGTGGTGTGGTTTGGGGTTGTCCTCCTGGGCAGGAAGGACAGCTCAACCTGCCTTTTGTTTCCTGTTGCAGATGGCTGACTGCGGGGGCTTGCCCCAGGTGGTTCAGGTGAGACACACCTTGGCTTTCCCATGGCATTTGGGTGGTACAGAGCCCTTTGTTTGGTTTGTACTAAAGCCACCCTCTCTGTTTCCACAGCCTGGCAAGCTGACTGAAGCTTTCAAGTACTTCGTGCAGGGAATGGGCTACAGTAAGTGGCAAACACAACTTCGTTGTTTCAAGCAGGGTTGTCGTGAAGGGAACTTCACTTTCTGGTCCATCTGAGCCCACTGGCATCTGTGTCCCTACCCCTAAGCTAGTGTGGTTGCCAGGAGATCCATCCATGCTGGAAAATCAACTAGTGTGCAGACAAGCCTTAGCAAACTGTTGTTCCTTAACATGACTCCTTCCTGGTTGTTGGTGTTGTTAAAACCTTTTAAGTCTGTCTTTGCGCCAGTCCAGAAAAATGTGTTCCCAAGAGCAGCAAATCTGTGCATACCTTCTCCAAAGGGGAAGGAGGTAGCAGTGCAGCTCCATGACTAGTCTGGGTATGAGAGATCCTCCCTTTCTCCTCAGATGTTCCTCTTTCTCTCAGACTCACCAGGGTTAAGCAATACTCCAGAACAAATCCCTCTTAACGGCAGAATGGGTTCCAGGGTGACTTCTGAGGCAGCCAGGGAGCCCAGAGAGAGCTGTGCTTTGCAGCAGTGCATGTCCTACCCTATGGCTTCCTCCCCATGCTTGGAGGCAGAAGACATTGTCACCTGAGTGTGTCAGACTAACAGCTGTTCACCTCCCTGCTCTTGGTGTTCCTGAGGAATTGAAGGAGAAGGGCTTCCTTACTTCTTTATCTCCAAGAAGGGCTTTACTATTCAGGAACATCAGGAGAAGGGCTTCTTAGTGCACTTCAGCAGGTCTTTCTTCCCTGCTGGGGCCAGGAGTTCCCTTTTGTGGATGATGAGCCTTCAGAAGCTGGAGTTAGGGAAGGGGTTGGTTTGTGTGACTGGCTAACCACTCAGCATGGCCACCATGAGAGCTGGGACACTTGCAGTGGCCTCCTCACAGCTTTGCCAGCTCATGGTCAGGGCTTAGCAGAAGCTGTCCTTTTCCTCAGGGGTCTGCAGGTAACGCAAACACGTAGGACAGTCATGATCTCCAGTGTTGGCCAAAGGAGCCTGATCCTGCAGAGGAGGATGCTGTGTGAGGAGGGTCCCTCAGCTTCACTGAGAGTGTTTCAATGTTCATGTCTCTTGTGTTCCTGGTGTTAGTAAAGTCAGCAAGTGCTGTTGTCAGAGCAAGGGCTTCAGCAGCACTTTGCAGGTCAGCTCTTGTGTCAATAGGACATGCAGCACTGGAGAAGGACAGGCCAATTTTCTCCTTCCAGAATTAGTAGCTGGTCCCAGAATAGTTTTCCCAGCTTTCATAGGCAAGACTGTGGGACACTGTGGAGCGTGGTCAGTTCTCTTGGCGAGAACAAGGTAGAAGGAAAACACAGCTGGGCACTGCTAGAAATACAGAAGCCAGTTATCCAACAGCTGTCCCTGTGCCTGCTGTACATGGGCTGAGGCAGCTGGATGTACTTCTGCTGACACTGCAGGTGGAAGGTAAGGACCTTGAAGGAACTTGTAGCAGGAATCTGATGCTGTCATCCCAAAGACACTAATTTCTGTCCAGTATCTGGAGTTACACAGTATACACCAGGGAAACAGTATCGCTGTTGAGCAGGTGTGGGGTGTGCAATGGGGAGTTAATGTCACCAGGCACAGTGTGATTTTCAGCTAAAGGCATTGAAGAGATCTCTGATGGGTTTTTAGGTGAGCTTGACATCTCCCTGATATGCTCATTAGCAGCTGTTCTTACAAATCCTGGGAGCTTTCAGTGCAGTGTACAAGCTGGGAACGGAAGGAAAGTAGCTGGGGGTCCCAGGAGTAGTGCAGCCACTAGTCACACACCACAACTAATTGGCTCTTTCCTGTATTCATCCCTTTCCTTGTTTCATGTTGTTTCCAGTCCCTTATGTGCAGCTCAGCCACCTAAGCACTGAGTCAGGTACCTCCAACCGTGCATCGACCTCAGCCCCGCTCTGTCTGCTGAGTGGAATTGTCCTCCGGGTGCTTTGCTCTGTCTCAGCATGTCCTGCTGTGGGTGGGCTGATCATTGTACCGTGTGTTCTATGGGTTTCCACCTTTCATTTGTATTTTGTTGATTGTTGCATGACTTCAGCTGTGTGGTGCTCCAGAGTGATGAGACTAACTTTCAAAAGGTCATCCATGCCACAGCTGCCTTGGTTTGCACAGACACTGGCCATGGCTGCACTTGCAGATGATCAGTTACACTGCTGGCATTTGCTCACCTTCGACCTTTTGAAATTGGGCCTTAAACATCTTGCTTTAGACATGCAGAGACTTAATTTTGGCAGTGAAGAGTGAGTTTTCTTCCGAAGGGTACAGCTCTTTCTGTGCTTACCCAGTGACACATACCTGAGTGACTGTGGTGGTGGTTCCAGGAAGTGCCTCCTTGTCTGAGTGCTGTGTTTGTTCTCTCTTGCAGTGCCAGCAGCCAGCATGACCCGGTTGATGCGCTCCCGTAGCCACTCCTCCTCCAGTGTGGGCTCTGGCGAGAGCAGCCGCAGCCGGTCTCATGCCAGCACCCATGGGGAGGGGAGTGCTGGAACCCCAGAAGGAATTGACCTCCAGGCTGCACCTCAAACCATGGAAGTATCCTGTTAGGCAGGAACCCCTCTTCTGGATTCAGACAGCTCCACTCACCCCACTGAACCCACTCAGAATTTAGCATTTCATCCAACATGGCGTTAACTGTTCTCTCTAACCTGTGCATGCCCATCCGAGCAGCCACCTCCTTGGTAGTCTGTACTTGGCATTACTTTGATCTTTTTCTGTATCCCCTTGGCATCAGAGTCTCTTTAAAACACGTTGACATCCCACAGTCTTAGTAGGTCCCATTACTGCCCATGCTGATGCCATCTCCTGTCTGTGCTGTATATCAATCCAGATGACAGCCACTGTCTCCCCTCTTCATTTAAATATAATTTCTGTGGCTTTGTGAGGTTTAGAATTGCTTTCTAGTTGTGCTTCTGCTAAAGGACCCTTGTGGTGCAGTTGGTATGTCATTGGTGGGATGTGGGAAAGTAAGACCATGAGGATGTGGTGCTCCAGGCACTGGAGCAGGCAGTGCAATGCAGTGTGGAGCTGTACCTGGGACACAGAACCCACTGGAAGATCTGTGTCTCTCCAGGGCTCTTTCACATGCCATGCAGCCTGAGAAAGACAAATGGTCAGGAATACTGTCTTGGTCTTACCTGTGTATGTGTTAAGAAGGAGCAGAGTGATTTCTTACCTGAGCCTCCTGAAAAAGCAAATCAATTAGCCAGTAAACTACACTAACAAGGTGCACTATTAACCCAGTACAAGGGATTAAACTCCAGCAGCCCTGGCTCTAGACCACTTCTGCAACCCTGTGCTGACCCAGCAGAAGGGCAGGATGCAGTGACACATGCCCACTGCTCTACTCTGGCACAGGTGAATCCTTAATATGGAGCAGGTTGTGAAATGGGAAGCAGTGCCTCTTGCCAGGTGGAGGTCTCAGAAACTCCTGCACTGCCATCTCTGTGTCCCATTGCTGCTGCCCCAGGCAGGATCCCACAGGGTGCAGTTATGTGGGGGCAGGGAACACCAGTGAATGTGACAGCCAGCAATCATGTATTTCTGGGTCAGAAGGATGGGTCAAGGATGAGCAGTGAACACCCCTGTGCAAGCAGTAAGTACTGTCTGTGGAATTCACAATTCTGCAACCTTTTTACACCTGGCTGGGTCCCCAAGGGTGGAAGCAGATGCCTGCTACAGGCCAGGGTCTGGTGTTAATGGGAGAAAAGGGATGAGTGGTCAGGCTGCTGCAAGTCTCAACTGATAAGCAGAACATCCTTTCCTCACTGCTGAGCAGCCCATACCCAATGGGAGCCAACTCCTCCCAGGGTCATGCTCATGTTCTGCTCCATTTCAGGTAGGGAATGGGACCAGGAGGCTCTGCCTGAGGGCAACTTTGTACTGGTTATTGAATAAAGCTATAATTGAGTTTCATTGTTACGCTGTGTGCTCCTGGTGTTTCTCTCCGCAGGACCTGCTCCCCTGGGGGTTTTGCAGTCCTCCCAGTGTCTCCTGCTGCAAGCAGCAAACTCATCTCCAGGGCAAGGAGAGGACTGGGCACATCTGCACCAGAATAATGTGGTTGGCAGCCCCGTGGCCCCTGGCAGAAGGTTGTCCAAGGGCATTGGAGAGCTGGCCTCTGCCAAAATGCAACTAGAAACATCCAGAATGGAAACAACAGGTTTGCAGCAGCACAGGCAAGAACTACATCCCAACAGCCAATGCTCAGAGCCACGTGCTGTCCCTGGAGCAGTTCCATGTTGCACAAACGTGACACAGAGCTAACCACTGTCACAGCATAAGAGGGCAGAGGGCAGTTTGGGCAGCAGGGGGATGTCTGTTGGCACATCCACCCTGCAGCCATGCACAGGGAAGTGATGTGCAGCAGCCTGGTGTGGAACATACCTGGTTCTTCACCTGCTGCTTTCCACACCCAGCTTCTACTCCCCACTGTCAGGTGTCACTGTAACACATGGAGAGCCCCCTGGGGCCTGACTGACTGAGACCTTGGGGGAGGTCATTGCAGAAATGAGACAGAGTGTTCTCATGAATTGTAAACTGGATGAAAGTTGACATTGACAAAAACTGGCCAGTTTTATCAGTGGACAAGTAGTGGCAGTTTTTGATTAAATGAGCAAAACCAGAAGTTTAAATCTGTAGAAGACAGGAGACTGCCAAAGAAACCCAGTCCCTAGACATGGTGGGAAGTTCAGCAGTGCCTTCCCAGAGAAAGCCTTCCCTGGACTTGGATCCTGATCCCTACTGGCTGCTGGAGTGTGAGCTGGGGGCTGCAGGGCACAAATATGCATTCCCACCCCTTGAGAGGCAGCCCAGAGGTTGGAGTAAGAACTTGCAAATTGGTGGAATTTCCTTGACCTCTCCTTGCTCTCAGGAACTGGGATGCCCAGCAGAAGGGGCAAGCAAATGGAGCCAGCATTTTCCTATGTTCACCCTTAGGACTGGATTCCCAGTAGCTCAAAACCTTGGGACAGATTCATTCAGTGGCCTGTCCAGCCCAAGATCCCAGACTTCTGTGTTGGTGGCTCCTTCAGAAGCACAGGGTGAGTCTGGCTTAACTCAGCTCTGGGTGACTCATGGAAAAAAACAAATCACAGCCATGGGCTGAGGTTTCTGTGTGGGGTTGCAGGGCCTCAAGTGCTGGGGGAAGGCAGGGGCAGAGGGGAGGGTTCTGCAGTACCCAGAAATCCATGGACCAAGTGCTCTGCTGCCACCAGCCCTGGGGCTGAGCCATGGCCAGCCCCTGCCCCATCACACTTGGACATGTTCCTTGGCAAAAGAGATGGAGTCAAACTCTTCCTGGTGGCAGAAGACACAGTGAGGACCAACAGCCAAAAATTGAGAATTGGAAGGTTCAGGATTGATGTTGGGATTTTTCCTTATTTTTAAAGCCAAAGGATGGGGGATTGTGGGATGAGCAGGGGGGAGGGATGTCCATCCAGGAGGTGTTCATGGTGCAGCCACAGCAAAGCTGTGTCAGTCACAGCACTGAGGAGGACACAGGACTGGGGCCATCAGGGGCTCCTGGTCCTCCAAATAACAATCATTTGGTCTAAGCTGAAATACCAGGTGGCTGTACCTCACTTTGCCTGAAGCCTTAGTCCCCCCACCAGATCAAGATGCACAAGACGGTGCATTTCTGCTGCCCCAGGTGTGCCAAGGACGGTGGGAAGAGAGGACTACTGAGCCCCTCCTGCGGCCTGAGACACCTCTTATGCTTTTGTGGTCCATGCTTTTGCACCCCACATGCCCAAGAACCACAGTGGGGCTGCACCAGCCCTTCCATGAGCAGATGAATCTTCTCCCAAACATTATCAACCACTCACAAAACAGCACTGCTGAGCTCAGTGCAGGCTCAAGGGGGTCCTGAACCCCACAGTGTCATAAGGCCCAAAAACTCTGTTGAACCTGAGTGCATTTCACACTGCCAAGGTGATTATGATTGACCAGAATCTTTCACGTTTCAGCACTGAGAGAACAGGATGTGCAGCTGCAGCAGGGCTGCAGCAGGAGACTCTGTCTGTTCACACCACAAGGGTAGAGCAGGAAATCATGGGGGCACTCACAGTGTTGCTCAGCTGGACCATGAGTTCAGAAGCTGCTGAGAGCAAATACCAAGGACCTTCCTCAGGGCTGGATTGCAGGGGAGGAGGTACATGTGTACATCAGAGGGTTCTGACCTCAGGCAGGGAGATGGGACACTGGGTAGTGGGGGTAGGGGGAGGGTGGATGGTGCTGGCTGAGACAATCAGTGTTTGCTTGAAAGGTGAATGGTACACACACATACTTTGGGCAATGAATGGTCCGACACCAGCAGCAGCTGCTGAGCCTGGATGGAGCTGAGGATGGAGATGGGACAGAGCTGGGGCTGCTCCCACTCATAGCCCAACCCAGGCCAGGCACAGATAGGGTGGGCAGTGCTGCTGTGGGGCGCAGTGGCATGGAGCAGTGCTGGGTGTGGGGCTGTGCTGGAATGGGGCAGTGTTGGGCGCAGCACTGTGTTGGGCAGGTCTGTGAGCATCACACCTCCCCACCCCTGCCCATGACACCCAGCACCATGCACCTGCTGGAGGGCCCTGGTGCTGCTGCAGCTGAGGAGGCACCCTGGGACACACCCCCTTCACTGAGACTGTCCTGGGGATGGTGCCTTGTCCAGCCTCAACCTATCAGTCCTATCATCCCTGCTCCTACTCACAAGTGCTACCCATCCATCCCACTTGTCCATCCATAAATCCCACATGATGGCCACAGAGCCTCGACTGCCCTCAGGGATTTTGCTGGGCCTGATGCCCACACCTAGGGGCTGAGGGGCTCAGCTGGGGGACCTGTGACTGAGTGAAAAGGAGTAACCCTCTCTAGTGTGTGCACATCACAGGAACCACCAGCAACCAGAGTCCTAGCACCTCATAGCCCTTCACACCAGCACTGCCAGGGCAGCCCAAGCACCAGGGAGTGAACTGGTGAACACGAACACCCAGCCCTAGAGCAGGGCCAAGGGCAAACCAAGAGGGTCTGACAAGGGTGGGGACTGCTTCCCTGGATGCCCTGAGGCCCCTCCATGCAGGGAGGGCAGAGCTGGCCAATGGTTGCCTGGGCATGAGAGTACCCGAACAATGGTGACAGTAGTGAGGGGCAGGTAAGGAGAGTTCACTTCTCCTGAAGGCAGGAAGGGGTTAGGGCAGGGGAGGAGAGGGGCTTAGCCTGGGACAGTTCTGGATCACACAAAGCTCTGGTGGCAGCACTCCATGGCCAAGGAACTGAAAGAGGTGTTCCCGCAGCTACTCAATCTCCATGAGGACCAGCAGTTTGGGACGTTGGGATGGGACATGGAGGGGGACATGGGGCTGGGGTGGGATGGCAGCATTCAGGGAGTCAGCCTCGTTGGGGATTCTCCACCATGAGGCTGCTTACATCCTGTCCTGGGGAGTTCCCACACACACTCTGTGGTGGGGATGGGACAATGGTTTCCTTGAAAGTTCCTCCATTTCTCCCTGGGGAGCTGCCTGCCAGGCTCAGGCCCAGAGCCCTGCCCTGGACTGTGCTGGCATCACCCTGCAGCAATGCCTTGCCTGGGACACAGGGCGAGGAATCCTGACCCAAGAACCAAGTCCCTTCCAGACAGCAGCAGCACAAGCCACAGCCCTTGGGGGCTGAACCCCAAGGATGGAAAATCTGCCCAGCTGGGAGAAGCCGCTCAGTATCCCAGCAGCATATGCTGACACCTCACAACCTCCACTGCCCACTCAGCCAGGTGAGTGCCCAGCAGCTGTGAACTCATCCAACACCCCATGTGCCTGGTTCTGGGCTGGTGCTGCCAAGGGAATGCTGAGCCCTCTCTCCTTTTCCTGCAGTCCCCAGTGGCTTCCAGGCCCTGGCCCTCTGTGACTACCCCTCCAGCATGTGGATGGCCGCTGTCCTGAGGATGGGGAGCGTCTCTGCATCCTCTCTAAGTCTCTGCACTCCTGACCAGTGTCCAGTCTGTGAGGTTATGGTGGTGACATCCATCCTGTGTGTCTCTTCCCCCCATCCTGCAGCCTCAGCCCCTCAGGATGGCTCATCCCTCTTTCCCACAGGGATGGGGAGTGGTGGCTGATGGCATTCAAGGTTTCTGGCAAGGAGTGCCACATCCCCAGCAGCTGTGTGGCAAAATCAGGCACGGGTAAATGCTAAGAAGAATCTGTCCAAAGGAGGGCCCCAGGGAACATGGCTCCACCGCAGAACCTGGCCAGAGATTCTGGCCATTGCTCCAGGGTGTCCTGCTTGAGGAGATGGCATGGCATGCTGGAGTGTCCCCATGACATGTCCCAGCTGGGGCAGGATTGACCCTGGGATGCTGGGTGTTCCTGGCAGCCAGGAGAGGCTCTGCCAGTGCCTACTGTCTGCACAGGCGGCTGTACAAGGGCATCAGTTGGCAGAAGGCAGAGGAGCTGCTGCTCCATCCAGGCAACCACAGTGGATCCTTCCTGATACAGGAGAGCCAGACCAGGCAAGGCAAGACTCCTCAGACCCATCTCTGTTACTGTCCCGGTCCTCCCCAGTGGGGGGCCAAGGGGTGAAAAAGAACAATCTTCCCATGTGCACATCTAGTGGCTACAGGGCAGCTTCCTGCTGTTGCTGCTCCTCACTCATTCATTGCTGAGCCCCTGCCATGGGGCCTCAAAACAGCAGACTAACATCAGGTTCCTGCAGCTTTGGGTTACACAGAGAAGTGACAAGACAGCCTGCAAAAAGAAACAGGGCCCCGTCACACCAAGGGGACCCTGTAAGGAGACCCTGACAGGTGCCACTATGCAGGTGGCACCAACAGCACCTGATGTCCCAGCCATTCCCTATCATCTACATTGTTTTGAAGGTGCTTATGACATGTGGCTGGCACAGGGGTGTTTGCAGCCACAAAGCCCATGGGGAGAAAGGTGATGACTGTTGCTTCTGTAGGATGGTTGAATCCCTGCAGTATGTATGAGTGCATCAGGCAGGGGGGCTGAGCAGGACAGGGGTCTGGGACAGCCCAGCCAAGTGACCTTTGACCTGTGCCTGTCAGACTGCTATTCCCTGTCGGTGTGCCATGGCAAGTGCACTGCCTGGGCTTCAGTGACTCACTACCACATCCACCAGCTGGACAATGGATAATTTTACATTTTGCCCCGGCTCACCTACCCCAGCCTGCACAACTTGGTGGACCACTACTCTGGTAATGCCCTGTCAGCCCCCTGGCACCCTGAGCAGTGTGTGGGGACATGTCCCATACCCTGAAAGGAGGGAGGGGGAAAAGGTGGCAGCTGGTCCCCCCTGCCCAGGTCACCCAGGTTGGGGGGACAAGGTGTGCAGCCTGTTGGTGCTGTTGGCTCCCTGCCCAGAGCCCAGGGATAGGCTCTGCTCTCCCCTCAGCAGGCCCTGCTCCATGGAAGGGCCAAGGGCAGCCGCAACCCCCACAACACTCACTGATGTCAAGAAGCCATCGCTCCACTGGGATGAGATTGAGAGGTGGGTATGGGAGATAGGACAGAGAGTACAATGGAACTGATAAAGCAGCCTGGTATCTTAGGCCTGATCGAGCAAGAACCATGGGAGAGACAGATAACTGATCCCTGGGGTAGAAGTGACAAAGAAGCATGTTGAGAAACTTTTGTAATGATCACCAAGTAATTGATGTCATAAAGAATGCATAACCAGTGAGAATTGTTACCAAAAATAGAACCCTATATAAATGCCACACAAGAAAAACACTATATAAATGCCTTGTATGCTCAAAAAATAGAGCTTCTTACCAGAACTCAGAAAGTCCCTGTCTCTCAATCACAAGTCGGGACAGCTGGGGCAGGGGCAGGGGTTCCCCCACCTGACCCTCAAGGGTCTGTGGGTTGCCTGCTGATTGCCCTATCTGCTTTTGAGCAACTCCTTCCTGTTCTCAGATACCCCCATCCCCACCAGAGGACTCTCCCATCAGCCAGGACCTGTGGAAAGCCATCAGCTCTTACCTGATCCTCACAGAGACTGACAGCCCCAAGCCGGACCCCACAGGAAAGGTGGTGTAGAACAGCCGAGGACAGGGCCCCACTTGGCCACAGCTCTGTGGTGGATACTCATCCCCTAGCTCAGCCTTCTGCTTTCAGCCACAGTCACTTGTTGGTGCTGGGGCCCATTGGCTGGAACTTGGGACAGCCAAGACCAATGTGGAGCCAGGCAGGCAGCCTGCCCTTCCCTCACTGGACCCTTTGGGACAGGATGCATGAGCACCCTGAGCCTCACTCAACACCCAAGGTGGGAGGAGGCAAAGACTGCACAGAGAAGGAGCCCTGCCTGCCCCACAGGCTGCAATGGGACCCCTGGCATCTGTACTCCCCCATCAGCAGAGAGAGGATGGAAATGTTCAACAAACCAAATCCTGCCCCAGGTAGGATCCAACTCCAGGGGTTGGAACAGTCCAACCCCATCAGACCTCCCAAGATCAAGCACAACTGTTTTAGGGGCAAGGGTATCTGTGCAGGCCTGCGAGCAGCAGCCATGGACACTCAGAGTTCTCATAATTCACCACTCTGCTTGCTGGGACCAGCAGACAGGGAGGAACTAGCCCCTGACTGTACCCAAAGCAGCTGCTTTTTAAACCTTTTAACACATGGATTCCTAGTTCCATAAAACAGGATCCTGCTGGACATGCAGCAATAACCATCTGAAGTGTCTCAACTAAAAAGCACCTCATTCACAGCTGAGGCTTGGTCAACATATTGTGACTTGCCCATGGGGCTGATTTAACTGCCACAACCAGGGGGGATTTGCTCCTGCCATGGCCCTTGGCCCCAGCTGGAGTGAGCAGGCAGCCATGGGCCAGTGCTGATCCTCAGCCAACTCTCTTCAGGCAAATTCACGAGCCCAGTATGTTTAAACATGTAATTTAACATGCACGACTGCTGTTCTAGGAAAAATGGGGAAAGAAATGGGTCTGTGGCGGGAATAAATTATTCAGAGAAGTAGAGTGCAAATACTCATATACAGCCCCTATCCCAGCTACACCCAGGGCTGAGGAGCCAGAACAGGAGCAGAAAGGCCTCTGAGCAGCTGCACTGCTGAGCTTTCAACAGGCCCTTATCAACAAAGCTGGAGCTTCCTCTGCAGCCAAAGGCAGTGGAGAAGCAATTTTGCTGCTTGGCACCATCCCTCTCTTCCTTCCCTCTCTGCACCCTGAGGCCAGTGCAGCAAGACCTCCCCCTAACCCAAAAGCTACATGTCTCCTGCTTAGACGTGCTCCAACCCCTTCCTCATTTTCCTGTCTGATGAGCTCAATCTTGCAACCTACCAGCACTTTCCAGACCAGGTGGCCTCTGCACAGAACAGGCTGGGGTTTGTCCCAGGCCTTGTCCTGTTGTCATGCTTGGGGTCCCAAGGTAACTCAGAGGAGTTTTGCACCTTTTATTTTTGCTATTGACCCATGTGTGAACCAACGTGGCTCTAGGGTTCCTCCCTCCATCACCAACCTGCACCCAGGTTGTTGGATGCATTTACACAAAGGACCACAGTCATTTGTAACCTGGAGTCAGGTAAAATGGGATGGATGTGGTTTTAAAGGCTGTTCAAATCCTTCCCCATCACCAGCAGCCTCTGAGCCCTCCAACTTCCCTGTCCCAAAAATCTCCTTGTCCTGGGAACATGCCACTCATGCTGGGAAATGTCTTCCCAAGACACTGCCAGGCCCATTCCCTGCCTCTCATGGTTGAGTGCTTCAGCCTCTGAATGCCCTGGGCATGAAGCAGGTTTTAACAGGCAGCTGCTGGAGCACAGAATGGGTCCAACAGCTTCCAAGAGTAGCAGTGCTCCGTCAGGCAGAGGAGAGCAGAGCAAGTGTGCTGATTATGAAGCTGCTCTCCCAGACAGTGCAGGACACACACAGACGGGACAGAACAAGCCCCAGTGAGACCCACACGCGCTGGGGCAGGGGAGGACCCACCAGCTACCCCAGTGTGGGCAGCTGTGAGGACACAGCAGGTCTTCCCCAGAGGTGTTCTAAGGGCCCAGGACCCTGACAGGGACAGGAGCTTCCCAGCTGCTCACCAGGGTTCAGGACACCTTGAGATCGCGACTCGTCGCCTCTTTGGCCGTATCAGCTCTGCAGTGGGCAGCACAGCCCCCCCAAGAGTCACCGCTTCCTCTGCAGTGACAAGTGCATCATGTTATAAACATGCCCCAGGAGATGGGAGTAACACAGATTCTTGTTAATAGACCCCCTGGGGTGGACTAGAGTGAAATGATACTGAAATGTTCAATGTGTATGTGATAAATAGGTAATGCAATGGTTGGCTCTCACAATTAAGGGATGAATATCGTGTGTATGTTAAGAGAAGTTTTATGGATGTGTAACTATGAGGAGAACTATGTCCTCCTCACATAGTCCTCTTTCCTCTTCCCTTTGTATTGTTGTCACTGACTGGCCTTGGTAGTCAGGGCATTTGAGGGGGAGGGCAGGCTGGTTCCTAGGAGGTGTGGCATGGCAACATCTGACCTCCAACCAAGTTGCAGAAAGTGATCTCCACCAATGCATGGCAGAGGAGGAGTTGATTGAAAAGACTTTGGAAGGGTCCAAGGGTATAAAAGGCAGAGCATCCATTTTGTAGACAAGCACGTGGCAGAGTTACAAAGCTCTCAGTGCTGTAATTTTTCCTTATTCGGTTTTTTGTTGTATTTTGTTAAAGTTTAATAAACCTTTTAAATTTCTAAAAGTGAGTGGTTTCTCACTGTGTACACAGTACATGGACATGTACAAAGTTTTATTTTTTAAGAATCTGGGTGCAAAGGAAAGCAGCTATGTAGCTGTTTTGGTTATTATAATTTACAATAATATAACAATACGAAAACATTGCAAAATTGTCACTAAAGCTGCAGGAAGAAAAAGAAACTCTCCAACACCATCCTTCAAGTGTTAAGAGAATCAGAAATTACTAGATTGCAGATAGGATGTGTGGTAGAAATCATCCCAGCTCACCTAGTTATTTGCCAGACTTTTCACATATTTGTACATTTAAATCCCAAAGAAATTATCATTTATTGGCTCTAGATTATACAGTTCTCAGTACTCGATCTCCTGTTGGATCTCTTCATCTTCAAGGCTAATTTAGTCCTCATTCTTTGGTTCTCTTATCAATCTTTTTCCAAACTAGATGACTCCAGCCTAACGAGGGCATAATATTTGTTAATGTCTGGTTATCTTCTACCTTCTTGCTATTCTCAACTTCTAGATGTTAATTTTTTGTTGACTGAAGTCCATCAGGCCTCACTGAGCAAAATTCAAACCCTCGGTGAATAGTCTATTGAGGAGGAACCTCAATTCCAGCCCCCCCCCCCCGCCCCCCTGTGGCAAAGGCAAACAAACACATGACTAAAGTTACTTCTAAAATTTTAAAAGTTACATCATTTCCAACATGAAACCACAACAATATCACCCAAGGACACATATAAGGGAAAAGAAAGAGAGAGAAAAAGAAAGGGAAGGAAGGAGGGAGGATAAGAATGTGAAAATGTCACCACCCAGTCAGCCTTCGATGAGTCTTGACTGTTGCAGCTTAGCTGTCCTTTGGTCGAAGAGATGGTCCACTGAAGAGGGGGGAAAGAAGCCCCTGGGTAAAGGACACTCAGGCCAGGAATGCCCAGATATCTCCCCTCGTGTGGGGAGCTTTCAGTCCTCTGGTGAGAAACCTCAGAAATGAGTCTGGGAGCACTCTGGGAGTTCCTGATGGTTTATGACACCTTCTAAGGACATGACAGCTGCCTCTGAGACGTCTGAGCCAGGAATGCCCCATCAGACCTTCCCCCAACATGAGGCTCCATCCTGCCACAAGGTTTGTCTGTTACCTCTCTCACAGCCTATCACTGGAGCAAAGCACCTTGGTGCCTTCACAACTGAGGAATTTTTTGAGTCATTAACCCATAAAAGTCCAGTTTCTCACACTTAGTAATGTCTGTGCAACCCAGCCAGACAACACTATGCTCTGCCCCTCACCCCCCTCAAACTAAACTGAGCATCTTTTCCTGTAGTATGGTTTTCTGGGATCAAAGGGATTTCAAGAAGCTGCAAAGCAGGCAGTGTGTTCATCAGCTCAGAGCCTCTTGTAAAGGACATGGCTGTGCCCGGAGCCCAGACTCAGAGCAATATCCACCCAACCCTCACCCCAATGGAGCCAAGGGCACAGAAACAAAAGCTGGTCCTTCCCTGGTGTCGTTTATCATGTCTGCATTCAAGCTCCATGACTTACTCACCCAGTCACTAGTCTGGAAGCCCAGAAGGTACACACAGCTTCTACTTCCAAGCCCATACAGCCTCTCAGAATTAGGTACAAAGCACTGCAAAGCTCCATGGCCCCTTCCAGCCTCTCCTTTCAAACACCCCAACGGCACATAAGCACCACTAGCAGGAAAACACCACAGCAGGGCAGGATGAATCCCAGTTTCGCTGGTCTGTTCTCAGTTTTTCTGCCTGCTTCTATGTTGTAAAAGGAAAGGAAAAAAAAAGGTGACATTTACTATTAACCTGTCTGTTTCAACAGGACCTTATTCTGGGTTACTTGCAGAAGGTATTACCCAAACAAGAGCTTTAACAAGTTTTTTCCATTCACAAGAACTGCTGTGCAACCTGAAGGATTAGCACAAAACCGTGACACACTGCTGGACAACTGCAATGGCCTGCAGTGCACCAGAACCCCACGGGGAGATCAGAGCAAGGACAGCTACAAGCACTCCCACAGTGGATGGAGCAGCGGGCGGCAGCAGCACGGATGGGGCACTGGACATCGGAATGGGCATGAACATTGTGAGAAACAGCCTCCCACTTTTAAACTTCAAAGGTTTATTAAACCTTAATAAAATATAACAAATGACTGGATAAGGAAAAAGGACAGCATCAGCTGCGATCTTGCCCACAAAATGGCTGCTCTGCCCTTTATACCCCTGGTGTTGCATCAGGGAACCCTCTCTCCTCCCAACGTCTGTCAGTCAAGTCTTTTTTGCCATCCACTGGTGGAGACTGTCTTGCAACTTGATTGGAGAAGGGTGTTGTCATGCCACGCCTTCCCCCTACCAACAAACTTCCTCCATTCCCAACTGCCCCATGCAAGGGCACATGTACACGCCCTCCCTCCACAGGGCTCTGACAACCCAGGCTGTCCAGTACAGGGTGCAGGGGGACTATGGGGAGAACAGAGGACATCTAAACAACAAACTACAATAACATAACCATACATCAATAGAACGTCTTTTAACATACAATATTCATCCCCTAATTGTGAGAACCAATCATCATATGACCTATCTATAACACGATCCATGGGCCAGACAATGATCAGCAGCAGATCCTGTAATTACAGATGATGTTTTGGTCAATAACAGTGAGAATACAGTGACTCTACTCACATGATGGATGACAGCTGACTGAGAGCTGCCTCCTTCTCTGAGTCTGCATCTACAGAAACCTTTAGATCAGGCAAGTAAAATCAGAGGGGACATCAACACATGACAAGCTGCAGCACACATCCCATTGAATTATTCCAAATTCAGACCACAACTTCAAAACCCAATTTTGACATTTAAGTGATCATCAAAGACCTGCATGGTGACACCAAGCAGTGAGACACACTGGGATGTGCCATCAGTGTGGCCCAAGTCTCTCCAGCCTTCGAACGCCAAGCTCCAGCAGTGATGCACTCTCCAGCCTTAAAATCCAGTTTCACAGGAATCATTTTTTTTTGAGAATGAAGTTAGAAAGGAAAAATTGCTAGGACAAGGGAATACATCTGCTTTCCTCCCACTGGGCAAACTGAGAGGGAAGAGAAGGAACCTGAAGGTACATCAATGCCTGCCCCTGCCTGCAGGCACCCTGGGCCAGGTACACTTCTCCAGCCCTCCCCAGCCTCCTCCCCTCCCCCTGTATTTTCTCTATATGGACTGTTCAACTGCATCAAGAGCTCCTTGCTTCACACCACTGCTAAAGCTGTGTTTCCTCCGCCTTGAGCTGCTGTTGCTGCCCCAGACAGGCTGCTCATCCAAACACAACAAAAATTAGTGTCAGATCACACATACTAGGTACTAATGTATTACATATATTAGGATTTGGGAACAAAATGTACAAGCTCCCCATTTAACAATATCCAACACACTATGAAGGATATTTGTGTAACACAGATCTGGAAAACAATAATTTCCAGACTTCAGCAACAGTTAAGAGATATATATACCTGATAAAACTACAGTACTTGCATTTCAAAGTGATGTGAAAAAAAATTCCAGAATTATTTTATTGAGTTATCATTAATTGAAACAAAGACTTTACTAAGACTTAACCAACAAAAACCTATTTTTTATTTATTCCAAACACGAAGATACACAAGTTTTCAAGTTTTGCAAATATTGCTCCAAAACAAAATTCTATGTACAGCCCATTGGTTCTAATAGTGCATCAACAAACACGTGTGTACCCACAGTGCAATGTTTGCTCAGTTCATCAAGGCTCCACGTTGCATTCACTTACCAGTGATTTAAAAAACAAAAAAGTGACCTGTCAGTCTGAACAGTTGGTCCAGACTAAATATAATAATGAAGAAACTTGCAAAAAAAGGACAGAAATTAATCCAGGCAGAGCACAATGAAGAATCTTCCCTGAACACGAGAAGTACTACTCTATTTTAAATAAATATTTTCAGTCTTTATCTGCAAGGGCTTCCCCAGCACTACTGAAGGTATGCAAGTCTCTAGGATCTGCCACTTGATCTACTCATGGGAACTGCCTTTTCTTCCAAACCTCCAGTACTGCCCTGAGCAAAAATAAACTGACAAGTGAAAACACACAATGAGCACACAAAAGCCTTTGCTGGAGAAGAAATCCCCCTTTGGAACAAGAAGCCTGTTCAGACACTGAGTGTCTAAATGCCCTCAGATTGGAGCACAACCAAGCTGCTCCCATGAGCCATGTTCTGCTTTGCAGACTGTAACCAGGGAACACCTTTTCTGTTCTATTTCACTTGAAATGCACCAGCTGCCCAGAAGGCTCCTCTGATGCTGTTCTGGTTGTCTGGTCACCACTACTTCCTCTAGAGCTACACAAGCTCAGGTACCTGACAGGAATGAGCCAAGGTAGAGGCACTGATCTCATCTTCAGAGAGCCAAGTGATCCTTAAAATACCATGTAAGCCTTATTCCAATTGTGTTACAGAAAAATAAGTTTGTTTTTCTGCTGTATGTACGTTGTATTCACTATATACCAACTTAGTATTATAAAACTGTGAGACAAATTATTCTCTGAACTGAATCTTGGCATAAAAGTCTTAGCTACTACCTAGGGCAGCCTAATTATTTTGTCTTCTGAAGGAAATAAAATATTTACCATGTAGAGACCGTAACTCCTACAGTAATAATGGGTATTTCAAGTTTTCATTTTGCAGAATGAACACATTACAGATATATATTCCAAATTAATAATTTTAACAGGTATAGGCCCCTTCATTACAACTCTGTTTGAATGTTACCCTTTGGTAGTATCATTGCACACAATAAAACACGGGTAACAAATCCAGCTTTTTGAGGATCTCTTCTCACTGCAACACCAGCTCACTATGTTCCATAGGGAACTGAACTCAGCAACGTCTGGGAAGGAAAACTAAAGTTGCAGCCATTATTTCAGGAGTGGTGATATGCAGCTGAAAGACTCTGAACCTCTCAAATGCTCACAATGTTCCAAAGGTTCTGCATAACATGACTGAACATCATCAGCCTTGTCACCTTGCTTTACTTTACTATCACAAAGCAAATACAAACCAAAAATTAAAACTTAAGGTATAAAAAGGGACTTTGTGAACACAGACCACTGAAGATAATAACCCACTCACTGTCAGCAAGGACAGCACCTCATGCATAGATCTTGAGGCTTTATTTACACAAAAACTGATTCCCAAAACCACACATTCATAGCAAGTCTTTACAATGAACACATCCAGAGTATTGAAAAAAAATCTACATTTTCAAATATAACCGGAATGGCAATTATTAACAAATGGGTAGAAAATACATCACATCCATGACAGACCATGCTGCAGTCTGAACTCAAAGCATGGCTCCAGTCCTCTCCTGGTGGCATTCTGTACTACTGCAACAAGGGTATCCCACCAGCAACTGCTGCAGTAGGCACAGGATGGCTGGATTTAGGAGCTCAAGAATGCACATCAACACCACGTTCATGGGCTTCCCCAGTACCAAGTCATGTGACAGGATAAATATAGAAAACAAGCATTTATTCTGGAAATAAGTGCAATCCACCTGTGACCTCCTGCTACATTATTTACTGTAACAGAAGTGTGGGTCAGGCCACTGTTACTTGAAAACCTTCACATAACATTTTATAGTCAAGAGCTGGACATTCATACTTGCTAAGTCTGAAACTGTTATAACATCTCCTAATGATTAAATACTGAGTGCTAGTATGCATAAATCAGAAGAAATAAAACATGACATGAGTCACTTAAACTATGCAGTTATTTACAACCCCTGTCAACCAAACTTTTTTGGCTCTTAGAACTCTGTTCTTCAGTGGCACAATTTTTTAGTCAATATAATGATGAAAGTCTACCGTTCTGATGAGCAACTTGTAAGGAGTGAAAATTTGAGTGTAACTTATCAACCAACAGGTAACCTCTGGAGACAAGAGTATGACCTTTTCCGCAGCACTGCAATCCTCTAATACACCTGAAATAACCTTTTTGCTCTTCTTTGAACACTTCTTCACAAGTCCCTGATGTCAATCTGCATCCCATGCAACCAGCATGCTAGTTTCATTTACAGATTCAGAGCTGCTCCATCAGACACTCCAGCCTTGCAAGCAGTCACAGCCCAGAGTTCCCCAGCCTCACGTGGAGCAGCACAGTGCGATCTGCTGCACTTTGCCCAAGTCTGTTATCAGCTGCTTTATGCAATGTTTGAGCTGAGGGAGTCGAGCAAGTGGTTCTGGGGGTTGCAGCTCTCCTGTGTAATCCAGCCAACTCTCCAGAACTGCAAAGAAAACAAAAACTGTCACTACTGCAGTTCTCAGCAAACAGCTCATCTGAAGTCACAAAACAAGAATTCTTTACATCTTTTGTAGATCTTGAGAAAGCAGTAGGCAATATTCTCAACACTGTTATTAGAGCAATCATAAAACTGAACACCTCACACCAATCTTTACAAGTAACTTTTGATATATAACCGAATAATTCACATGGGGATGGGGGGAGAAGCTGCTGCTCCTAGGAGAAAGCAGGACAGAAAAACTCTAGACCAAACATTGTGAAAGCTCATGCTAAAATTCCTCTGATCAGTGTCAATTCCAGGGAAAAGACACTGTGGTACAGGGACTTTATGCCATCAAGGATGGGACTATTGTAATGAAAGAAATCAGTCATCAATATAGAAGACAACCAACTAAGACAGAACTGGTAACACAAAATAGGGATGAAGATCAAAAGTACAAACCAGCAGAGTGATGCACAATGAAAATTAACTCCTGTTCAAAAACCTTTTAAGTGGGAAACAAGAAATCCCACTGAACAGAAGACTTGTCAAGTGACAGTGTAACACACCCACAAGGAAGGTGCTCAGGTTGGACTATGATGAGTTCTGGGGATGCTGACAGTATTGCAGATGGAGAATGAAATCTTGAAGACAGAACAAAAATGTCTGCCAAGAGCAGCCACTGCCACCACCCAGACCAAAAGGGGAATTTTACCCACAGGCAGCACCTGCTGCAGAACTAGCAGCATCACTCACTACTGACACATTCTGCCTTGGAGTCAGAAAGTTCCTCCTCTAAGCAACAACACACTGCACAGACCCTGCTCAGCAGCAGGTACAGGAAGTCTAACTTTTGGGAACCAGAGCTCCTTTAGGCAGTACAGCCCCGACTGATCTTCACTAACTGAAATAGCCCTTTAACAGTCCAACTTTTCAGTATCTTACTTACAAAGAGAGGGCTCTTACTTGGGCCAAAGTTGGATTCCCCTGCAAGTAAAGCTGCTGTTGTAGCCACTACACAGCCAATGGTCAGACGTAACAAAGTAAAGAATTATCCTGAATCATTTAAAGCAACACAAAGGGTTTATAATTTTTCCATTACTACAAAAAACTTAAAAGCCATTTAAGTGAAGAATCTGAAGGAGACAGGAAAGGGTAAGAGCCTGGTGCACTGAAGAGGCCACCCAGAATGGGTTAACGTAGCCAGCACGGCCCTGAAGAACAGAGAAATGCAGACACAGAAGAGTTCTGGAAAATGACAAAAACCTAAACTCAAAAAGAAACAAAGATGTTCCAGTACAACATCTGATGCAACTATTCAGAAATGACCTAACTTGAACTTGTTCTGTGAAATTCTGCTCTGTTTTAAAACCTACCCTGCACACCAGCAGCATGTCTATTTTCTATTAGGAAATGTGATAATGGAACATTCATTTCTTTGTAGGACTGAAGAAGTAAAATTCTGGTTAACATGCTTTGAACCAGTAGTTCAGTTAAAAAAAGGTTATTTTTTTAAACTAAAATAACACTTCTTACCATCTAGCTCCTTCTCAATGAAATCCATTCTGTGTATGACTTCATCTTGCAGAGATTCCACGTGAGCTAAAAGATTGAGCTGCCACTGCAGCTGTGAGTTCACAACTCCTTCTTTGTCTTTTTCCAGCAAATTCATTTCAATAGCTTCTTCTGGAGAGACTTTCTTAGACACAGACTCTCTCACCTAGCAGAAATACACACATTAAGTACTTGTTACAGTGAACAGAATTGGGGAGCAAACTGCCTGAGTCCACCCAGTCCTCCCAAACTGCTCAACTCACCATAGGCCTGTGATTGAGAGAGACACAGACCATATACAGATACTAAACTGGTTTGGGCAAGATCTAAATATAAATATATATTTATAGGTGTTTTGCTAAAAACTATTTGTACTTCACAAGCATCTGGTTTTCTGAAGGTAACGTATACATGTGTAGTTATCTTCCTGCCACTTTTCATCTGGAAGACCTGCCCTGAATCTGGGCATCTCAAGGGACACTGAAGCTGTTTTTCACCTGACAATAATCAACTAAAGAGCAAACAATTCAGGGTGAAAACTGATTTTTCCTTAAGGAATCTCATCTAAATTCTACTAAAATTTTCACTGAACCATGTTCAAACAAGCATTACCACTTCTTACAAAACTTGACTCCAAAATCAACAGTGTTCATTTTGCTCCCCTACTTTTCTCATGCTTCTGCTGAAATATAAGCCTTTAGAAAAAGGCTCTTTTAGACTGAAGAACTAAAGTATCTGCCTTTCTAGGAAACATAACACAATCTCAAACTGATAGAGAAGTTAAATGCAGCAAATTACAACTTACATATGGATGAAATAAGAGCTATTCTAACCTTTAGTCCAAAAAAAGAGGAGCTCAGCATTTCCTGGAATCATACAATTGTACAATAGTTTGGGTTGGAAGAAGCCTTTAAAGGTCATCTAGTTCCAACACATGCCATAGGCAGGGACACCTTCCACTGTATCCCAGGCTGGTCCAAGCCTCATCCAACCTGGCCTTGGAACCTTCAAGGGATCCAGGGGCAGCCCCAGCTGCTCTGGACAACCAGTGCCAGGGCCTGCCCACCCTCACAGGGAATAATCCTCCTATTATCTCATTTAAAATCTAGACTACTTCATCTCGTCCTGTTACTCCATCCCTTGCCCAAAGTCCCTCTCCAGCTCTCCTGGAACCCCTTTTAGGCACTGGAAGGGGCTCTCAAGATCCTTTGGAGAAGGAACATCCACTGCTCCCCTAGCCTGGTTCTAGAGCAGAGGGGCTTCATTCACTTCCCAGAGGGTTTCCAACACTTCTCAGCCCACATTTCACAGGAATTGGTACTAACAGAAGCAAAATTTTGCACTGGGGAGTAGAAAGGCCTTTACTAGGCTGACAGAGCTCACAATGAAAACCAAGAATTGAAAAGCTAAACTTGAAGTGCTCCAGTAAGAAGAAGAAACAGGACTATTTCATGGTGATCAGTCTTAAAAGAATCACTTCAGGCTGATACCTTTTTTTTTCCATCTTGAAATGCTGCCTGAAGAACCTAGAATTAATTTGCTATTAGAAGGAACATGGAAACAAGATGGAAATAATTAGAAGCTGGCCTACCAATGTATTTCCTAGTATCATATATGCTTGGCCTGTTCTCTCTGCTAGTGTTTATTTTTCATTTAACACTTGAAAGTAAGCAGCAATGAACTACCAGTGGATCATAATGCATTTTCAAATTACTTCAGGTCCAGAAGCCAACCTAGATTTTTTAATTATAATATAAAATGAAGTTTATCACATTTATAATTTTAATTGTTACTGGCAACTTAAATTTAACAGTCTAACAAAAAAATAAACACAAACAGACCAAAAAGTATTTTAAAAGTCTGAGGTTTGCAGGTTGCCAAGCAAACACATGCTCTTTGTCAGAGAGGGCTATTTTAATAAAAATACCTTAGAGTAATTGTGTTTTGATTCATTTTCCATCTTGCATATTTCTTGGTCCAGATTCCAGCCAAACCTCTCTGAGAGAGTGTCATTCCCATTTTCCCTTATTCTGTTTACTCCATCATCCATGGCTGAACCTCTTGTTTCCACAACCAGCCTCTGCTCTATGGCAGGGTAGTAGGCCCGAGGCTTCTGGTAGCAGTGCTCACTCGTAATGTAAGATTCCTCCACAGAAGGAATTGTTGTTGAAGGTTTCTCAACCGTCCCATTCCAAGTTCTGTAACTTGCTGTCTCCTCTTTGCAACAGTTTTCTTCGAAGTGAATGATGTGTTTTGTATGGATTTTTTCATCCACTGTTATGTGCTTCCATGGATGACACCAAAGCTTTAAGTCAGGGTGTTCTTTATTTCTGTTCAAACATAAAGAAGTAAACCACCCAATTTAAATGCCAAAATGATTAGGCAAACTATCCTCTTACGTAAATTAATTATGAAATTAAGTAAGAATAACTAAGCCCAAAAAAAAAGCCAAGTGTTTGGATTAAGAAAAATCTTGAAGAGTAAGTTGTAAATAGACACATACAACTTCTCACCAATGTTGGCCCTTCATGGAACATTTTGCTTTAATATTTGCAATTTATTAACAGCAGAAATTAATTTTAAGTGGGATATTTTTGGTAAGGTATGGTACACCAACATTGTAGTGGTGCTCCACAGCGGCCATAGTTTCCTTCATCTGTTGTTAGAAAAATTCTTATTTTATTTGTCTTCAAATTGACTAATACATTATTTATTCCAGCAGAAGGGACAACTACAGATATCAGATTATTACAGACGTAACAAACAGAAGATTTAGAGTGAGCATTGTAACCCATGTTCTCCCTTGTGTCAGGCATCAAAACAGCAGTAAAAGAGGAGCAAAGCAGAATACTCTGCTATCTTTCAAAGGGCTGGCAGCTCATTTGCTACAGGCTGCAGGAACACAGTAGAGCAAAATCCTGACTCTAAAGCATCTGCATTGGGCTGCACAGAAAGGGGGGGCTGCCTTCCTTGCCAAGGTGGATGGACTTATTCTATTCAGCTGATCCAGCTTTTCTAGATGTTCACCAAACCTTTACTCAACAAAACATGACCACTTGACTTTGGCAGTAACTCCTTTCTAACCCATCCTGCAGCAGCTCAGGTTTCTTCAATGTCTCTCAGAGGAAACCAGAGTGAGTAGAGCTGCTAAGGATGTGCTCAGACTATTTCACAGAAGCACCTCTGCCTCCAGTGCTGGTATAGCAAGGATGTATCTCCCTGGTGAACCATCCTGAAGGCATGCCTGAAGAGTGAAAGCCAGGTGTTTATTGACCAAAGCTTTCTGCTCAAGCTCCACTCATCTGCTACACCCAAAGAAATTATGGTTTGCTCAGAACAGAGCAAGGGATAATTTTACAGAAGACCAAATTTTTCTGAAAAATGATGCACCTGTTACCTAAGGATGGAAATTCAAATGGCAATACTTGAAGAACCTTAACTCCTGCCTGCTGAAGGTTCACCCTTCCATGGCACTGCAGAGCTCACCTTGGGTCCTTTGCCACCTGCTTGAAACACTAAGCAGGAGTCTCCTAATCATTTCAGGCACCTGTAAAATCATCTTCTCTCTATCTGTTGATCTGCATCAACAATATAGTAATTATTCTAATTCAGTAATTTTTCAAATCCCTTCTGATTTATATAATGATAAAGAAAACAGCAGCTGAACCTTTTAACCAGATGCTCCAAACAGGACTGCACCTCCCTTTTAATTAAGCCAAGCCATCACACTAACTTCAGCATGGGAGAGAAAAGGAACAAAATGTGCAGCAACCATCACACATATGCCCGGTGCTCCCTACCTCAGTACTACCTAAATCTCAATTCACAACTGGAAAGCCTGAAATTCAAGTGTCACTGTCTAACAAAAGGCCCAAGGAGTGGCCTTACAGTATTTATGTTTTAGTCTCCAAAAAGGAAAGAGATAACTTACAGATCTCAATAAAGGATCCCATAAGGGAAAAGCAAAACCCTATGTTAAAATGATTACTCTCCTGCTTTAAGAGGTCAGTAGACCTCCTAAATCACCAGAGATCAGGGGAAAGGGTCTAGAGTGTCAAAATCATTCTGTTTTCCAAAAAGCTGCTGCTGTGCAATTTATCAACTAAAGAATTACAATTATGGAATTCAATTAATTTAAAACTGCTGGATTTGAGTTTAAAGACAATTTTTTCCAGTGATCAGAACCCAAGGACGACTTTAAATAGGAAAATACACAGAAAAGTTGACTTGATAGAAAAAACCCCTTTTATATAAATAATGATGTTATTTTCTGGATATATAGCTGAAATGACCTTTGTTTAGATATGAACTGCTGCAGGTTGCTGAGGGTGCAACCACTATCCCACTGCACCAGAACAACATACTGTACCAAACAAAAAGATCTGATTCCTCTTGGACAAGCTATGACCAGATTTCCAGGAATGGAGAAAGCAAGTGTTGCAAAAATGGTGCGACAGGTTATAAGTCTATCCTGTTCTTACTTAAATCCCTGTGGGTGATTCAGTAAAATCAGTCATTATTAGTTTTATTAGTTTAACCCTTTCTATACACATTGTCCATTTACACTCAATCCACTTAAACAGTTTTCAAACAGCCAAGTCCTTTCCCAAGATCACGGTAGCAATTCATTGTTATAAATCCACAGAGCACAAATGCAAGTCTGAATTTCTGGTTATTGTTATACTTGCAGTCTAATGCCCGAGGAGAACACGCCAGCTGGTACTTAAATACTGCTTACTGTAATATGCTCATCTTCAGCTGCAGCCCATGCAGGACTTCGATCACTCGCTGTACATCACCAAGCAGCTGGTGAGTGGCCACTATCTTCTTGGCATTCTGGTGGGAATAATTTTCTTCCAAAAATGCTAAGCCATGCATGTGACCATTACTTAACCACTCCTTTTCATACCAGTACTTTAAGCTGGACCTCTGACCTAAAGTGACAGTAATGAATGAATTAAAATGAAATGTTGACATTGCTGGTAGTAATTCTGATTACCTCTAGGTACTGCAACAGCTTATTTATTCTTATCAACAGAACCAATGAAGATCCTGTAATAGCAGACATAACCCTGAACAAATGAACAACTTGTAAAGCAGGACCTCTGTCCAACTGTAAAAGTATTCAGACCCCAACTTCCACCGAAGGACATCTACAACAGGCAGTTACAGACGAGGCTGAGGAAGGTGTATTTTTAGCAGGGTATCACATTGTCTAGTCTAACATGGTTATAACAGAAGCAGTCTGAATGCAGCTCTCTGCAGACAGAAAAATGCAGAAAGAGGCAATCACCTTCCCAGTGGTATTGTTTTTCAACATCAGCATGTATCAGTACAGTTGTGCAAAAGTACATTTTGAAGGAATCAAGCATGAAGTTCTGATAGAAAACTTGCCCAAGTCAAGCTACTAATAATGACAGTTCTATCTTAAGAGATATCAATATCATGTCTTGATATTGAATATCAACAACAGCTGAAATGAAATGGTGTTGAATGTGATAAATGCAACAATAGAAGTAACTTAAACTGCCAAACAAACATTATTACAAGGAAAGATGCTTAAATTGCAAACACACACAAAACCTTGATGTTATATACCTAACAAAAGTTCCTCCACACCCCGTAAAATGTGCAATTACTACAGATATTCTCAGTGGACAGCTCAGCACCCAGAGAAACGACTGCATCAGCCACTGTCTATGTACAGCCCAGGCAGCAAGTCCACAAAACCAGAGATAAAACTGGAGCACAGACTGAGAGCCACAATTGCAAAAAGGTCTCTAATACAAGCAGGTTAATAATGACTAGAGGAGAAGCTAAAAAAAAAAAAAAAGAGTTACTAGGCAGCTGAACGAGACTGAGGTTGGCACTACATCGGTATTAGGTGGCACCATGGGTATTAGGTGGCATCAGAAATCATGACAGGGTAAATAAAGGATTTTGAAAGCTGTACCAGCTCAACCTTCCAGGCAGATACACTGTACCAAGCAGGAAGGCAAGCAGAATTTTTGGTATGGTCAGAACCACATTGGAGACACTCATGGCCACCTGCATTAGCCCACTCTCATTAATTTCTGCATTACAGAAACTGGTATCTGTGACAGAAAGCAGAGTTCAGTCCACAAGAATAAAATAGTGACTTTGAGAACTTCACAGTCACCTGAACAACTGAGGTGATGTGCACACTGAGATAAACAGTGCTCCCTTTTCAAGTATGTAACCTTAAGAGGAGACACCAGACTACATTCACAAGCAACTGCGCTACATAATCATCTTGGATCATGTTTAAGCAAGGGTAAATGTTAACAAATGTCTTAAAAATCCCACCTGACTCAAAAAGATCTGAGTAAAATTGCACTTAGTACAATTTTTAGAGAAATTTACACTAAATTTGCTTTTATTTCTAATAGAATGAGTGATGCTGTTACAAGTCTCAGCAATTTAGACTGGGTAAAGCTCCTAAGTAAGTGTCAGCTTAACAGCCATGCCCAGTTTTGAAAGCCACTTCTTTGCAGATTCACACAGCCTATTAGCACACTTCAAGCCAAAAGCAGAGCCACTGAAAATCCATCTTTGCAGTCAAACAGCTGGACATGTTTTCCTTTTTGAAGACAGAGGTAAAAATTAAGCCCCCTGCAGTGTGAATTTCAGAATCTTCAAATGAATAGTTAATGACGAATTAAACAAATGAAGCTGTAATCAGTTTCTGCACAAAAGCACTCATATTCTAACGTGATGACACAACTTTGGTTTGCATGTGCATTTTAGTTCCATTTAAAACTACCTTCAACTGACAAAAAGCAAAATATCTTTAAAAAAAGGTTTAAATCCTGGAAGCAATTACTCTAAAAAAACCTTAAATATACTGCTGTCTCTGTAATAAAAGTTTTAAATTTAAGTATAGCATGTCTTCGTTGCTGAGAGTACAAACAACAGCAGTAAACACACTACACAAATCTATGAGTTAAAGTATAAAAGAGTTGGTAGCTTTCAACAGCCAAAAAAACCTGAGATCACAATCCAAATACATACATAAACCATAAAGGTCTTCTCATCAGGTGAACAGAGATCCATTTTCTTGCCATTTATAACCATGGACTCAATCCCAAACCTCATCCATTTTCACTTTCAGCAAGGTTTTGTAATCCATACAGTAGAAAGTCAGAAAATACTCCCCTAAGTGTAATTTTACCTAATGTGTAAGATGTACTAAGACTTTTAAAAATATCTGCTAAGGAGGAGAGAAACGTATTGCTAATCAACTCTGACTCTGCTACCCCAGGTAAATACCAATATATAGGTTATTGTAGGTGTGTTGGTTTTGCACAGCCTGGTTTTGGTGGGGGGGAGGGGGCGTGGGGCAGCCACAGAGGTGGGTTCTGTGAGAAGCTGCTGGAAGCTCCCACCATATCTGACAGAGCCAATCCCCAATGGATCTGAAGTTGGACATGCTGCTGGCCAAAGCTGGCCCAATTCCAGAGGTTGGTAACGCCTCTGTGAAAACAGATTTAAGAAGAAAATCAAAACACAGTTTTTTCTTTTAGTTCGAGAAGAGGAGAAGGTGAGAACATGTGAGGGAAACAACACAGTGACTGACACCAAGGTCAGTGAAGGAGGAGAGGGAGGAGGTGCTCCAGACACCAGATCTGAGATTCCTCTGCAGGCCATGGCGAGGACCATGGTGAAGCAGCTGTGCCCCTGCAGCCCCAGGGATCCACAGGGGATGGAGAAATCCATCCACAGCCCATGGGGAGCCACAGGGGATGGAGAAATCCATCCACAGCCTGTGGGGATCCACAGGGGATGGAGAAATCCATCCACAGCCCATGGGGATCCACAGGGGATGCAGAAATCCATCCACAGCCCATGGGGATCCACAGGGGATGGAGAAATCCATCCACAGCCCATGGGGATCCACGGGGGATGCAGAAATCCATCCACAGCCCATGGGGGAGGAGCTCACACTGGAGGGGGTAAATGTCTGGAGGAGGCTGTGATCCAATGGGAGACTGGATGGAGAGACAGGGCCCCTGCTCCCAGGCTGGAGGAGCCTGTCCTTGGAGGACTGCACCCTGTGGATGAGTGACCCACGCTGCAGCAGCTCTGGGAAGATTGTCTGCCCGTGGGAGGGACTCACACTGCAGCACTTTTGGGCAGACTGCTGCTTGTGAGATTGTACCCATGTCAAAGAAGTTCACAGAGAATTGTCTCCCATGGGAGGGACCCCACGGGCTCAGTGGGGAAGGACTCCTCCCACTGAGCAGTGGAAGAAAAGCTTGGGTGATGGAAGTGACCAAAACCCCTATGCCCTGACTCCCTGCGCTGTTGGTGGGAAGGAGGGAGGGGCTGAGGGAAGAAAAGGTGTTTTTAAGGGCTCCTTTTATTTCTCATTATACTCCTCTGATTTTGTTGGTTAGAAACTCACTCTGTATCTCTAAGTTGAGCCTGTTTTTCCGTTGGAGTGTTTTCTCCCGGTCTCAACTCATGAATCCTTTGTTAGATTTTTCTCCTCCTCTGGCCAGCTGCAGCAGGGAAGGGTGAGCAAGCAGCTCCCACGGGTGCCTGCTGTTTGGCCAGTGTCAAACCACGACAGCAGGTAATGCAGTCAACAACAAGAGCCAGTGCTGAGGAAAGCCAGAAGCCTTGTGCTGCTTGATTCCAAAGAAGGCACAAGCCTGATTTGTTAGGGGAGAGCTGCAGTCACATCCTCTAAGATGTGTCCATGTCTTTGCTTGAGGTTCCTGAGTGTTTTCTACACTCATCTGCCACAGTCAGGCAGTACAATCCTTATCACAGCAAATATATGACAGATGGTCATCACAGTGAAAACATTCTTTTCCACTCCTGTCCTTTTCTAATTCCACAACACTGACTTGAACATTCACATAAATTAAACTGAAACTTACCTACAGTGACAGACACCAGTAGGGGGAAAAACAGTGTAATTTTTCAGAGAGACAGATACAGATAAACTAGCAGATTTACTACATATGTAACAAGGGTCTGTAAGCTTAAATTTCTGTACCTGGAGGATCTTGGCAAATATAGCAGGTATATTTCTCAGGTATATTATCTTCCAGTAAGCCCATACAGACTCCATGCTGCCAGCACAGACACTCTTCACACTGTTCAAAGTCAAGAAGTGCACATTAATAGAAATGAAGGCCAGAGGAGCTAAATATCATCATGTCAATTAAGAAACATAGGATCTACATATTTTAAGACAAAAAGATCTATTAATATCCACACCCCACCTTCTACTTACAAGCAAATACATTACAGAATCAGACTACAATAAAATGTGAACCCTCCTCACACATTTTTCATGTATGTTTCTGGAGAATGACAATTAAAAAGTGGAAGCAGAGATCCTGAAAGGTACAAAAATATTTCCTCTGGAAATGAAAATCTTTCATGAGACACGTGTATGTATCCAGGACAGCCAACAGAACAATCAAGCTTTTTTCACCAAAACAGACCAAAAATTTTTTTGAACTGAAAACAGTAAATCCCCCTTTAAACAGTAAATCACATTCAGTTATCAAATCCCAGAGATATTTATGTCACACAGGAGTAGCCAATATTATGCTTTACTGATTCTTGTACCTCCAAAATTTTATCCATTTCAAAGGTAGCTCTTATAACACAAACCTCCAGTGCAGATGCAGCTGCACCAACTTTAAGAGCTTTCAACGTCCTTCCAAGGCAGGACAAGGCAACAACTGAATATAATTTGGATCTTTTTAGCACAATAACACTATTTAAAATGCAATCACTGTTCTGAAAGTTGCTGTTCTACAGCAGGAAAAAACATATTCACGTTCTGTTCGTCATTTTCTCCCACCAGTACCTTAATGGAACAAAATTTTGGTTGTAGACTGCAGACCACTGAAACATGGAAGAGAACTCCACAGAAGAACATTATGTCAATTTTGATTGGAAACTGTGATGTCAGTTAAAAATTACTACTTTCCCAAGCAGTGAGACATACCCTTTACTTCTCAGAGCATAAACCAAAAGCAGGAATGCTGTCAATGCTGGTACAGGACTGCAGTATGAGCTAAACCAAACCCTAACAACTGCAAGGAATCTCACATGTTGCTCTTCATTGACCTACAAAAGATGCCAACTTGCTAAACATTTCACCTGTGTTCAATACCACTTTAATGAATGCTCTCATCTCCTGCCCTACCTCAAGCTAGGAGGGACAGAAAAGGATAACTAGACTTTGAATACTTCACTCTATTAAGTAAGTAGTCTAGGTGTGGAGGAAATAGAAGCTCTGGGAATGGAGAATGTTTCTGAAGGATGGGACCAACAATATTTTGCCTTCCAATATGGGTAAACAGATGTTTTCAAAAAAGGTAGAGACAGTCCTCCTTTCACAAATTAAGAGCCAGAAAATGTTGATCTAAAACAAAGAAAACAGATTAAATGAAATAGATTGTGTGCTAAAAATAAGATGAGAGCTCCTGAATCTATTTACACCTGCATCCTGTAAGTCATAGGGCTGCATTCAGTGACTTTCCAGGCAATTTTGCTCAGAACTCTAGTGAAGCAAGTAGGGTTGTAACCAAACTATGCCTTCTACTCCCATATCCATTACTCCTGATGAAGTGTTAACGGTGGGTCGTTTGCAAGAGCTGCCCAGTGCACATCCGACTCCCCAGGCTTCAAGTGAAAGAGGAAAATAAGGAAAAGAGGCAACTCTCTCACCCTCTCTCCTCCCCCCACCCCCAGTACATCACGGCAGTGGTTCTTAGTCTTCACAAACTGACTGAACCGTGATAACTACACCCAGCCTAAGGGGATCATCTCGGGCCACAACGGATCAACAGCCCCAATGGGCAGCTGTAACACCCAGCACGTCAAGGACTCCCCAAAATATCCTGTGACTCACAGGATTACATCATTCCATTGTAAAATTCCCTGCCCTGGGGGAGGCACTGAGCATTCCTGCCTGTATCTGACCATAAATAATCTGGGTGCTTTGGGGATTTAGGGCACCACGACTACTGGACAGATCCACCTGAACTTCCACAGGAGGACCAGACCCCCCACAGGACCACTGCTCTCAATTTCAACCACCATTTCAACAGGACAGCTGTCACTATTTGACAGGACTTAGACCACCATCCTGAACAACAGCGTATTAGACCGCAGTCTGACTTTGTGGGTTTAAACCAGATTTTGTGTATTGTTGCATTTACTGTAAACTTTCTATTAAATTGTAACTCTGACCTGAAATCTGTCTCAAGGTATTTGTATGGGATTCATTTCTCCCGCTGGTTTACTTTCAAACCAGCACAAGCATCCCAACTTTTTTGATTTTACTCAACTGATACTTAAATATCCATCCCTTCAGGTGGATAATTTAACCTGCACATCCACTCTTTAACCTGTAGGTCCTGCTGCACACTGTGGCTGGTACATGCTACTGGGAAGCTACCAGCCCACGTGGTAGTAGGGAGGTTCAAAGCATGCCAAGCAGATTTAGAAGAGAAAAAACACACAGCATTGTGCAAAAAATACTTAAACTGAAATTCAAGTCACAAAAGAAATAACCAAACCCAAAAGATGGGTATTTAAAGCAGCTTTTCACCTTCCAGAACAAAAATATCTTACATCCATTTGCATCCATCATCTCTAAGGCCATGAAATCCAGCCCCAGAATTAGCTGCATCATAAAAAAATTCACCAGTGTTTAGGTATAAAAACTAAAAAGAAGGGGCAATGACAGATTGTCTGGATTTCATTTGGCCTCATCACAAAAACTGAGTGCTGTGCCTCCAGAAGGAACACAGAACAATGCTACACTGCTCCTTTACACCACCTCCATATATGAAGTCTAGTAACCTCCCTGCAGAGTTATAGAGACTGAAGCAAAACAGCACCAACCAACAATACACTATTTTTCTGTGCTTCTTTTTCCAGATTTAACTTCTACTAACTGAAGCAGATAGTTTGCATTCTATAAATGCAAACCCAGACTGCTGCATCCCAGTGCAATGAATGACATCCTTAATGCATAAATTGCATAAATTGCTCAAGACAATTATTTAAAGGCAAGTACAGGTCAAAGAAATTTTTTAATAAAATCTTCTGAATGTGGGGGAAAATTATTAGTTTAGATACCTAAAGGAACAAACTCCCATTTTAACTGTGTATTAGTTTCATTAAACTGTAATGATCCCCAATCTTTTGCAGACAAGAAGGTGCTGATGTGTTTAAAATTAACATTTTCCTGCATAATTTTCCTAATTATTTCTAAATTTGGCACATTCGTGACAGAGGGAATTCTCAAAGACACATTGAGAATTCTTAGCATTCTCTATCTTGTAAGAGAGAAGGGGGATATATTTATAGTGAGAAGTGTACCTCCAGCCAGATCCATGAAGATACTACCCTGGCTCCTCATTCCAGTATCAAAATGGGTACACAGCAAACCCAAGCAGGTAGCCCAGGTGCCAACATATCTCCTATTACCTCAATCCCCATAAAGAATGCAGGTAACTCACAATACTGCTGGTCTGCACCTCTTTTCCAGAGAGAATAACCTACTCTCCTAGCTAATTCTTTCACAAAACAGTTCAAGTGTTTAGAAGTTTGCAATATGCTAAAAAAACCCTGCTCAAAGCAGTTCAACCTAGCAAGTCAATCTTAGAAGCAGCCCGTGAAACTTTAAAGGAAAGACATCCATAGGCTGTGTCCTGAGCCAGCTGACAGTTCCCTGCATTCTGCAATCCTACCCTAGTGTTGAATTTACTTTTGCCAGTTATACTGAAGGCTATTTCTTTGTGTTTTTCTGTAAGCCATCTACTCACAGGACATCTATCCCCTTTAGTCACCACTGTCAGACTCCTTTTTTCTCCTGTACACCCTGGTGCTGTTTACTTAAACTTGACCACTGCCTATCACTCCACCATCCCCTACTAATTCATAAGGTACCTTTTGCCCTGCATTTTCATGATCCAAACACTAAAACAAAGGTGTGCAAAGTGAGCTCACCAATAAGAGAAAAAGCATCATACCTTCCACAGCAAAGCTCCATGAAATAGCATGGAAATGAAATAGCATGGAAACTCAAAGAAAATCAATTAGAGCAAAAAATTATGAAGAAATTGAATTGATCTTTTTGACTTCACCTCTTGAGATTAGTAGGAACTGGGTGGGATGGTTCAAAGCAGTTCATTCAACACAGGGGAATGAAAAAAGTAAATAGGCAGGTAACTTCCATGGAGGTTTTTATTAACAGTTTGAAGCAGGAGAGATAATAGAAGCCTCTCCAAATTTTCTGTGGAGCTGGTTTAAACAGAGCAGATACATGTGGAATGGACAGATAGTCTTAGGCAGATTAGGAACTCTGAATTTCCAGACTACAATAGAATGGACAAATGCAGTTCTGCTTCAAAGCAAAACACTCAAGTAATTTTTTTTTTTGGGTTCATTCTGTCTGGAGAGTTTTATGCTTAAGTCAAGCTTCTTGCCAGGGAGGGGAACAGGAGGTATACTACTATTTGACAGCAATGTTCTGAACAGTCTCTAAATTAGAGGGAGCCTCAAAAGTCATTGATTTCAAATATGTGTTCTCAGAATCAAGGAAGTCTTGTAATTTAAGAAAAAATCACAGATGACAAACCAACCATTTATGACTTGGGGTGAATTTTCCTTTTTTCCCTTAATTAAAAATACCAAACTGTACCATGAAGCAAAAGTTAACTATTGTAGCAGTTACCCTGGCAGATTGCCTAAAAAAATGTTTTATTTTTGGAAGACAATGGTTTTTCTCGTATACAAAACAAAAGTTTCTCCACTGACACCTTCCACTGCATTCACTGAAACGTTTACCCTCCACTTCATACCTGAATCATGAAGTCATTTTCTTCTTTTACTTCACAAACACACCGAACAATCTCAAAATCACTCTCTTCAACTTCTTCATCGGGGTTGGTGGTTACATCAACATCCTGACTGCAGTCATCGTCACTCCAAGGCAAGCTATCCACAGATGACTCACTCAGGGTGTCATCCTCTGTACAAGAAGTATTTATATAAAATCCTGAGTAATTACAAAAAAGTCCCTCAAAATCTCATCCCAAGTATGCAAACATACATTCCCAAAAGCATGAGTTCACAGTGTAATTTAAGGAATATCACAATTTTAACAGTTTATGGAAGGTTACTACATAATGAATTTTTATAGTGTCATTAATGGCTTCTTCAAAATATTTCAACTTAACAGTTTATGTCATTAGAACTGTATTGTCAACATAGAGTATCTCAAACCAAAGGCACAAACTCTCTTCAGACAAAACCATGAACAACAAAACCAGGCTCGTACATTCAAATAGGACTCATGCTAGTTGCTGCAATTTGTACAGAATTGTGACTTGGCACTTCTAGTGTAGAGGTCTCAAAAAGGGGCAAGAGGCTTCTGTTTCATGAATTATTCAATCTCACGAAGCAAAGTTTCCATGGCAGAAATACTGAGTCCAACACAGAATTTAAACCTGCTTCAGAAATTATTATTTTCATTTAGTCTTCCATTCAGGATGCATTTATAAACTTACAGGCAGTGCATTGCACAAGATATTCTTCCAGAATGCACCCACACTAATTAGCTAAAGCATTAGTGCATCCTAGATTTAACAAAACTGCCAAGAAAATTTAAACTGAAGAGCATGCTAAATTGAGACTCTTACCTCAATACTATTAAAGCAATGTCTGCACCTTCCTTGGGGATAGAATGGGAGGGTCAGAGGAAGGAGATGAAGTGTTTTAATTATTTGAAAATAATTTAATGAGTTAGGGGGGAATGGAAGGTAAAAATTTTTGTCTTAAATAAGATTGTGAGGTCTCACCTACAGTGGGTAATAACTACTTTCATCATTTAGCTCACAGAATCCTAGAATGCCAAAGATACAACCACCAGTCTGTGGCATAAACTATATCTTTTAGAGAAACACCTGTTGCCAAATTAAAAGGGATGAGAACCCAACACAATAATTTATTTTCATATTTAAAAGCTCTACTCCACCTCTGAACCAGGACACTCTTGCCTAAAGTACTGTGGAAGTGACAGTAGTAGTAGGCACACTATAATTCTATATTGCATGAAAATTTTACTTTTATTTTCACCAGATGTTGTGTAGGTGCAAATTTTGTAGATGCAAAAACCAACAAAACAATTCTGAAAAGCATGAAATTAAATAATTTCTGCTATTTTCCACCACTTTCAATATCTATGAACTGATCAGAAGTCTGAGCAGCTGATGGCCAAGTTACTAAACTGTATGTCCTATGGTTGATATACTCCAGAAACACAACTGCTCAGACTTGCAAAACATGTTTCAAGACATTACCACCATCTGCACTTCTGTAGTTTTTAATGTTTCCTGTTTAGCCTATAAAGGGGAATTTAACTGAAGTTAAATTTTACTTTTGTCTAATAACAAAGTTATGCAAAAAAAACTTTGTGAAAGTTTTGTGAAATGGTTCGCAACAGTGTATCTGTACAAAAAGGCATTTAAGGCTTTTGTATATAACCAAGCTGTCATACATTTTCTATTTCCTTCAAATTTGTGAGTTTTAAGAACAAGAGAAAAAACAAACTTTTATCTTTTTTACTGTACCAGCTTGTAACAGTAAATAGTAACACGGACCAAGATATTAAGACTTATGAAAGGTCGTACACAGCAGGCAGATTTTCATGGCTTCTGTGTAAGATGACACCAATAAACAGCTACTCAAGAGCTTTTATACAAGAGTCATTATAAATGTGCATCATTCTGTATCCATACAAATACACATCACCACACCTAGTGGTCTCTTGAACACAGCAAGCTTGCAAAGCACCCATTTTTAACTCTGAAGGAGTTCCTACTTTGTAGAAACCTTTGGAAATATGAAAAATTTAATTATTAAGTTGGAACATAGTTATTTCAGGAGTTAATAAGGCACTGAAAAAAACTGCAAAATGAATCTGATTTCTGAAATAAGGGTAACAGTCTTGAAGCATAAATGAAAGTCAAAGTAAAAAGCAGCAACATCAAGCTCTGGCAAATGAACTGGGTCCAGTCTTGCCAACCAGGGGGAAGGAAGTACACACAGCTCTGAGTAAGCCAAATTTACCAATAAGAACCAGTTTTCAAGTACGTTAGTGCTGCTGACATATTTACTGGTAATGAAAGACAGAATCAGAAAGCCATAGAGGAAAGTCATCTCACCATTTGCTTTTGATTTTCCCTTGTGCTGTCCAGCATCAGTGCAGTGCAGCAGTGTACTTGGGTGAGCAGATAATTTATTTGAAGAATTAGACTTTGTGACAACTGATTTTTCAGATGAAAGCTCTTGTGAGATATCTGTGTTCTCCCCAATGCCCGAATACCCTGTAAAATCGTAGTAAATGTTATCATTAAAGATCTACGGTCAAAAAAAGTTGACAGAAGAAATAAACAGCACCATGCATGCCCACAGCAGGAATGTGTAATTCACTGAGTCAATTCCCAGTATGCTGGAGCTCTGGGACTGCAAGATGCTGCTGCAAGATGTGCAAGCTTTCCAGAGGCAAGGAAGGTATTGTCTGAACCAGACAATTTTATAAGTCACTGTTTACTGCTGACAGAAGTGAGAAAGTTGTAGGTGACCAGCCTTTCCAGGCCAACTGATCTTCAGACTGAGTAGATGCACAAATGCTTTTGCTTTCCAGGCACTTCCACACAAGCACTGCTGGCTGGTTATCTCCCCCCCACACCCCGCTGTTACTCACACGGGCTGCACACATTCTCTACTCTCACAGACTTCAAAGTGGACAGAAAGCACTCGCTTCCCTCGTCTATGTAAGGAACAGAATGCACTGACAGACCAGCCCAGATTAGGAGTGTGTGAAGAAAACACCTTGAATGGCTCCTCTGTGAGGCCTACACTGGATATAAATCAAGGCTGGCTGAAGTTAAAAGTAGCATCCTCCAGTTATCTGGGAAAAGTCTTCCTGGCCTGAATCATCATAAGGTCACCATCAAACAAAGGTATGCAACATCCCAAAACCCAAGGACAGACTGATAAGGAGCTCATGGGGACTACTGGTGCATAAATCCTCGAATTACATTTTGCACATTATTGTTATACTTGTGAGCACCATACAATCAGAAACTCATTAAAATTATTTGTTTCAGTACAATTCTAAGTCACTTGGCCTACGGTTCTTCCCATCCACTCTCTCGACAGCTTGCCCTATTCACGGCAGCAATCAGAGAAGTAAGGTATTTTCTATCTCAGAAACTCCTCCTTAGGGAGATCTAGTTTCACAAATTATGCCTAGCTTACATGCTGCATCCCCATCAATAGCAGACAAAGTTGTCACATTTGATCCTTAAACGTTTCACCAAAGAAATTTTCTAGAATCATCTGCATTTTCAGCAGTGAAAAATCCATTACCTCTAACACCTGGGCCTCTACCTCAAAGCTTGAAGCGGCCCAAGGAAAGCATTCCCAGGCCTCCATAGATGAAACCAACAGAGAAGACATGTTGTTACAGCCATTTTAATGTAGTGCAACAGCATGTTATGAGACATGAAAGAGGGACACAGCTTGAGCACAGCTGTGTTTAAATCGGGTTTTTACTTAAGCTCTCCTGAAAAAAGATTAATTCCTTTAAGAAAGCAACAAAGGCTGTGACAGGTTTAACTGGGCTCATTGTTACAGCCCTCTCTCCCCCAAGTGAAGGTGTAAGAAATAACAAGGTTAACAGCAGAAAAAGAAAACTCCATGTTTCCAAACTCCAGCAGTCCAAACTCCTGCACAAAGCAGGCCCAGAACGAACAGAACTGAGAAGAGCCTGTGCACAGGGCATTTGCACCCTCCTAATTCAGCAAAGCTTGCACAGAAGCACACTTACTAAGGAAAAGCCCAACTTAGAGACTGACATGCATTTAGGAGTGACATTCATTCTGTGCCATTACAAGCACTACTACAAGCCACCATCCAACATTAATAATGAAGCTTAACCAGGAAACAGATTACCTTGCCAATCACAATTTAAAATCAGTCACTTAATAAAATAAAAGCTAAGTGAAGAAAGAAGTCTGAACTGCAATGCCTGCTCTTAAGTGATCTAAAGCAATTTTTTGAGGTAACAAAACAAAATAATGAAGCCAGTTTCATCTACAGAAGAAAAATGAGCTTTACCAGTCTTAGACCTCCTTTTCTTTTTTTTCTTTTTCTTTGACTTGGTTCTTCCGTAGTCTTTGGATTTTTTTTCTTTGTTCCTCTCATGTCCTTTAACAGCTGAAATTAGACATAATTCCAAATTAGTTTAAATATATATATATACACATTTACTCTACTTTATAATTTTCTTAAAAGCCTCCACAGATGCTTTGGACAATCAAGGCCAGTTCACTGAAAAAAATCCCAAAAACCAAAAAATAAAATAAAATTAAAACCAAGAAGAAAACTTATTACTAAGAACTCCCCAGCTCTCAATTGTAATGATCTATTTTAAGTCCTAATTTGACTGGCCCATAGCAAAATACAAGTATCATGTGGGAGAAATCAAATGTATAGCAGTACTCATTTATTATTTACATGCTTCAGAGATCATAAAAAAGACTGAGTATTTGTTACTTCCACTTTCTAAATTATTATGACTGGACACTTCACTAGCATCGTAACAGAACAAAACCCCAACACCCCAAACTTCAGTTCAGTTCCCCAGTCAAATACTTTATTGATATTGAAAATGGATTAACTGGTTCAGCTGGCTTTACCTACTGCTCTCTCAGCATCTGTTCTCCATCCTGTTTTATGGGACTAAAAACACACCATGATTTTTGAATGACTGACAGCTGTTAATCAAGTCTATCCTCAAAGCATGCTTCCAGAGCACGTACAGCTCAGTATAACCCTGTTGCAAGGTCATATACACAAATCCCTGCTTTCCAGACCCCAGTGTTTGGTTGCATCCTGTCTTTCACATTTCGGTCTCAACAGCCGAATTTCTAGATAATAATGCAGTTCCTTCAGTAAATTCTCCTGACTCAGAGATGTACACAACACCTATCATGGAAGGATGCCTTGTATCTCAACATGGCTCTGCTCTCAGAGTGCTTGGCTGATTGAGCCACTCACCATCCCATTCAGAAACCTATTTCAATGTTGGATGATAGAGATCTGAATAAGCACTTGAAGACACTCCATACTGTAAGAAATCTTCACTTGCACAAACCATTTGAGAACCCTAGGTTGTCTGTAACCATTTATGAAGCAAATGAGCAATATAAGCTTTTTATGTCAACCTCTTTCATACATGTCAAAAGCAAACTCCAATTCATTGGCTGCGTATTTATGGCACAAACAGCTCACTGAGAAACTGCAAATCAATCATGTTTGTTCAGTTCTGTTAAGCATGCAGAAGACATGCTCAGGAGACTCGGTATTTGCTAATTTCTTAGTGCAGCTATCTTCTGAAATGCACAACAGTTAATGCATGTTTCCCTGAAAAAAAATCTTCAAAGAACAAGTATTCAAGTATTATACCAGAGTCTTCAAAAAAAACCAGGTACTGAACAATCTTGTTGTCTAAAGTTGTTTCTTTTAAGTGCTCTGAAATCTATGAGTTTTCACTGACATAAGACCAGATAGAGACTTGTCTAGGTTAGGAGCATCTTCATAGATTCACATGATCAAACAGAAGGACAAACTGAAAAACAAAATCCTAAAAATTAGGCACAAAACAACTACATTTTTAAATGGTTTGGGGTTTTTTAAAAAAATGAAAGATTTTAACTCCCTTGAATGGCAGAGACGCCTAAGAACTGGGATGAGTGCTCACCATTCTCCATCACATCACAACCATGAAAATTAATTTATAATATCTAAGTGCAACACTCACACGTAGGATAGGTTCCACTGAGTGAGAACAGTGAGGAGATGATAATGGATCTCACTCAGACCTTCCTACATGGGAGGATAGTGAAGGATGCCCAAGAACAAAGAAGATGCTAAGTCCTGTCTGTCTGCTATGATCAACAGAACAACACAGACAGGCAGCTAAGGAGGTGATCTTCAGGACACAAAGCATTTGTCATAGATAAAATTCTAACATCAGATTTTATTTGTGTTTTCCTCATCACTGTGACTCAAGTTCTTACAAGCATCTGAAGGAAAGTGGTGATGTAGCAGTCTAGAATTATGCTGGAAATTATTTATATACATACAAAATATTAAAATATATGTATTGTTTCTATGAGCATGTACGTGTGTGTATACATACATCCCCTCACCACAGGTGGCTGTTACCCACCCATACTACAGTAGATTTCAGTATAAACAGAGTTTACATGATACCACTGAACAGTCAGAGTTGTGAAGGTCTTCAGAGATGTCTAGTAGCAATTGTTGACTACCAGAAGTGGTCAAATGATATTGAAAAAAAACCCCTACAAAATAAACCACCCTAGGTCATTGTGCCTCTTGCCCACCACCCCCACCTCCCGCTTTTAAGTTTAGGTATCTAAGTAAGTACAAGATTACTCAAAATATTTAATGATTTTGACAGTCAGGAGTTGAACAGAATTAAGACCTACAACCTTTTCATGACCTTTAATACTTTAGTACTTTTTACATCTTATAAATTTACCAACTGACCAGGAAGAATAAACCCCTTAGTGTAGAGAGCATGAAAACTTACAAAATGACAGTGAAAAAACTGCTTACATTGTGTGCTGTACATTTATGCAAAATTACTCTCTCTAAATGAAGATATACAGAATATTACCAGTTCCTTACAATGTTTAAAACTTTCCCAAGACTTTTCCATGTTTAAGTTCCCATGTTAACCCAAAAGCCGTACCATGCTGGACTCTTTCCCGGGGCCTCCGCAGGGCTCGTGCTATGTGGTTCCTGCTTTGGTCTCTAACAGAATGTCGGTGACTATTTAACGCACTTACAGGAGTTGAAGTTCTTCTTTTTTCTACTTTTTCATCTCTATATGGGGTACTCCTGAGGCCTATGTGTAGAGGAGCATCTACAAAGAGAACAAAGACCAAGTCCAAAGCTTTAAACACTTTCCAAAGTCAGTCTATTTCAGCAGCAGCAGCTCTGGCAGTCCATGTGGAATGTTTCTGATCAGACATGGCTCAGCTCAGTCCTAGCCCTGACTAAAAGTCTAAAACCTCACCAATGCTTTTGTTGAGGGGCTTTTCTTTCAAAAAGAAACAGGGGATGTCCATGCATTCCCCAAAGCTCTATTTTTCCAGAAAACCTGTGACTTCAAGAAAAGATGAAAAGAGAAACAGTGTGGTTCAGCAGAGATATAGGTTGGCTAATTTTTATTAGTTTCTCTAAGAGAGTAAGTGCCAGGTTGGTTTAATTAGAGAAACCACAGCTAGTTCTCAAAAGTATGCTTTGTAACACATACAGAAGTTGCATAAAGCAGCTCTGCACATATAAGGAAGAACAGTTTTTAAATACATACCACTGAAACAACAGTGTTTCAATCCAGAGTGAGATGCAAGAATTCAAGATCACTATCTAAAATTCATAAAAATTGTAGGATGCAGACATGGCTTCACCTGAGATTTAGTTTTTTAAGTCAAACAGTTTCATTCTCCTAACCACAAATAGTAACTCCTACTGAAAGACTCCTGGACACAGAAAAAGAGCAGTGAAGGTGATAAAGGCTAAAGCTGCATGGCAGGTAGGACAGGAGACTACACAAGACCAATGCACTGCCATTTTGGAGCATTACATCAAATATCTTGGTCAATGAGACTCAGTACCCAAGGTGGCAGGTTGCTGACAGAACTGGATGCTTTTGATAAATGTCATCATGCATATCTCAAAAGTTAAGAGGATAAGAAAGGCAACTTCTTTCTAGTCTGAAGATTAACATGCCACACTTAGACACCTTTAATGAAACAACTATGAGCAGAACCTGAGAGCGACTGAAAAGGAAAGGGAAAGAGTCCCAGAGAGCACACTTAAGAAAAGAAACTAGATCAACCACCCTTGCCCTGATTAACATTTCAAGTTGAAGAAATAACAAGGAGTGTTAAGACATATCATTGTAGAGCTTGCAGAATCACATGGATCTCTTCAGACAAAAGAAACTCCCAAGATGCAGAAATATTATGACATTTTCCCTAGTCCTCTCTCTCTAGGAAGTTAGAACTTAAGAGTAAAAAAAAAATCCAAACAAAAAAGAAAAGCCACTTGCAACTATTTAACAACCAAATTTATCTTCTAGTCACCTGCTCTAGAGCTCTACAGCAGCCACAGAAGACAGGAATTAAACCAAAACCCAACTGCCACACAAGACTTTCTAAATGATGCCTTTTCTCCAGACAGGCAGTTCACTGCTGCCTTTCACTGGGTGCATATTGCCCTCAAGAAAGTAGAAGGTTTTCTCCACGAAATATTACTAAAGCAGAACATACTCCTTGATAAAACACCATGGTGTGTGTATGACCTTCCATTTGCAACATGACTAATTCTCTTACAAAAGTAAGTAGAAATGCATTTTGTGGTAATTTTTTCGTGCTGTCTTTATTTTTTAAAGTCAGGTCTATTTTGACTTGCGGCCCCTCTGAGGACTTCCATGACTAGCGGTCAAGATATCATCAGTTCAGATGACAAAAACAGAAGAAAACTTTTTCCCATGATACACAGGAGCCAAGAAATGAGATTCAGGTACCACATAACCTCTTTGGGAACACCAGTACCCTAACAAACTTGATGAAACACAAATGCATATTTCAGTACAGAGTGAAAAGTCACACAATCTTTTCTGCACAAGGCACTTCCTGTGGGCTGACATAGATGCACACAGGCTCTTGGTGGAACAAAATTGGATTTCATGTCCACTGGGTTTTTATAGCTTTGTGAGACTTAATTTCAAGGAGATTTTTGCCAAAAATACATCCTGTCTTTTAGGACACATGGGTTAATATATTTCTGTAAGATTTCTCAGCTAACTGTAACACCGTCCTGGGGGAGGGGTCAAAGTACTCTATCATACACTGGATGCATTTTTTTTTTTTTCGTAACTGACACAAACATGCTACATTTTGAAACATCTTTGTTCCACTGACAGGAAAGTTTAGAGGGTCTACAAGATCTCTAAGCACTCTGAAATATTCTTAATGTTCTTTAGAAGTTGTGATTAAATTTGAGAAGATGAGATTAAAAACCTGGAAATTTATCCTAAACTTCTGAAAAAGCAAACACTAAAACTGATACTACAGAGATGCAAACTTACAAGCCTTCCACACTGAAGTGTCCTTTTTCTTTTTCATTTGGAAGTATAACTCAAGACAGGTCAGTTTATAAAAACATTCCCTAAAGAACAAAGAACAATTATTTATAACAGTCACAACTAAGACCCCATATTTAGGCACGTAGCTTTAAAACTTGCACATTTCTCACATTAGAATTTTCTGCACATCACCTGCAGAGTGTGCCACCTGCTTCCATTCCCTGTCTCCCCAAGTCAACCTTAACCCTCCAGAAGGTTTTCTACTTCTCTGCTTCCACCCAGTCACAGGATGACTGGGTTGTGAGGCTGCAGCAACAGCAGGACCACACTCATAAAAGAATTCCTATGAGGAGTACACAGGGGATCCCTACATTTCCTAAAGTTGCTTGTGCAGGCTCCATGAAAACACATACACCTGTGTCCCATCCCCAGAGAAACCACAAAAGGCACGAAAAGCCTCCTGACGCCCTGGGCAATAACACTTTCATCATCCTTGAACAGTAATGTTGTGATTAAACATCAGAGCAGATTCATTTCCAGCTCAACTGACATGAATAGCACTAACAGGAACACGAGGTATATGTTCACAAGATACTGGAGATGAACAGGATTGCTGATTAACTCCCTCCAGCCTTCTTCCATGAATTTCTTTCTGGCCTCTTTCTCCTAAGCCTGGAAGAAGTAACCTCTGTCATATGAAGAGCTGACCCAGAAGCTGTGAAGGATCTTAGAAATTAACACATACAGACCTGAGATATGAAATTACCTCAACCATGCAAAAATCACATGGATAAAGCTTTAGAAAACTTATGACTAAGCACACTGAGGCTCAGTGACAGACAAAGCAGTAGCTTTCTGTGCCCTGGAACCCTGATGCAGGACCCCAGGTAAGAAGATAACTCAGCATTCACAGGAAGCAGAGACTGCATTCCCAAGGATGTGAATCAAAGTTACCATCCACAGCTGTGAGATCATTTGCTGAGAACTTCCAGTGGTATTTTCAAGAACCGAAGGACCATGTTTCATCTTGACTTACAGCCACCACCCAGAAACCAAATGCAGTATTGTCATGATAAGTCAAACACAACTGGCAATTCTGCAAACACAGAGGATGTTTATGCAGACCTTCTCCCGCTGCAAGAAGATCACCATGCACATTCTACTGTCTAGCAGAGGCATCAGTCAACCAGAATCAAGAGGAAACAGGAAAATTTTCCAAAGGATTAACCTGACAACCACTACACAACAGGCCAGAGGTTCGCCTATGAACAGCTGTTATTGACAACCAGATGTTTTACCATGTCAAAACAAGTCTGCCAACCCCATCTACACACAATCCAGCTCTCATCAGTAACACAAATAAAGACAATACCTATTTTGTTCACATGCATTCATGTAAAGAATTCATGCATGGAGTCATTTATACACTTACAGGACATACTGTAATTAACTTTGAGCAGGCAGAATTTTCTATAAATGAGATTATCTTTATAGAAAATATTTTTTAAAAATTTAAACCTACTGACAAAACATTTTTCCTTAAGTGCTTTATATGGACTCCACAGTAGGGACAGATTTTTTTACAGTATCCAAACTACAAACTGCAGGTCTGCTCCTTTATTTTCTTCCTCATGGCAAGGAACACAGGACAGCCAAGAGTGGCAGCGACTTGCCAGACTGAGGCTACTGTTCTACACCCACACCCCAAATCGAAGTCTAATACTGTACAGTGTTTCTTAAGTCCCAAAGCTGAGTTCAGCTTCCATAACGACCAAAACTCCTGAGAAGAGCTAAACTATGTCCTGAGTCAATGGGTATCAACTCATGAGGTCACTGTCAGTATAACTGTGCTGACAGCAGAACTAAGTAGTTATGGGGAGCGTTGAGAGCACCATTCACCTCAGATGGCACTTCTGTGCACACGTGTTATCAACTCCCCTACTTGTTTTTACAGTACTTGTTCACAAGGTTTGTGTCTCCTGAGAAATTTTCAGCATCCAGCAAATACAGGGTATGACGTGGGGGCACATCAGCTGTGCAAGCACTCAAGCTTGACTTTCAGATTTCAGAAAATACGTTCAGCACAAAGACATGAACTGCATGTTAGCAAATCTGCAAATGAATAGATTTTACTAAAAAGATGAAAGCCACCAATCCAGAAAAACTCCAAGTCAAGATGTCAAAATTAGGACTTGCAGGTACAAAGAAAGAAATTAAGCTACTTTATGCCTCATGCCCTTGGAGTGGTCTAGGTCAGGAAACAACAATCTTTATTAAGAATAACTTTTTGCAGGCACTTTATACAAAAAAAACATGGACAGACATATCTCAAAGAGAAAACTGGTACCCTCAAGAGAAAATTGTTTACAGTGTCTGCAGGGCACAAGTCACAGTATGGGATGATGTACTTCAACAGTAAACTAAGGGGTTCTGCAGCAAAAGAGAAGGGACCACAAAGAAAAAAGCCTGTCTTAAGGGTAACACATACAGGCACAGAATCCAGTTCTACTCCTTTTTTTTGTTACAGCAATCAATATGTAACTAACTGACAAAAATTTTCACAGATACTGTACCACATTTAATTTCCAAGCAATAATTCTGACAGAGCATCTCTATTTGAACTAGCACAGAATCTAAGCAACTCCTTCATCTAAGACCAACACTGAAGTCATCTGCAGCTCAGACTCAAAAAGCCTTTTAGGCTTATGCATCCACATATGTTTGTGCAGATCTTGATTCTCCTCAGAGCTCTGCAGGTGGCTTTACAATGCAACCTGAGAGCTGAGGGCAGCTATACCTGCATCTCCTAGAGCCCAGGGGGACACACCACCAACTGCCTTCTTCTGTGTAAGGACAGCTCTTTCCCCAAGACCAAAGTAGCAGCAACTCAAGGAGGCAGCAGGCACCTGGGGGAAGAGCTGCTTCATCACAATGATCTCATTCCTGATGAACTGAAGAAAAGTACTGCCTGAACACATCCAGTAGCCATGAAGTCCTAGTCATCCTGTTTAGGCATATTCTTTAAGGCATATGTAAAATACAAGCTGCAGGCAATGGCAGTTCCTTGCTCTCTGTTCAGAGCAGCTACACAACTGAGAGACCTGTCAAGTTTGCTACTCTAAAGGCAAGATCCTTCTTTGGAAAAAGGGGGAGACAGCTCAAATTGGTCCCATATAAACCCTTCCAGCTCACTCGAGCTTTGACTCCAATGTCAAGTAGCACAATTTACATATCAGAAATTGTAATTTCATGGTCTCCACCAGAGTGCAAAGCAACTATATTTAAACTGCTCCTTCCCAAATCCCACAACATGGTCACTGAAGACCACTTAACATCCATCTTCTTTTCTATGTGTTAAAATTTTCATTTTAAGCACTGCAAAGAAAAGGTTTTGCTACTGTTCTGAATATTGCAGATCTTCCTACAACTTTAGAAGCAATAAATATTTTCTCTTTAAATCCAGCACCAGACAACCCCCACCATTTATTTTATGAGTAGCAGAAAGAGTAAGAAGTCTGAGAAGTCTAAAATAAAACTTGTGTGGTAAGTGTGATGAAGCTTCTAAAGCAAGAGCAACTTCAAGTTTATGGAATAACAAAAATCCTGAGTGTTGAAAGTTTTATCTGTTAGAAATTGCCACTTTTTCTTAAGCACTAAAAATCTACCTAATATAGTGAAAAGGACATTTGTATCAAAAGGTAAAATGATTTAAATATATTTTTTTCAAACAGGAGAATTTTTGTTCACACAAAAAGATTGTAAAGTTGAAAAGTATACCCACTACATGTCAGACTGAATTATGGATTCAAAAGCTTTCACTCTACGCAGTACCTCCTCAAAGGCCTTTTGAAAAGGTGGCACAAGTGTTCAGTAGATAGAAAGCCTTGCTTAGAAGATTGGCTTTCTATACATGCCACTAAGACAGAAAAACAAAATTTCAAACACTATAGGTAAGAGCTCATGAATCTCATTAACTCTGCTTTTGACTGTGTAGCACCACCAAACAAAAATCAGGGAAATTAAGAACACACTGAGTTAGAAAACAGTGGCACTTAGTGTCAGACATATAACTAATATATAATGATGACATTGCTTTTTGTCATCAAGAAATAATGTACTATAGCTCCAAAAGAGCAGGCTTCAACAGTGAAAGTGACTTGAGAACTTTACAGCCCCCCTTCCACCTTGGTGCAGTGCTCAGCAGCTGTGAGCACACCCCAGGGTGCTCTGTGCAGAGAGCTGCTATGAAGGACATCATGGAAATGATCCAGGTGAAAAGCATCCATCCACAAACAGGGGATCAGAGGAGTGGGGGCTTAAAATAAGCAAATACAGTTACATCTCAGCTCCACAACAAATTACCTGCACTCAGAGGAAAGGATGAATGGAAGGGTCAAGATCTTGAGTCACTAGCCAGTGCATTCAAGACAATCACAACAAAACAACTTAAATAAAAATAATTACACAGTTTGAAAGAGCCAAATAGAAGTCTTGTTATTGAAAAGCCCATCACATGTACAAAACCTGTTTTGAACACTTTGCACCTGTCAGCAGCCAGTCCTCACACCATGCTTACCTCAGGTATGTCCCCCCAGGCAACACTTGGGTTCAATTAAGCCTCGTGCAAAGTACAATACACATAAATCATTACACTCTAATGCATTTAAAGATAACTCTTTCCCTACCTAATCCAAGCTTATGCCTTTACATTATTTAAAGATACAGAAATATTTGGGGTTTACATGTAGTAACAGTATGTAAAGTCACACTCATCTCGTTAGGAACAAGCAGTAGCATCTCAAATGAAAAGTCTTTTTTTGGACTCTAGTCAAAACAGCCACGAAACAAAGTAAGGCAGGACAGACAGAGCCTGATGTAGTGAGCTGGAGCTCTGTGAGCAACTTGCAAGACTTTGGAATTCTTAAACAAAGTACTAATGAAAGATCAACTGCAAAAACAAAAGACATCGGGGATTTCAGCAAGGAGAAAGATGGATTTTATTAAAAAGGCTCCGTGAGAAGACAGAAGACATGACTAGTTTTACAGACTTGCAGTACACAAGAGACATCAGTCCACAAGAGCCAAGTCTGGACAGGTTATCAACAACCACTACAGTTCACACTAGACCTAGACTGCCACTCTGGTGTCATGGCAGGTAGAGTGTGCTTCAGAGAACGAGGGTGAAGCAGAAGTGAATGTGATTTTACAGACTGCAAAGCAATTAAGACTTACTTCTTTTTTGCTGGCTAACCAGTAAGTTTTTAACTCTTTCCACTGACCACCTGGAGTGTGAAGATCTTTGTCAAGCACAGCTGAAACAACTGCACTTGTTGAATACTAGGATTTTTCATCCCACAGAACAGTAAATACTGCAGAAACTGGTACTGGATTTCCAGCCAGGTATGTGCTTGAAGGCAATAAAGTACAGATAAGTAAAGTCAAAGACAAGGTAGGAGAGAACTGGAGGTATCCAAACTGTTCCCTAATGCAGCAAAGGACAGAAGTCTCCAACCAATACTATTTGTAAGCCAGGAGAAAAATAAAAATCAAGTCAGAAACTCAGGGAACTGTGGTTTATAAAAGGGAGCTGAGGTTTAATACACAATTGAGCTGCTCCAGAAAAGTAAAGAGAAGCTGCACAATAGGATCTTTACCACAACATGATCTTGAATTCTAGAAGGAACATCTTCATACCTTTCTACAACATGATGTACATGTATGTTATGCTTCTTCTCCACACACAAACATGCTAAGACACAGACCTAAAAGAGACTCCTTCAGCCCAAAAGAAAATTGATTTCTGGTATTTTCTGCCTGTCCTGCCTGCTGCTGTTTAAAGAAAGAGAGAGATCAGCACCATACTTACACAGTGAACCAGCTGTGGTCCGTCCTCTTTTTGACCTTTCTTGATTAGCTTTTTCAGAAGCCAAAGAAGATCTGGTTTGAATATTTCTTTTTACAGGGTTCTGGTGTGATTCTGCAGCCTTCTCCACTCCATGAAAGTATTTCATGTGATAATGCAATAACTTGGCTTTGCGGAAGGATTTTGAACAGTCCAAGAACTTGCATCTAAACTTGTGATCTTGGTCAACAGTTGCAGCTTTTTTGGATGCAAGAAAATCTGTTCTCCTACAAGGTTTTGTTACTGTAAGAACAAAACAGATAAATTGCCCCATGCATATGCTATATTTACCAAATGGTTTCCTAAATGTAAACAGCAAAAAGAAGTAAAGTAAGCATGCGTTCACACATATTAGCTATAAAATGCTAAAAACAAAATGTTAATGCCTTATCTGCCTTTAAGATCAGTAACTTTAAAGGGAAAACTCTGCCCTACACACAGCTCATAAAAACTGTCATGATGCCACTGTTTTTATCAGTAAGTTACAATATTTTGCTTCCCTGAGTCCTTGCCCAACAGCTGTTATCACTGTATAGTGCTCCTAAAAATAAAAGGCTGAATCACACAGAGATGGCATCCCTAAATCCGAACACTAACGATTATTTGTTCACAACTATTCGTACTTCTAGCAAAAGCAAGAAAACAGTTCTGCCTCTCTGCTTACAGTTATTCTGCTGCCTGCTTTCTGGATGCACAGTCCCATCACCAAAGCCTGGTTACTTCCAAAGACAACAGAAGCAGTATGTCAGAACATTTTTCAAGTAAAATTGAAATTTATTTCCATTTTTAAGCAGCAACAAAAAACAAACTTGCATCTGTTACAAAATGTTCCCTATCAGCTATAATTACCTAGTTTCTCAAAAAAGCAAGGAAAGCCTGAAGATTCAAGTGTAACAGTCTAAGGCACCTATTCCACACAGCACTGCTGTGCAACCCAGGGCTGTATCTATCACGAATTTCAGAAACTTTTAGTTCATGTTTTTGCTAAGAAACATACAAAAGTCCCACATTCCCAAACATTTTGAACTATATCAGATTACTAATTTACTGTCATCAGTACCTGTACTCAATGCAACACATGAAAGGTAAAAATGAGGAAACAGATCTAAATAGATCTAGGCAATTATCCATCACTAATATACACACAGCGTCAAAAAATCCCTCTCCAGCTAGAAGACAATGGAAAGGAGGTACCATTTCAAAAAACCAGCTTCCAAAAATAAATTTTCAACTTGCTTTGCTGGTACTAAAGTGTTACTTCCAAATTTACAAGAGTTTTTGACTTTCATGACTAAGACAGAAGTGTTTAACTGCAAGACCCAAACCTAGCAACAGTGACTAAAACTGAAGGAATGCAGCACATGAATGAAAATTAAGATACTCTATGAGAAATAGCTGTAAACAAGGGACAGAAATACCAAGAAACATTATGAACAAGATTTTCTGTAAGTGCAGAAAGGCTTTGAACAGGAGTGTTAAAGGCAGTGTCAGCACAATCCTGGAGTAAAAACACAGTACCACTTGTTCCCAGGTTTTTAGCATGCAGTAACAAAAATGAAGTTACTGAGCAGCAGACTTAAAGGTTGTCACAGTGCAGGGAAACATCCTAGACAGCTCTACCTGAGGCACACCCAGCCTTAAAGTACCATGTACAAACAAACCTTTAACATGAAGAAAACACAAGTAATTGTACCTGGATGCATAGGGAAAGATTAAGTCATATGCAACACCAAGCTGGTTAAAAAAAAGAATATGCAGTGAAATTGGAGAAGGAAATTGTACAAAGAAAGACGATAGTTTTGGGTATTTCACAGTGGTGATGACCAGAAGGAAGACACTGTGGCATAGCCATGTTAAAAACATGCTGACAGGAACATCAATAAGACTGCAGCAAAGCCAGACTCACTCTTGCAGAATAATGAAGTTTGCCAATACCAAAATCAAAATATACTGCAAACGATCAACAGCTGCATTCAGGAAGAATGAAAAAGCGTTTCAGGAAGGCTTAGTGGAATGGCCTGTGGGTTTAGTGAAAGCAAACACAAAGGTTCTCTGACTGTAAACTAAAAACCCCAGCATTTGGGACTACAGATGCTGAGAACTTGTTACTATTTAATAACTAACATGAACCTGGAAAACAACTGCAGCAGAAGGGAGTAACAGGGTCCAAAGACTTAACAAAAGAAATTACAAAGATAACAAGGGAAAGTATTACACCATCACACAACTGTCAGAATGACACCCTGCATCCAAGCTCAGAGCACGTCCCCTATACTGAGCCAGACAGATTCTGGAGAAGATATAGGGAATGGCTTCAAACTGATCAGCTTCAAGTTAGAAAAGGAAAGGATTGCATTAGCTGAATTAGAAATAGGGATAACAAAGACATGGGGCAAAGGGAAAGGAAGCACACAAAAAACTTACTGCAGTGTGCAAAAGGAATGTATTCAGAGTAATAAAAATACAGACAATCCCACAGAATTTGAAACAAAGCCTCAATCATTCCCGTCACTACATCTGCTTCCTTTACAAGTAGCACAATAGACCTCCCTGTCACCCAGGCACAGTAGGAAACTGACAACCAACTCTGCTCTCCAATGGAGCCTCTGGAGAGCCCATGCTCAGTGAGCTCTGAAAATGACATCCTACACAAACACCTAAAGGGGCATCTATCATCCTTACACAAAAGGGTTTTTGCTCACAACATATGGCACCAAAATTGGTTTCTAGAGAAACAGGTTTGGTGTACTGTGTTCAGATTTTCAAGCACTTGCCTTTACAGAGGAGCTTGGTCGGTATATTCTGTGAGTACAGAGGAAAGTAAATGGTAAATTAACACCTGCTGTTTCTCTCATGATTATAACCGAAATTCAAACTCCTCATCTGCTTTTCAGTCACCCATTCCAACACTAAGCACAGACACTCATGGCCAAACATCAGTGTGTCCTTTAAGTTTCACCACAAAGAAAAACATTCCTTCAGTGTTGCAGTCAGCAACCCTTCTCACTGGGCTGAATTATCCAAGGGTCCAGCTATGACCATGTTCAGCAGTAAGTTCACTGCAAAATGCACAGCTTCCAATGTGAAGCTTCCAAGTCCACCAGAGGTGTTTCTACCCCATCGTCAATTCTCTCTTTGACATGACTCCTACTGGGACAGGAATATTTGGTTCCTGTCAGCAGCATGGTTCCTTGACTGAAGGCCTGCCACCCTGTGGCATCTCCTGCAACACTGGGTAAACAATCCAAGAAACCAGCAGTGCACAGAATTTCCCATTTTCCCCTGCTTAAAGCTGGCCTTACTGCAGTTTTGAGCCATTAGACCTCCACACACAACTGCTTGCTAAAATGAGGAGACCTTCACTCGATTTCCTGGTCTCCCAAGAAATACTAAGTGAAGATCAAATTATTTCTTCACTTGCTGTTAAATTAAACACATTGAAACTCTCTAGAACTCGTATTCTCTGGTGCATTATCTTCATGATAGGTCATGGTAACAAAACACACTTGAGCTGACAGTTTTCACTGTGTACGTGGACCACTTCACACCACTGGGCCAGTGTCCTCACTAATTACTTATTTCATTTGACTTATTTCTCCTGAAATCTTGTGTTGTTTTTCCTGTGCTCACCAAGTGTTTCATCATTTCAGCTCTCCAACTACAGTTCTTCCTTTATTTTCAAAAATCCTCTCTTTCAATATCTCAGTTGTGAAAAAAACATCTTGCTTAATTGCTCTTCTCAAGCTAATCTAGGTAAAGACAGCATCCAAGAACTTCCACCGCATCCAGAATCCACAGAAGGAGATGCCTGGTGTAAGACATACATAACAGCATCAATAATAACTGATCATTACATATTTATAAACTTGTGGGGTTGTGAGATGTAACATTATTTGGCAAGAATTACTCAAGACAGTATTTCCTATGGCCCTCCACTCACCAGTTTCCCCCTGTGCTGGAAACAAACTGGTATCAATAAAAGCAGCCTGTACTGGGCAGTAAAGCATGTAAGCCTTGCAGTGCACCACAGACACCTCAACGTACCTGTGGAGGGGGCCAGGCTGGGGGGATGTAAAGGCTTTACTGGCACTTTGACCCATAACTGAAACACCACAGACTGTGGTGCCTCACCCTAGAGAGGTTTAAATCAGCAAGGCAAGATGGACTTATTTACCTACCATATATTGTTAGCTCAAAAATGTAACTTTCACGCTACCTTGAAGGAATTAAAGCCTACTGAGGTGAGCTGCAGGAGAAACAGCAGCTCTCTCAAACTGATGAAAAGCTCTTATGCTTCTCCTTAACTGAAACCCAAAGCTAAGTGAACAAAATTAGAAAAGCAAGAGTAAGTGGAAGGCAAATAAGAGTCCCTGATGCAAGTCTCTGCAAATAAGAGTCCTAGCAAATACAACTACAAACATGACAGCAGATCTGCACAAAGCAAAGGCAGCTCACCTTTAAAGTAAAAGGAATTTTTAAGAGTAAAATCACATGAACAGCTGTGGAATGCTTCTGGTTTTGGATATCTGCAGAGCTTTAACTGGCTGCAAAAATTTGCCAATAGACTGTCATGTATTTTTTGGAAAGACAGCTTGATCTACCCAAATTCTGATCATTGCTTCTGGTCCCTTGTCATTAGAGGTGCCAAAAGCCAGCAGAACAGGGTTTTAATCTTTCAGTACATGTAATTATTCAGAATTTTGTTGAAACTTTTTAGAAGGGAACTTCAGTTTTGACAAGCAATGCTGTATTGCCCTTTTGGAACATATTACATTTTAAAACACCTCAGCCATAGGAAGAGTCCAGACTGTGCTTGCTGTTATAAATGTCAGCAAACTGACCTTGCAACCACTATGAATCTTGAATCACCTACCAACCAGTGACTAGAGAAACACTCTTTAAAAGGAGTGCTCGCATCCTCAAAAATTCCTGATATTCAAATGCTATAAAAATCACGTTCTTCCTATACATCATGCAAGGTAAAATCTGTACTACCAGCATGCATTACTCAACAATGCCAAAATAACAGCAACATATCACACCGAGGAAAAGATAGGTTTTACAGTATTTTCCTATAGGAATACAATTCCCACTGAGTGACTATGATTAAAGTCTACAGACAAATAATAATGGTAATACTGGGTTACAATACTGCCTTTGTTCTACGTATGAAAAGTTACTAACTTCTATGTTGTACTTTGTGGGAATCTCATATGCAACAGACACCCTCTCTTCTCCCACACACACCACATACTCTCCAACAATGCACTCTGCCCCTTCCCAAGCCCCAAATCTCTTTAAAACACATGGCAGACTGAGAATATAATGAACATAACTGCCTGACACACAATTATTCTATCTGAAGCATACCTGTTCCCTTGATAGTCATCCATGAATGTGTTAATTCAGCTCCCACTTTCCAACATCAGCTATTTTTAGGACAGCATGCCTGAGCTCTGCAACATATCTACCCCTCCACAAGAGCAGAAGCCTCTGGCGATTTTCAGAGGCATTTCCAGATCCCACTTAGAGGCAGCTGTTACTGTCATGCTGCTACACACACACACCACTACCAGGTAAAAGACTAAGCCCTTCTGTTCCCCCATCAAGCAGTTCATCAGCACTGGGGTGTACTGGTACAACCCCACAACCAAGACAGAGCACCGCGAGGAGAACACAGATCCACTTTTAACTGCAGAGGATTTATCGCTGATACAATCTATGAATTTTAAAATCTTCGTCTAGAACTGCTCGTTATTAACATTTTTAATGTTGTTTAAGTATGGAAATGTAGTTTTCTTGTACTTGGATTTCAGGTGACAGTATTTACTCAAAGACCCTGCATAGCTTTTATCCCCAATCCTTAAGAGTGCTCTACAACAAAAACACCTGCTTGCCACATCTGGATGTCCGCTGAGGTGCACATCTGATTTCTAATGCTAACTGAAACAACTTTCAATTAAATAAAATCCACGCTCAGAAGTGTGGGGTTTTAGGTATTAGCAGTGTTATACTTCAGATCAGAATTCAATGTCAGTGAATACTCTCAAATTAACTTTAATCTAGCTTGCTCAAGTCCTGACAGAAGAGCCAGGAACAAGAGTGCACAAACCCTACCAGAGCCTTTGGGCAGTTCCCACTGTTCCCACAGCTTTCCTGCTTGTAGCTAATGAAGCAAGCTCAGGCCACATCCTACACATTCCATTAGTGTGAATGACACCACACACACAAATATTACACATTCAGTTGGAATTCTACTGAGTTAAAACCCAAATTACAAATGCTCAGCAACAGCTGAAGGAGACTAACTTCAAAGGAGCTTGAATTTCTGAACAGTAGAAGACCATTCACACATCCAACCTCAGTGAAGGAAAGAGGTCAGCTCCTTCCTTCACTGATGGTACCCATTAGTGAAAAGGGAGAGGACATGTCACTTCAACAGTTACACCAGAGTGAGTGAAAGAAGGTATGTGCAAACAAGGGAAATTTAAAATATCCAACAAACAACACACACAGATTACTCCAGCAATGCTGAGCAACTGTAAATCTCTCCAAATGCTCTGTTACACTTAAAATTAAACTTGTTTTTGATAAGGCATAAACTACAAAATAAGTACTTCAAGTTTCCCCAGTTACCTGTAGCTCCAAAGATTAAAGTTATGAGAAACAATCACAGGACAGCACCATGTTTTGACAGTCTACTATCTGCATAGGAAATTTTAATTTGAAAAGGCAAGATAAGAACACTCCCCAGCTAATATATATACTCTATTTTCTCTTAAGATAGACACTGAAACGTTTGAACTATTTCATAAATTTGCACTAAAGCCTCCAAGTCTAAACACAAGGATATAAAAATGCACAATCAAGATTCCCAAACCGCAGTAACTGTAGTATTACCACATACGTGCAGCATGTTAAGGAAAAAAGAACCTGACCTCTTACAGTGTTAAGTTCAATTTAACCCAGAATTCCAAACACTGAAGACAGGCATTTTGTTAACTTCATCACTCATGCTGAAAATATTACACCCAGTCATTTAAGATTTTCAATTTCCACTTTTTAAGATTGCTGTCCAACTTGAAAGTATAATATTAAAACTGAGTCCACAAGGAATAAAAATATATCATTTTTTATCAAGGTTAACACTGCAAGAATGCACAATTTTAACACTTGTACAAGAACAAAACACCTGATGTCAGTTGCCTCAAGAAATGCATTAACTTTAGATATGAAAAACCTGAACCTGTAGCAGCAGAAGGTTCTTGAGTTCTGACAGGAGCAGAGGAAGACTCAGTGTCTTCAGCTTTTTCTTCCTGCAAACTGGCATCTGTACTGAGTGCTGTGCTATGTGATGTGTTTCCAGGTGATCCTTGTTCACTGAAACGTTGGTCAGATTCAACAGGAATTTCTAACTGGACTAGAACGAGAAAAAAATTTCCACTGAGTAAAACGCATACAAAAGCATACTGCAGAACTCTGGGGGAGAGGGGGAATCTTCATCACATTATAATTGAGAAAAATACCCATCCACGCTCAACTGCTTGCTCTTGGTCACACAAAATTTTTGCAACACAACTAACTTGTAGCACCCCCACAAATTTACAGCTACTTAGAAACACACAAGCTAAGTGTTTATAGGCCAGAATAGGACAGATCTCCTCAAACCACTACAAGAGCTCCCTCACAAGGGAAATGCAGTGAAGCACAGGGCATAAAAGGGAGTGTTATCTCCACCCTGTTGTCCTGGTTTAGGGTAAAACTTGGGAGGAAACCCATTTGATTCTTTTAGTGCTCAACAGAAAGATTAACTGTAAGTACTCTGAGTTCAGTACTTGGGCTATTACTTCTACAATCTGAAAGTGTTAAAACTTTGAAATTACCTCATTTTCACAATCAGAACCTGCATTCCCTATAAAAGAAAAGCAACCAACCAAAAAACCCCAAACCAAACTATTCCTTGGATATTTTTACAGCCTATGGAGCTCTCTTTTGCTAGAAAAGCTCCCACTACCCAAGGGAAGTGGTAAGGTTACTGATGGAAAGGAAATCAAAAGCAATCAGGACAGCAGAGCAACAAGAGTCCTTCTGTGAGTTTTCCCTGCACTGCTGATGCAACCACATTTTAATGGCAGATAAGGAGCCTGCAGGTTAAGCAACTGAAAATATAGACCCTGCAACAACTACATGACCACCTCATCACAAAAATCCAGAGTACACTGTGAAGGCACTTACCCTTCTCAGATTCACTTTGGTTAGATACTGCATCTTTCCAAGTTTGAATTTCCGTGGAAGTTGTGACAAGATCTGTATTTAAAATCTCATGGCTAATACTGGATGAGAGTCTTGAAGATCGCCTCCTGATCTGGTCTCTCTCTGCATTATCTGAAGAATTCTTAATTTTTTCCTGAGCTGGAATGGTTGTATTTAATGGCACCATGCAGTTACAGGAGTACAAGCAGATCACAAGCAAACTTTCAAGTTTTTCCCTCCCTGTGACTTCCTTGAAAGCGTGTTTTTTAAGGATTAAGGCTAACAGCAAAAGCTAAAAAGCCTGGATAATTAGGCTTCTGTAAAAGCTACAATGATATGCAACAAGTAAGCATAAAAATACAGCAAAAGCTCTCAACTTTTTTCTTCTAGTAACAAATCTGAAGTATGAATACAGATCAGTATCTTACTAGTTTCTAACTAAGAAAAAAATTCCAATGAGTAAAATGCACACAGAAGCACACTGCAGAGCAGTGGGGATGTGTTCATCACATTATAGTGGAGCTGGTCTAAACAAGCTGTTCCACAGACCTAAGTAATATCAGGACTTAGATGAGACAACTCAGACACACAAACAGGCATGACTAAGCTGGACAACCTGCACACGCTGAAGTTTAAGACTGTGGTATTAAGGAAAGGAAAGAGCTTTCTTTAGATCTTCATCTCCTTGGTCATGACACTGCTACAGACAATCTAATTTTCTTTCCTCATCAACACACAAATTCTTCAGCCTCCACACACAGCACAAGATAAAGTAAGACTTTATTTGACTGCAGTGGCATGAATATTTACATAGTATTACAGTGCCCCTGCTCTAATCCTCTATCAAGTAACCCAAGAGTTTCTACAGCTTCTAAGGCTATAAAAGCCTTCTATATATGGGAGGTCACCCCTACATCTATGACCTTTTGCATCAAGGCTCACAACTTATGCCTCCATTATCCAAAACCAATTTCCAAGATGGAATTCCAGCATGATGATGCCACATATGAATGGCAAAAAACAGGTGCAATTTCAGTCAATGCATCTATGACAGTTCAAGATTAACACTACAGCCTTTTTATCCCTCCCCCCAACCATTAAGCCTGAAGAGCTTTTATATTTATACACACAGACACAGTGTGAGAGCTGAATACCAAAAAACTCACACAAGTTTTTTTCAATCCTAGGACGCTTCAAGGGAACATCACCTCCTTTAGGTATTTTCCGACGTCTCAACTCCAAAGTTATGGGCTGCAGTGTTTGAGAACTTGGCTCTACAGATTTAGATAACAGAAGAAAAATCGATTGAATACAAAGCTGTGAAACACTACCACAAATTCCCAAGCCTTACAATCTATAATATGGGACTTGCATAAATACAGCTCCATCTGGCTTTCTAAAACCCACATAGTAGTACTTAACCCTACTACAAGTATGCTTTATACTACATGATGGTTACTTGTCTAAATCTGAACTCTGACCAAACCACTAAAGCTCCAAACTTCAGTATGTTCTTGGCTGTCCTGAAAAAAGATGAACTAAAAATTTTTTAAGAGTTTTTAGAGATTTAGGCTTTGAAAGAGCAAGATATTTCTTATTCCTTTAGGTAAGTTTAGAAGTGTTCTGGTACATGCCTAAGCATTTAGGCTTGGCTACGTACCTGTGGGAGGTGTTATTGGTGGTCTGCCACGCTTTCGCTTAGTTTCTTTCGCATTTTCCTGTGGGCTCTTGACCTTGTCATTCTCAGGCTTCTTCTCAATTTGTGTATCTACTGAATATTCCATATCATTTTCTGATATATTCTCTTTATCTTCTTTTCCATTCTTAGATATATTCTTTTCTGAGATTTTGCCTTTTTCCGAGATGACTATAAACTTTCCCTCTTTATCGGGTTGTTTAACTCGTTTCTCAACCTTTAATGTTTTTTCATCTTCGTCTTTCTTTGCATTACCTGTTGCTTTCCTCTGCTCTTTAAATTTCTCCTGGTTTTCAGGAGATGACGGAATTTCATTACCTCCTTCCTTAGGCTTAGCATCACCCACAATACTCTAGAATAAAGAGAATGACAGGAAAATCAACTCATTGTAGTCTAAAAGCCACCCCTCCCCTTTGTATTTAGCAAATACATCTGCATCTTTGTCCAATTTTTCAAGTGATAAAAGTTCATGCTCTATTGCAACCCACAGATTAAAACTTAGAGGCACCTGAACTGGTGAAGGACCTGTGCAATGTGAACAGGAGAGGAAAAGAAATCCATTCTTCACCACGCAATGCAAAAGATTTGCTGTTCCTTCATTCCCAGATCTAGGCTGAGGCCCTACTAGCTTGTGCAGTACTACATAAAACCTACTTGAGACACTGCAGAAAGAGTGCGAGTCAGGAGCACCAGAAAACGGCAAACAGCTCAATCACCTGGATGTGCAAACTCTCTTCCTTTCACAGAAGAGTCTCATTCAAAAGACACACAGTTTGCTTGCACTAATCATTGCTGCTGATATTGCAACTGCAACCAGCAAAGTCATCAGGAACCATGTTAGAATTTAAACATTTTAATTTAAAAACAAAACTTAAAAATTTTTCTGTAATTTGTGTTCAGCATGAGAGGACATGAAAATCCTTAACAGCCCCCAATCAGCACGCTACTTGAGGCAACATTCAGCTGCCAGCCCATTTCCCCATAGCTCTTACTGGGTAACACCAGGCCAGGAAGAGCCTCCTGTATCAACAGCTCCCTGCTACTCCATGTCCTCCCCCTTTTGTGACCAGGCTTTATATTACACCACTGGGAAGGGGCAGGAAGGATGATACACACTGATTATACTTTTTTCCCTTTCCAGGGATCCTGCTACAGGCTGTCCCCAGATGAACAGAAATCTTCTAGCTTTCCACATGGATTAATGACTTCTATTTGGTCATGCATCAACACTGTCTTCAGTTCAACTAACTTCTCTCTTTCTGTTGCCTAATTGAAGCATTAAAGAGCAACCATGCTCCTTCCCAGACACAGGGAAGGAGCACAAGGCAGCTACAGGGCACAAGGATCTTCAACTCTGACCCAGGATCAGAAGACAGGAAAGGCTAAATACTGCAAAACCTTCTTGGGAAAGAAAGTGGAACAGGTGATTTGAGCTCTATGAAATTCTGAGAATCCACTTAAATCTCACTATTTCCTTGTACTGCACTAAATCTTGTCTCTCCCCACCCAAATATTCCTGTCTGTATGTGGCTCACATGAGCTGATACTTTTCATGGTATTCTCAGACCACAACCTTAAGAAATAATACTGATGCACTAAAATGGTGAACACGCAATCTGCTCCACCCTCTATGATATTATTTCAACCATACTTGGTATAGATGTGATTTTAAAAAAAGGCACTGTTTAAAAGTGTGAAATCAAATTGCTGTATATTTCATGAAAACAGACAAGTAAATGGGAAGGAAGTCTTTCCCATGTCTGAGCACCCCTGTTATCAGACATCCTATAAGTTTGCATTCTGTAAAATCCTTAAGGGAGAAGCTTTACCAGCAACTCAAACATGGGGAAAAAAAACCAACCAAGCAAAAACCTACCACTTCAAAAAACAACCCTCAGGCAGCTGTATTTCAACACTTGTGAGGCTCACAAAACCATCTGATTTGAATAAAGTATGTGCTACTGGAACAATCATAAGCCATCTTAGTCAAAATATTCTCAAGAAACTGAACAACGAACATAGTATGTCTGAATTACCTCTTGGTGTTACTGAACTCTTAGAAGTTGTGTCCCCTTGCACAGGCACATTCACACTGTTACAGGTCATTAACATTTTACCATCACAGTTCAACATAGACAGTTTCACTCTCTACATTAAGAAACAGGGACAGATAATACTGTAATTAAAGAAATTATGACCTGCTTATGTTGCTCCCTTCAGGAATTTAGAGGTGTGGTTTGGAGACTTTTTTTTCCTCCTTAACAAGTACTAAGATACAAGCCATGTGTGCCTTCATGCCTCCACTCTTTTCTCCTGAAGAACAGGGACAAAACACCTCCCCTCCACTTGCAACATGGTGCTACATTACTGCTGTACCTGGTTTCTACTGAATCTTGAGCACTCCAGTGGCTCCAGTTTTTTGGATTTTGTGGGTTTTTTTGTTTGTTTGTTTTTGTTTTGTTTTTAATTTTCCTTCTAGTTGTATAAATAGAGCTTACTAGGAAATTCTCACTTTATGCTTTTTTTATACTAAAGGACAGAAGAAATGTTCTAGCATAACTTCGGAGATTATCCTGGGCTAAGAGAAATCTTCTTGGACAAAGGATAAAAGGAGAAAACAAAAAGAACCAAACCAAAAACCCCTTCCATCTCCTTTCAAAACCTTTCCAAAGCTATGCAGAATCATGAAACTTCCTAAAGGAGAGACAAAATATTTTTGTTTTCTTATGCAGAGTATTTCTTCAGATTGCTCAACTCCATTTATTTAATGCTAAATATCACAAAGGTATTTCTCATGGTAATGACAATTCTGCACTAGTTCACTTGTGAGTATTAGCCAACTTTCCACCCCACCAGTTTTTAAATTATAGCCATTTAAAAACTATTAAGGGCACTTTATGGCAAATCTGACATTCTGTTCCCTCCCAGCCCGGCAGATACAGAAATCTGGAGGACTGGCTACCTCTTCACAACACTGACAAATCTAAATTGTACCACTGACATTCATTACTGGAATCTGTGTTTAAGACTTGCACTGAGGGAACAGATTCTATTTCTTTGCTCAAACTTAAAGTTTCAGAAAACTAAAGGCAGAGAGCATGACAGAAAAACCCACAGGCAGTTGGCACACAGTAATATGTGGTTAGAGATCAAACTTAAAACTCTGCCTGTAATGAAAATTATTCTGAAGCAGGTATTTAAAAAGTTTTAACCAAGTTACTCAAGACCAGAACCTGGTAAGCCTTTCATACATGCCTGTACATGAACACTGAAATACAGAGCAGCACTTCTTCCTTCTCACCATCAGCAGGACAGTTTTTATTACTTTTAAGTGGCTTGGTACTACTTTCTGTCATGAGCTGAAGATTGAACACACTGCACTGAGCAGGTGAAGGGTTGGTAAAATAGCCAAACCACAGAATAAAAATAAAGAACAGTTTAAAAAGCTGATCTTCTCAAAGTTGTGAGGTGAAAGATTAATCGCCATCTTCCTTAAAAGTCTCATTAATATTAAGCAGTTACTTTGGGAAAGAATAGTTTCTGTCCACTCCATAATTTCCACTCCTTTATTTTTAAGACATATATATTTAAAGTAATCTCGACCAGGTAAAACAATCACAGCATGATTCAAAATCTTGCCACTAGCTTTAGCATGCACATTCTGAATTTTCCAATGACTTTTAGAAATCTGTTTTACTTATATAACTATGACTTCTTTAGCTCAGGAGGTGCATTTAAAGAACTTGAGAGCTTTGCAAATCATACCACAAAGATTTACATTTCATTTTAAGGGATTTCCCTTAATGAAGAGGAAATGAAGTTCCTTTTTCATTTCAAGGGACTTCATTTCAGACATATAGTATTTTAGCAGTAAAGGTTTTTCATTAATTTCATGTTTTATAATTCAACAAATCTAGCCACCCGAACTGCTCATTTAAAAATACACTAGCTGCACAAACACCATACTTACCTGATCTTTGGAAAAAGCTTTGACATGAATATTTTTGACTGTCTGAACTACACCATCATAAAATTTCACAGTGTATGTGCCTAAAATATGAAAACAAAGTGTAAGAGTTCAAAGATCAGAAGTTATTTAACACAGCTAACAGCTCCAATACTCCAGCAGCACAATTAGCTCTAGACAAAAGCTGCCTTACCTGTGTTGTTAGAACCCTCAATGCAGAACTCCTATCACAGGCCAGAGAGATACAGCAAAGTTATCCAAAACAATTCTGGTCAAAATAAAGGTGCATTTCTAGTCTTAGAGATGCTCCTCAGATGCCCCTTATGCACAAAACCCCAGAATATTTTTGGTGGAATATTCCAATATATAATTACACAACCCTTTTCTCCTTGATCTTACAACACAGACAAGCAAGCCCAGCACCAGACCAAATCCTTCACAGTTCCCCCTTCCCTTCTGATTTTTAAGGGGGTTTTGCAGCTCTGACAATAGGTTTTATTGCAGTTTACAGGCAATAACAACAAATTTAAGAAACAACTTTTCCCACATATATACCCAAAGTAATTATTGACTGGATATCCCAGCAGAAAGTTTTTATCTCATAAACAAGGTAAGAGGTTAAAAAAGTTGATGACAGACTAAAACACATAAAATGCAATTTTTCACAGCTGTTTTCCATCTGCTACAGTACTTCTCCACCTAAACAATGAGGTTCCAGCACAATCAGAAATACATGACTACTAAGCATGACAAAACCAGGAGTCCTTACCATCTTTGTTAACAGAAGTAACTTTGGCTGGATAGAAGCGACAGTCAGACCAGCATGCCAATACCTGATCATTGATATGAAATCCCTACAAAACAGTAGTTAGAAGTGTCTTCATCTGAGAATTACTCAAACATACAACTTTAATAAAACCTTTCAATTATTAGCTTCCTAATGTTTAAAAGAAATCATAAAATTTACACAGCAGGTAACACAGCAACAGTGAAACATTTTAAAGGTCATCACTCATACAAAAGCACATTAAACTGTTACACAAACAAATGTCCTCTAATTTCTACTTACTGCACAACCTTCCTCCTCATGCAATCCTTCTTTTCTTAACTGTATCTTCTCTAGGGGACGCAAATAAGGACTGTCCCAACAAAACCACTCATCGTATCTGTGGTTCCAGCGCTTGAAATGGATAAGTACTTTCCCCTCTTCATAATCAATTTCTTCAATGTGTGCTGGATACCTGGTCAAAGGTAGATTAAAATATTTTAATTAAGAATAAGGTAAGCTGTCTCAGACACTTTACACAAATGAACCAATCTTATTATTAATTTGATGAACCACTTATATAAGCAATAAAGATGCTACACAATGACAGAGCAAAGCACATAAGAAAATCCAAAACTGAACAGCAAATGCAAACATTGGCTGCGGCAAAAGGAAACAACTAAGGAGTTCTTAGGTTGGGGTGGAAAAAGAAATTTAACTACAGAGTCAGAAGTCAGAAAGACCTTCCCTACATCTAGAAATGTCACATTTTTTACAAAATCAATAGCTTCAGCTGACTCTTAACAAGAGTAACACCTGATGGTAATACACTCACTTTTCTGAGATATCCATCACCAGGCATCATGAATCACCTACCCTACGTAACAGCAAAAACCCAGCAGGCACACTAAATGGAATCTAAGTTTTAGATTCTCAAAGTTAAATTTCATCTGCAAAATCCTGGGATTTTCAAATATAAATTTCTTAGTACCTTAGAAGTAGAAGAATCTGAGATGTATCAAATTCAAATGTCTCTGACCAGGAAGACCTTGTAAACTGTATTTCTTTAAATTGCATTGGTAATTTGTAACTTCAGAATTTCAAAATCACAGCTATTTCACTACCTCAACTGAAGGTAGCATTCCAAATACAATGCTTTCCCTTCCACAACAGTAACATCAAGAGAAAATTTCTATTTGTCAATGTATTCACTATTCTGGAAGAAAGACAAGGCCTCAGTGAATTCTTGAGCAAAGGGCTGAAGACGAAACTCAAATCCACAAGTACTCTATCTGGTAAACCACACTGAAAGATAGAACAAGTGATAGAAAAAAGTGACATCTGAAAAGCATCAAGCCTAGACATGTAAGAATTAAGACTCAAATGCAACCCAGGCTACCATTCTACAACCCTACACAAAGGGAAAGCAAAACTACCTACAACTGAAATCCTCCAGCAAATCTAAGACATGTCCAGTCACGACTTCACTAAGAGCTACGAACAGGCCACCATAGAGAATTACACTGCAGCTACAGACTGAGGCCTTGCTTAACACTCACTGCCACGCACGTCAAGCTGTGCCACTAGTTCGTGCCAATGGATTACCAAAATGTATGCAGCAAAGGCTGTGGAGGAGAGCAACTCAAATGGGAGATACTTATGGCAGGGACATCTCTAACTGGTTACCAACTTCTTGGAAAAAAAAGAAACCTCTTTCTTGTGACTATCAAGATACTTTATATTTAGGTAACTCAAGTACTGTCCTCCTCAAGCTCATGAGAGGTCAATAGCCATGGTTACAACCTAGTTCTACTAAACCTATTATTTTTCACTGAGTACAGGTAATGACAAAAATCAGCACCCCCTTCCCTACAATCTAAGTGCAGGGAAAACAGGCAAGAAATCCCAGATCCTCTTAACACGAGAGCAACCAGAAGGGTGCTCTTGCCATTGGGACTGCAGTACGCCTAGCACTTGTCTAGATTTTCAGAGATGAAGAGGGAAGTTGATAAGAAGGACAGAGTGCTGACTCAGTATCAAGCTAATAATCCTGTCCAAGCCACCTCTGGGAAGCACAATCCACTTTCTACCACTGAGATGAGACAAGCCCAAGTTGCAAGAGCCAACTAACTCGATGCAAGACTGCTCCATGCTTCATATCCAGCAAAAGGAGGAATTTTCTCCACCAGAACTGTCACCCCAGAATCAAACATCAGTGCCACCTGCACGTACCTGACTTCACTAATGGGAGTCAGTATCAAGAAAAGCACATCTGACAATGAGACCAAATTTCAGTGTACTTGAGTAAGTATGGTTGAGCTAGAGCTCTCAGTTCTTGGAGAACATGCTGCAAAGCCTGAATATCATGTCAGTTTGAAGCAATAAACATCAGTTAACATACACTCAAGGCTCTTGACTGGAGCAGTACACCTATTAGAAGCTGTGGTAGACCTATCCATGAACCCCGACAGCCCCCTCCTTTCGATGAGACCACTGGCAGATATAAAACAAAGCAGAAAGGTTCACAGTCCTCAACAGCCCTGAGCACCACACACTGAGAGGCCAAGCTTCCTTCCTCCACATCTTCCACAGGACTGAGCAAGCATACCACATCAGGAGGCATGAGTGCTCACAGATCCATACAGAAGAGTAATAGAGCATTATCCACACACTTCCTCCAAACAGCCTGTGAACATACATAAGGGTAGAGGTAACTTAAATTCAGACATGTTTATAAAAAAAAAAATACTATGAGAGGACACACAAAGTGAAAGGCCAATAGCTGAAGCCTGGTTAAGGGCCCAGAGTACAACTGAGATATCCAGGGTGGCCCAATATATCCTCCCCCAAACCACAAAGGAAGTATTCAGCTGACTCCATGGGTATTCAGGACAGCTAACTGATTCTGGGTAAGAAATTCCCAAATGGTACTGATTTAAATATTTATCTGAAACACTGTGAAACCGGAGACATCTTGCAACATATAGACAGGGCAAAACAAGTAGTTTTCCAGCTGAATTTGAAAGGAATGATGAGTGCATACCTTTCAAGAACTTATGAACTGGCTAAACAGTAAGGGAAAAATCTCTAAGATGCCCAAACTGCTGGCATTAGTTCTAAGAACCTAAGTGACAATCAAAAGCTCCAAGAAACTGAATAGACTATGGTTAGCAATGATTGGCAACTTCTGACTACTGCATTCAAAGCACAGCAAACAGTATGAAAATGGGTTTATGGTAGACAAATGTAAAACTATCCTCTTTTGGGAAGAGGTAAATGTCTGAATATCTGGAAATTCCCTGGACTAGTCTGTTTCCCTTCTCTCTTCCTACATACCAAAACAGAATTGCTATAAACCCCCACTGCCTTGGAACTGGGAAGGGACAAGCTTACTGCAGTCAAAGCAATGCAGAGGGGAAAGGAGGCATCGAGGAGAACCAGCACTGTGAAATATGATAGCTATAGTGGTTCATCTTTTCACTACTTAGACCAATTCCTGACAGCATGAACAACTGAACTCACAGGACTGACAATCTGAATCTTAACAGGGTAGCACCATACTCTCAGTATTACTCAAGAGCCCTGACCAGAAACAAAAGCCCCTTCACATCCATTCTACTCAGACCATCAACTTGGAGGTGTCATTAGAATAGAAAAACTTGGAGGTGTCACTGCAAGGTAACAAAAGGTATCATCATTTGCCTATTGCAGGCATCCAGTGGAATCATCCTCTTTTCAGTAAGAGAGAATGCAACCAGCCACCATGCAATCAGTTTAAATGATCCAATGCAAAAGGTTTCAGAAAGTCAATTCAGCTGGGGCAGTGTGCCCATGTCCATGGCTACAGCAACCACACTGGGACCCCTCCACTCCAGGCTGCCCTACTGCAGCAGCCCCCCTTCCTCATCCTCTGAACTCCAGCACTATGTGCCAAGAGATCTTCCAGCACCCACAGAGGCTCTCTCCCTATAGCAACCTGAGGCCAACAGACAAATCTTTCATGACAGTTTCAATGCAACAACTCAAACCCTAAGAACATAAGGCCAATACCAGAAGTACTCACTGTACTCTGGAGTTCAAGTATAGGACATGACAGACAACTGCACCAGGACTTGCAGTGTACTGCCAATATGCTGATTCCAAATACCACAAAGCAACCTTTGGGACAAGCAGTAAAGATGTAAAATTCACTTTGACAAGGAGCAGGCTTCACATTGACTACTTTGCTGGCATACAATGATTTTTTCTTCACTAGGGTTGACAACACATCCAAACACACTGGAAGTACTTAACCAGCAATTTGGGGCACAAGCCACTGAAATGAAAGAGCAGTATATGACACTCTGACATACAGTATTTTTCCAAAGCATCACTGCCAATGGACTGGCAATAGTGGCCCATGAACTGACTGATGTATTCGGTACTGCGAACAGAAATCAAAGCCAGCACTTTAACCAAACAGGACACGTGTGACTATGTTTTAGTGCCAACACAGCAACAAAAGTAGACACAAGAGAAGTTTGGACCTCCAAAGGTCTAGCAGTGGGAAAAACAAATGTCCACAAATAGAAAATCCTGTGCCCCCACAGGGGTGCACCGTAACCAAACCATGGAGTAGTCCTGGTGGCACAGGGGCAGATGAAAGCAACAGAGAAAAAAAAACCAGTCTGCCGTCCTCCACAAATCCACACCCACTGAGCTGTGTCAGCACTGACAGTTTAGCTAAGCCCCCAGCTCTTAAAAATTTTGATTTTGAAACCCTGAAAATGCAAGTGCACATCACACAGGATTCAGAGCTTAGCAAGAAAACAAAAGACTTCAGAACTGGAGAGTTCATAACCAAGTTGTAAGACCAGAGTTGCAAAGCCCTGTGTGTATAAAAGGTCATTTAAGATGAAGTGTTTACAAAAATCAAAGAACACGGAACAACGAGCATAACCAAAATTCAAATTTAAGCCAAGGGATATGCAGAAAGTAGAGCAGGTTGTTGAATTCCCCCCACAAAGTTTTCCCATGAAACAGTTATGTACACTCAGACACTGCTGTTGAACAAACATGTCAGAAGGATCAGTCATGGACACAAGTTAGTAGCCTTACTCAAACACCAGCTATGCCAAACTACATCTTTAAAGAGCCTACATTACAGACAGTCTCACAGATCTTACTTTTTGTAAACCTGACTAATTTTTTTGCTGTACTAACAAAACTCAAGAATACCACAAATGCAGGCAGGTTCGGACCAGTGCTTACCTACTCAACTCTTGGTTATACAGGTAAGCCAAATTAATGTGTGCATAGGATTTAATGTTCACACTTGACATTCTTTATGGTAAGAGCTATGTTTTCTCACGTTCACAATCCCAATGCCCTCGTACCTGGAGACAACACTCTGCATGCAACCAAGATGTTTTGGAATAAGCCCCCTGTGTCTAAGGCTGTACATCATCCTCCTGAGATGTCCATATGGTTTTCAATATTGACTCTGTACACTTCACCAGCTGGCAGGTTCCAGAGCTTTAAGTACAATAATACCTAACCCACACAGATTTCTTAATAAAAATCAACTACAGCTGATTTCTGGAAAGAGACGTTATCTACAGGAGCTAACAAGACGTCTCTGGCAATTATCATTTTATCTCTCATTCACTGATAATTACTAAATGCTGACTACCTGAAATGCACAGAGTTAGAAAGTTCAAAGATAGGCCAAGTAATTTTTAGGCTCTTTTTAATCTTCCTAATGCAGTGGTTAGTGAAGAAAAGTATTCTTCCTCACAGCTGAGGGCTGCAAGACAGGCACCAGCACAGACTTGTTAGCATGGAACATGTTTCCCCACACAGTTCTTTAATTCTAAAGCTGACTGCCCTCATATGAGCACAGGACTAACAAATTCCATCAGATTTTAGAGCCTATGAATTCACAACAGCACCAGGAAAGGAAGCAGCAAGGATATTCTGTACTGCAAAGAATTTATTCTTCTGCAATATCTGCTCTGCAATATAAAGTATAGCACAGAACTTAAAGGGTGAATTCAGGAGAATAAGAGCCTGAAGTCCAACTAGATTTAGGAGCAGTCCTATTCCCAGACACAACACCAGTAGACTTCCAGAGGGCTAGCAAAACATACCAGCATCTATTGCCCATCTCAGCCACTGGTATATAAACTTTTATAAATTAACTACTTTCCAACAAACCAATGACTATGACTTTAAATATTGTACCAGTACAAAATGTTTAAGATATTAAAGACTTAAAGTTAATATAACATGAATGGTTTTAAAAATATACCAGTTTTTTAATCTGTCACGGGCTTCCAACTGGGCTCCCACCTCAAAGTTGATCCCTCTTCTATTCGGAGGATGTTTTGTCATTTTGTAATATCAACACTGCTGATTTTATTCCCCTGAAAAATGCAATTAAATATCAATCACTAATCAAGACATACACAAAATAAGCTTATGCACTATAATTCCCAGAAGCCAGACGTTAAGGGACTGCTGTAATTTTGGTTTGCAGAAAGTAAAGGGGCAATTATGTTTTAAACAAGGGTTCCCAGGCGACAGTGTGCAGAATGATTCCAAAAGCATGTCCAAAATGGCACCTCCTGGACCATGAAAGAGTAAAGCTCAGCCTCTGTCCATTGGTCCAAGTTTCAGGCCAATTAAGAATGATGCAACCCAATGTTTATTCACAAATGAGACGGAAGTTTCATAATACCTTCTCCCCCCTCCCGGTTTTGATGAAAACAAGGAATCCAGTAAACAGGAAGTGGGCAAAACAAACACAAAGGCAATCTTTCAAAAGCTACCACATTAATGAAATACTCTAGAACACTGTGTTACCTCATCACTACAAGTGCAATAAAGTTCAAAGACATTAGAAAGATGTAGTTTCTTTTAGCCAATTTTAGAACACTCTCTATAGTACTTGCATACCTGCACTGCTTTCCTCCAACTTCTCCACCATTTTAATCAGAAAATAAAAACCAATCTTCATTAATATTTGTTTCCAATAGATAATATAAAAGTTTAAGAAATCTTGCTCTAGCAGTTTCTCTCAAGATACACATAGTGAAAAAGCCTGGTCAACAGCTATTTTTCCTGATTTTTTGTCACTTGCTTCCTACAATTCAAGATATAAATTATGATCCACTCCCATAGTCTTCAAGCTCACAAGACCCAAAAATACAAGTAAATCTTATTCAGTATCACTGTCCTTCTAGGAAGGCTGTATCTTAAAGATTCAATTACAGATGAACAAAATTGATTCGAGTTAAAATAAAAAAACCTTCTAGTCTTACACTACAAGAACAAGGAGACATAAATAAGAAATAAGCACCAGTGTTTTGGTTCACATAAGGCATAAACAGCAACGGTATCAACTGAGCTACATCTACAAAAGGATTAACATCATGAAGAATTGCCCTAATTTCAAGTGTGGTTCAGAAACCAAAGATCTTTAGGAATATCATAAAGCTTCTACAATAGGGAAAAGCTACTCCTTCACACTTTTTCAGACAGGCCATTTGCCAAGGGCTGGCTACAGAGACAGCCCAACCCCCTCTAATCAACCACCACACCTCAAAGAAGCTTCTCCACCAAAAGCTCATCTGCTGCCTTCCTCTAAAGCAGAGCTTTTAGACTGATCCTCATGTCTATTAAAGTGGCCTGCAAGGGTATGGGGGAAATAATTGTACTGCCTCTAAGTTTGATTCACAGCAAAAGATAAATTATTCTAGCCATCTAGGAACTGAAAAAAAATAATTGCCTAGAGTAGTATCTGATAACAGACTGAGCTCACGCAGCATGAATCTCAATCAGCTTAGTCTTCTAATGATTGGGGTGGGAGTCCATAACTTCTAACTGGGAAAGGAAATTAAAAAAAACTTAAGACGGTTGGGATTTTACAGTTTATGTTGCATCAGAATGTAGAAATTGAAAAATAAAAGGTAGCAAGTGCAAAGCTATATTTTAATTTTAAGAGGTTTATCCACCCACACCTCAAATATCCACTACTTTCTTTGCAGATTTACAACATTGAAATACCCCTTTCTCCAAACATGGAGCAGACATACATTTTGCTTAATCCTTGTAGAAGAAATTATTATCTGCAAGGTGATTCTTTCCCTAGCACGCTTATTTTTCCTTTTCCCTAAGGAGGGATGTGCAAAGCCAACATCCTCCCAGAGGCAGTCTCGGTACATTATTTCAGCTTCCCGCAGTGGTCCTCCCCAGTAAGAGCTGCCACCTGGATGCAAGGGATTCATCTCACCTCCACGGGGCTAGAGAGGAACATACAAATCTCCTGACTTCAGTAACAGGATCACACACAATATGACTTCCATAAACACATCAGTTTTGGTGAGGAAGAGCTTACTATGGTTTTAGTCAAATATTTTTAAAAATATGAGTATCACAACTAATAGGAAATCTGAAGATAACATCCAAAGCCATTTAATCAGTTACAGAGGGAGCAGATTGCACAAAAATCTGAACATGGCTAGTCAGCTGACACCAACATTAGTCAAAGCACACACAGAATCACAGAATGTGTAGGTTGGAAGAGACCTTCAGGATCATCAAGTCCAACCCAGCCCTGACACCTCAACTAGATCATGGCATCGAGTGCCACATCCAGTCTCTTGTTAAACACATCCAGGGATGGTGACTCCACCACCTCCCTGGCAGACTATTCCAGTACTTAATCACTCTTTCTGTGAAAAACTTCTTCCTAATAGCCAACCTATATTTCCCCTGACACAACCTGAGACTGTGTTCTCTCATTCTGTCAGCTGCTGCCTGGAGAAAAAGACCAACCCCCAGCTGTCTACAATCACCCTTCAGGAAGTTATAGAGAGTGATAAGGTCACCTCTGAGTCTCCTTTTCTCCAGGCTAAACAACCCCAGCTCC
>JBBMKD010000067.1:282192-294482 GCA_037834095.1 Argya squamiceps | reverse complement strand
ACACCATTCCTGATCCAGGCCAGGTGCCACTGGCCTTCTTGGCCACCTGGGCACACTGCTGGCTCATGTTCAGCTGGCTGCTGACCAGAACCCCCAGGTCCCTTTGTACCTGGGCACTGTCCAGCCACACCATCCCCAGCCTAGAGCACTGCAGGGGGTAATTGTGGCCAAAGTGGACTTGGACTTATTAAACTTCATCTTGTTAGACTCTGCCTACTCATCCAACCATTCCAGGTCTCTCTGCAGAGCCCTCCCACCTGCCAACAGATTGACAAATGTTCCCAGTTTAGTGTCATCTGCAAATTTACTAATGAAAGATTCAATAGCCTCATCCATGCCATCAATGAAAATATTGAACAGAACTGGCCCCAGCACAGACCTCTGAGGAACATACTGCACACATACTGCACTAACTTGGCCAAGCTTGTTAGAAGGCAGTAGGTCACAAAGGTGAAAGAGAGAGAAAATTTTATGAGCAAAAGTCTCATATCATTGGCCTCTCCTCCCAAGTCTTCCTTTCGCTCCCCTCCCAAGTTACAAAACCTGGGCTGCTTTGGGTTCTCTCTCACATCCTACCACTTGCACTGTGACCCAGCAGTCCTGCTCCTCAGACCATGAAAGCAGGCTGGCTTTTCCATTTGCAGCAAATTTCAGGAACAGCTTTCTGAAGCAGATGTATCCTTGGCAGAACATTACATGATATAAATTACTCAGTAGAGGGTTCTCAACCATTTTATCCCAAAACAGCCAGCCTTAGCACAAGACTGAAACTATGAGACACAACTTTTACCGAGAACCATGACATGGCTCTGCACAAACTAGGCCAAGAGGCAGTGCCAAAATATGCTTCACCAGCATGACCGTGACCACATGGATAACTTCATTTCTCAGAAAGCAAGCACTGAACACAAGGGCTTGCCTACTTCGAGATTTTATATTTCAGCCTCTGTCCTCTCCAGCAAAGACTGCTTAAAAACCTTGAACTACAATAAAACAGCTTATCAACAAACAACCCCAGGCTGATCAGACACTCATAGCTACAACTTGGAAATAAGAATGTTTTGCCAGAACATCTTTCCTAAAATTTTCTTCACCAGAAAACCAATTTGTACTAACTTGGTAACTAAATCAACACACAAACAGGATTTCCTCTCTGGTAACTCTGAAAATACATTTATCCCATGTATTCAAGACCACGATTAAAACAAGGAGACTAGGCCTACCCCAAGAGCTGTACAGTTTTTCTCCAAAACTTCTTACTTCCCTATGAAGATCAGATCTGTTTCAGGAACAAATACTTCAGGATTTAGACAAGTCACTACTTCCAAAAGAAAATGTTTCTAAATCTGTATTATTGAAAGAATACATATTATTTAAAAAGGAGAGCCTTTTCTTCTCCATCAAAGGCATCATAAGATAATTTAACTTTTAAAGACTATTCAACAATTCATACACAGATATCAGTGAGGAAGGTAAACTTATCTCAGGGCAACGCAGAGGAAAATACATTGATCCCTTCAGGGATCACAATTTTTGACTTCTAAAACAAGCTTTCTGCTCTGCTAACAGGTCCTGTACACCTTCATCTGTAGCTGTTCTTACTCTCTCCAGTTTTAGGCTCTGTCATTGCAGAGCCCCAAACCTGGCACACCACCAAGTTCCAACAGAAGTGGGCTCCTTTAGAAACTGAAAATCTGCTTCATATTATCAGACAGGGCAAACCCAAGCAGTTATGGCAAACTTTCACTAATAACAGCCTGTATCACTTCCTCTGCGGAAGCTGCAAAATCACTGCAACCTTTCCCAAACCACACCTACCCTGGCAAAAACTATTTTCCAAATCCCTAGGGAGTGATTAAACCATTCCTTTACGAAGCGTCACACCAAAACCCCTTCCTTGAAATCAGCCCCACTTTCAAACTTCATTCTGTATCAATGCTGCTTCATAAGCAGCTCAGAAGAAACGCAATTCACTTCCAAAATTCAGCCTGTTTCCTTCATTCTTTTGTGCATCCATGCCAAACCCAGGGATTTCCCTCCCTCTGCCCTAAGGATACAATAAAGACAAAAAGAGGAACACCATGAAAAAAAATCCCATAGTTCTCTGACCTGATAAAGGAGAACAGTCAACTCTGATAGTTTGCATAAATATAATCCTTTGCACTGAAAATTTATGTTTTATTCTGTATGGGAAGCTTGCTGTCCCAATTCCTAGGAGGTACATAGTACCTTGGTGGTGATCCCACAGGACTACAGGGTAGGACAGATAATAAAAATAACTGGCAAAACCAGGAAGTAAAAGCAACTAGCCAGAGATCGTCTTGTGTTCCCTGGAGATGCAGCACAGATGTTGCTGACCTGGGGTACTACAGGCAGCATTGCCACTCGTAGGAGCTTGTTTTGTTTCCTTCTAGAACAAAGTATGTTTACAGCTGATTCCACAAAGCCTAAGGCTAAGACTGACTCCACCATCCTCTCCAGCACCACTGTTCCAAATCTGCTGGCATATCTACGTATAGAACTGCCAAGGACTAAGTTCATTCACATTTTGTACATCATTTTGTACATTTTCTCTCTTTTACTCTGCAAGAGTTAGTTTTGACCTTCGACTTTTAGCATCTGCACCCATGACACCAGCCTCACGTCTCCATCAGTGGCAAAAACGATGAAAGCCTCACCCAGTTCACCCCCTACAATATGCACGCCCCCATCAGGAATGGCCAGTCCAGAGAAGTCCATGGTCCCCACCGCAATCGGAACACCTTGCAAGTGGATGACCACAGCCATGCTGTGCTGAAACCACACACCTGCAGATGAGAAAAGGTATGATATCAGACTGCAAAACAGTACTTACAGACACAATTTATACTTTACAATCCTAATGGCATCTTATGAAGACTTAGTGGAGGTCTCACAAGCATCACTTAAAAACTGTGCTGGTACTGACATGGGAAGTTGATTACAAGAGACTTTTATTGCCTGCAGACAAAACACTCACTGCCTAGCAGGTTTTGACTACAGTAGCAGTGCTGCGATGAAGTATGCCTTACTGTGTTTTACCCTACACATAAAAACAGATATAAAACCCTGCTAAACATGTTAACCCAAGAACAGCTTACGTTCCTCCAAGGATGTCTGCTCCTGCCTGATGATGGTTTGTGTACCATTTCACAGGAAAGTGACAGTTTTCAGATGTGTGACTGTATGTTTCAGATGATGTCCCTTGTCCCTCACACTAGCATTTCAAACCACAATCCTTAGATCTTGTGGCAAGTTTTTAGGTTTGGGACTTTTTTTTTTTAAGTAACAGGAGCAGGAACATGAAAGATTTAAACTCGACAGGAAGACCTGACACTGGTCAGGTATTTCAGTATTTCAATACTGAATTTGAATACATGCAGTATTTCAATACTGCATCATCCCCCTCTTCTATCCAAAGGACATATTTCAAACAAGACACTGGACTATATGCAGTTCTTATCTGCACAATGTAGCATCCTCAACTACATATTCACTAGCACTTAGTTGCTTTAAAAGCTTCCCAGATTCAATTCAAAACTACACAGGCAAACTCTGAGCCACACAACACAGAAACTGGATCCTGAACTGATACTTAACATCTCAGTAACAAGAATCCTGAATACTTGATTCCTCACCACTGACATTCCCTCAAAACCTAAGACTTGAGTCCTTGATTTCAGTCTCCTACTTTTTCTCTAGTTAATACAAGTAGATTAAGAGAACTGACACCAGTAAAAAAAAAAAATCTACATTTGCTCTTCTCCTCAGGCAGAACAAAGACTTTCCCACAGTACACGGTGATAAAACTGAAAAGGTGTTACATGAGTGAGCCTCTGAACAAGATTCTCACTCTCTCCGTGAGATTACAGGGCCTGGAGAACGTCATTTTCATCCCCTCAGCAAAAATAAATCTCATGTAACTGTGCTGTCAGTTTTAACTGCTGCTGAGACCAGGACAGACCAACATGGAAACAGAAATTAAGAATATAAGCAATTCAACAGAAGAAAACCCCACAACTTTTCTATAATGAAATCTATTTGAATTACCAAGTGCAATTAAAGAAACAAATAGCTATTACTGAAAACAATTATTTTCAGTCATTTGATCATGTCCCATTTAGCTGTTCTGGTTTCCCCTCTCTTTTCCTGTAACACACTAAAGATAAAAAGCACCTAAGCACTGAACAACAAAAAGAATTTGGAACAGGTTTAAGTCATATAAAATGAATTAGGTTTTTCCTAAATAAAACAGTATTAATGAAAACCTACTCTAATGAGACTGCATATTTTCCATTTAAGGAAAAATGGCAACCTTTAAGAATACAAGAATTCAATGCAGAGAAGTCGTGCAGAGGCACTGTGGATAGTATTTAAGTAAAACCTGAATTTTAAAGCAAAATGTCAAAAGTTTAAAAAAAAGCCACAAATAGAAAAAGGATCTATGCTTATACTCACCAAGAAACTTCTTTATGTTGCTGCAAACATTCCAAACAGTGCTGTGTAACTACAGGAAAAAAAAAATCACATGAATTCTGAGACTAAAAGTAGTTCAGAGTTCAAAAAACAATTCTCTCTATAGTCTACAGTATCCCCACAACAGAATAACACCTTTAGAACAAAAATTTAATCTGTAAATATTTCAGTACAGGTCAGCAGGCCACTGTGATCCAAATTAGAGAAACACTAAAGAGACCCTTACAGACACACAGATACTCGCTCTGCATATCCAGACCAGATTTCTCCATAATTTTCTTATCTGTTGTCAACTAATAGTCACCAGTAAACTTTATCATTACTCCTACTTTTGTGCAACAGGTACTGCAGTATTAACTAACTACACATTAACTAAACAGTCCTCTCTTGTCTATGGATACATCCTCAGTTGGATGATCTACATTCACCACATAGCAGAAAGAGCTGTGTTTTGCTAATACAAGAATGAACTATAAGTTCCTCCAGAATCACTTCTTCATCCACAAATCCAATTCCTGTCAATACATGCAGGCTTCCTCACACTGCAAAGGAGTGGCAAAGACAGCCATTTGAATTGCTCCCAAAAGCCCAGTTTAGGCTGCAAACTGGGCACTCTGATGACCTCTCTTATGGTTTTCTACCTGAACTGAAGCTGCACAGAATCTGCTGTGGTTTAGGAATGGTATTCTTCCATCAAGTGCTCCCACTGAAAGGAGAACTGGAGGCACAAAAGGTAAAGATCACTGGCTGAGATAAGAACAATTTACTGAAAACCGCAATGAGATAAGAAAATTAACCACAATACCAATAGTATTAACAGAAGTGTACAACAGAGGCACACAATTCATATGTGAATGCTCACTGGGAACCTCACACTACCCGACCACACCCATGCCACCCCAACCCAGAAGGGACCTCTTCCCTCGCTCCCAGGAAATTATGTGAAGTGGCACAGAATTTCAGTACAGGTCAGCAGGCTGCTGTAATCCAAACTAGAGAGATGCTTAAGAGACCCTTACAGATCCACAGACACTCCCTCTGCAGATCCACATCAGATTCTAGCCATACCCTCTTCTGGCTACTACAAAAATTAACCTTGTCCTGGCTGGAACCAGGACATTATCCATCCCTCATTCTACGCTATGTACATCATGTCCAAATACTACTCCTTTCCAACTACACACATACACATGTACATATATATACACACACAGACACCAATATCTGCACAAGTATTATTTTCATTGTTAATGGCTGTCCCTCTAAGATACCTATTGAGTTTATTTAGTCCAAGACTGTGGATTCCATCCACTCTAGAAGTCTTCTAGGACAGGAGGGCTGATTGTAAACTGCAACAGGAGTTTATGACTGGTGTACCTGGAGCAGTCTATACACCTTGTCTATATGGCAGTTATGGCAGACAGCAGCACTGCCATTCAGCAACCAATATTATAAAATTCAATGTTACAGACTCTTCTCACCCAAAAATCAAATCCCTTTGAAATACAAGTTTCCCTGTCCCTCTACATTACCTAACAAGAGCACCCAGGTCCTTGAGCAAACACAATCCCACAAATGGGCTTGCCTTTGTCTGAGGCAGGACTAACCGAAAATGTCTTCCTTAATATATTCCTCATATTCTATCCCTCATGGGGACTTTATCCCTTTCTACAGAATGTGGAGGTTTAGATTGTGAAGGGCCAGGTGGACTGGTGGAGCCTCAAGCGTTAACTAACCAGCTGGCTTTTGCTACACATAGATACCAATATCTGATGGTTCTCCCACCCATTACATTCAGTATATATGGTTGTTAACAGTCCATTATGCTGTTCAGTTTTTCCAGAAGTTGGTGCATGTTAAGGAATACGATACACCCACTCAATCCTATACTCTCTGGCCCAGATGTCTATGAGGCTGCTGTCCCACTCAATTCTTTCTGGAGTGCCATGCTGCCACAGGACTGGTTTTTCAAGGCCCAGATGGTGTTCTGGGCAGTGCCATTGAGGCACGGGGTAGGTCTCCAACCGTTCAGTGGTGCCTTCACCACTGTCAGCATGTAACACTTGCCTTGGTAGGTCTGCAGGAGTGTGGATAATCAATGTGCCAGACCTCCCCATATATTTAACACTGCCCCATACCACAGGGGCTTTACCCACTTGGCTCTCCTTGACTTCAGTACATGCTTCACAGTCAGGGATAACCTGGAGATGGTGTCCATGGTTAAGTCCACCCCATAGCCATGAGGCCATCTGTAATGTTCCATGTCTTTCCAGATGTCATGAGGTGTCATGGGCCACCCACTGAGCCAGAAATAATCCATCTGAGGCAATTTAACCTTGGCAGCCTGATCCATCTGTTCATTTTTGCAATGCTCTTCAGTAGCCCAACTCTTGGGTACATACTTTTTAACTGACGGACTTTTACAGCCAACTTCTCTACCCAGGCAGTCATGTCTTCAGCAGCCCAAATGTCATGCACGAACAATCTCCTATTTAATTTGTCCAAAATCTGCTGCTGTCGTTCAGGATCCCACCTAAAACTGTTGTTCTCCCGTGTCACATGACAGAGAGGGCTTACAATCTTGACTATCTCATGGAATATGCATCCTGCAAAATCCACAGCGCCTAAGAAAGCCTGTGTTTCCTTTTTGCTGACTGGACACACTATTTTGGATGACCACATCCACTGGACTCTCACAACATCCATCCTGCCATTTTACACCTAGTAACTGAATTTTCCAATCAAGTCCCTGATCTTGGCAAAAACAGCCTTCAGGAGGATTTGGATTATTTTCTCCCCTTTCTCAAAAACCTCCTCTGCTGTGCTGCCCCCATACAATGACGTTATGAATGTATTGCAGGTGTTCCAGAGCCTCACCCTTTTCCAGTGCAGCCTGCATAAGTTCATGGCAAATGGTGGGACTGTGCTTCCACCTCTGGGGCAATCAGTTCCAGCTGTACTGGATGCCACTCCAGGCAAACACTAACAGTGGCCTGCACTCTGATGCCAAAGGAATGGAGAAAAACACACTGGCAATCTCAATGGTGGCACCACTTTCCTGCCCTGGACTTCAGTTCATCCTGAAGTTCCAACACATCCAGCACAGCAGCACACAGTGATGGTGTGACTTCATTCAGGTCACAAGAGTTCACTGTCAGACTCCACTCTCCCCTGTACTCACGCACCAGCAATGAGGGACTACAGGACATTTCCTTTCCAACCTGCTCGAGTTAAGTCTGTCCAGAATCTTGGACAGTCCACAGCCAAGCCATGGGTCAGTCAGGAGGAAAAAAGATGATCTCAAATTGCCCAAGTCAGGTAGTCACCTGGAGCACTTCTTGTCCTCCTTCTTTCATTGACATCAATACCAACACACTGGTGTATGACAATGGTGTGCTCTGTACAAACTTCTCCCACAGAGATTGTTGTGAAAAACTAGAGAAAATTATTACTGGCTCGAACCAACTGAAGGGGAGGGGGCAGGGCAAGTTCAGTAGAAAGTGGGAGGTACACTGATCCATTCCACACCCCCATCCCCAGGAACCTCTAGTCCAGCCCAGAATGACTGTCAGGCACTGGCACACCAAAAACAATGCCCCACACCCCTTGCCTGCAGCCTCCACCTAGCCTCAGAGTGGCTGGAGAATCAGAAGTCCTACCTGGGAGGCACAGCCACAGGAGGCCAGAGCGGGTAAAACCCACGGCTCTGAGACACATGTGGTCACCTTGCTATTATCCTTGAAGTCTATGATAGGTGAGACTGCACTTGGATCAAAGATGATAGCTGAATCTTGGTTTTCTCTTTTTCACTCCTAACTTTCTCTTCTTGGAATATGGGTAATATAAGGTTGGATGGATAGAGTTTGCTAAGTGAAATGCTTTATTCTGATTGACTGTTTTGTTTTAAATTTTGCCAAATTCCTGCTCTGCTGAAGTCTGCCAGTTAAGTTTGGTTTTTTAACCTCCTGGAAATGCTGCAGCATATCTCTTGTGTGCCCACCTCAGGGAAAAGTAGTACCTTTTTTAATGAAACTTGCCAAATAAGCACTGGGGCTCAACATTTATATACACTGGACCTCATCTGGATTTACAGGGGATTGTTCACTATTTGAATCCCTATAGATTACTCCCAGCACAGCTGATTCTCTCAGGTAGTGGATACCTTTCTCTATGGTGGTCCACCTGCTTAAGCGCACTATTAGATCATCTTTGAGAGAGTATATTTCCCTCACACTTGACAGGAGCTGCCTCCAGAGGCTAAAAGTTTGTCATTTTCCTGATCTCCCAGTCAATGGGAGACAGGGATCATCACAGGACAGGGATCCCAGTTACCCAGCTACATTACCACCCAGCACCACACCACCAGCTGCAATATCCCAGCTCTGGGGTTGCCCTGGGTGTTCCAGCAGCACCATATACATTTACAGCAGGATGCTGAACCTATGATTTTTTTTATCACCAAGCATCAACGTGAATTTTAGCTGTCAGATGAAAATTATGATTGAAAATGGAAGGAGCAAATCAGAAAGCACAAAAATTATCTGGTTACAGTACCTGCAGCAGTAACTGGACTTGGGACTTTTGACTCCTGGAAGAAATCTACCTGTAAAAATATACATTTAAAAAAAAGTCTGAGAAACATTTTTCATAGATGATTTGCAGCACCTGCAACACTGGCCACTGAAAATCCTGCAGGGCACTGTTTCCACTCAGTCAGTAAACAGTGCTCTGACTCCTAGACCCAGCATTTTGTTTCATTAGTTCACTGCTTTCCGCCTTGACAGGAACAAATCTACCCTACTTGTTGATAAAAAAGAGGATATCTTCAAGACATCCAAATAAAGGAAAATCTTTCAAGTTATACTGTCATAAGTACTGATGAAAAATAACACCTTTATTTAAGGTAATTCATTAAGCAGACACATCACCTGTGCATGTCACCTGTAAGAAAGATGCGACTCGCCTAATTTATTATTTTTTTTAAGAAAAGAGTACACTTCAAGGCTGCTTGCAGACTTGTCTCCCAGCTTAGAGGTGAAAGGACAGCAGGAAAAACAAACCTAAGTGCCTACTTCTGCAAGCCTGGTAACAGCACTAAAGACAGCTGCAGCACAGGCAAGAGATTGACACTAATACACAGGATCATGGAGCAAAAAAATGCCATTAGCAAACTACAGTATGGAGAAAAAGCAATTCCAGCCTGGTGTACTCACAAGCCCTGCTATGGCAACACATGCTTTTAAGACTAACTAAAATTCTAACTCAAACCCCACCAACAGCACTGTCTTTGCATCACTGATGCACAGGTCTGAGCTAAGAATGCTCAGCTCTACATCTGAAGCACAGAGGTGTTGAAGATGGTTTCCTTACTCCATGAAACAAGAGGATATTCTCCAATTCCCTGGGAAAGAAGCGCCAAGTTTATGCAGTAGAAAAGTGAGCCAATTCTGAAACCAGTATTTTAATATCAGCAACAAGGCCTTTGGAAAGCTCTTTGGTGCTAACTTCATATTAAAAAACTCAAAACAACCAACCAAAACCAATCAAACCCACAAAACAAAAAACCCTACACACAATAAGCAATACTGCTTTCTCTCTTTCCATTAATACAGGCTACCATGCTAAAGACACAGACGGAGACAGTTTTCCTTTTTTATCAATTTCCTTTTAACCAATTTTAAGAACACCATTACAGGTAGATTTATAAAAAAATACAGCAGACTGTAGATGACTACACTTTAAGGGTGGTTGAAAGCTCTCAAGCCCAGTAAAAACACACACAGGCATGTCAACAAACTAACATACCTCTGAAAGGAGTGTTTATATTCCAATATGCATTATTATCTGCAGGCAGTCACCACAGACACAGTATACACCCATGCATGCATGATCACTCAGGCCTGGGGCTTGCAGTCACAAAAAATACTGGAATGCCAGTAGTTCCAAAAGGACTTTAGACATCTACAGGCCATATAGCTATTGGTATTTGGACAGCAAGGACAAGCCAAGAGTTCCAAGCCACCATTTCTCACCTGAAGAAAGTACTTTCCTGCAGGAAGTATAAGCAGTCAAAACAAACCTGTAGGCAAGCAAGGAACAGAAATATGAAAATAAGGGATTAATTGAAGCAAAAAAAGAAAGAAACAGACTTACTCAAGACATACAATGAACTCACAAGCACTTCACAGGACTTCTCAATATGATGCACCAGTCCAAAGGATGTGCAACTGTTCTTTTTTCTTAAGATTTAAAATACCCACTGTATTCACACAACTAGGCAACCATCAAGGGCACAGTTTAAATACTGACAACAACCAGTTGTACGGCTGAGCATTAAATCCCTTCCCCGTCCCATTGACATTCTTTAGCTCAGTTCACAATGCAAGTGCTCACATGTGTACAAGACAGTGTCACACAGGCAGGACAGTCAGTATCAGCCTGACAAATTACAGCTACAGACAACACCAATCTTCCACAGATGCAGTTATAAATAAAATATGCAGCTACCGAGAATTTATCATCCTCTACTACTGAATTAGGAGTTGTGTTCTCCTTTCCGAGGCCAAGAGGGAAAATTTAAGTCAATATCATTGCCCAGCTCATGCAGGAACAACAGGAGCAAAAGAAAGTGCTACAGAGAGCTTAGCCAATTAAAGGAAAGAATTAATTACATGCCTCTTACATTTCAGTCAAGGCAGTACCGTTACGAGCAGTTATTACTCTAGCCTCATTCCCAACTTGACCTTAAAATTACAAGCAAACAGATTTTACTCTCACCCTGCTCAAGGTAAAACTTTATTTCCCCAGGGGAGCCATCCATGAAGTCATCAGCAAGAGTGTAAACTACTGAACTCTTCCACAAGCTGACTTAGGTCAAATCACATACATTCACCTAAACCACTTTCATTTATTATAATGAAATTTTAAAAGTCACACAAGAATTAAAAGCGAGAATAATACTATGACTGATCTTTGCTTAAGCCTTCTCACTTGAGTTTTCTTTTGGAAACTGATTCTGCGAAAGGATCCTTACTCATTATAGAAAATTAAACAAACCCAGGTCAAAAATATTAATTACAGAGATGCTCCATTACTAACTGCCGTACAGATACTTACAAAAGGTTAATTCAAGTCATTATCGTTGCGTTAACATTTTGTTTAATTCCCTACTGCATACAACACAACAAAATTCTGTAGTCTAATGACATTTATTTTATTCAACTTGGACTCATCAACTCTCAGATATCTCTCCTGGTTTATTTTTAAGCATTTAGCCTAGAAACAACAGCCTGGGATCACAGAAACACCTCTGATACCCAGATTTTCAGACACTAAAGGAGATAAAACTGTTTCCCGAAATTGTACCTGTTTAGATTAACCAAATCCTGGAATGGCTACAGATTACCAATAGGTATAAAAATCCACTTTGCTGGCAATAAGCCGTATCTGAACACAGACCTGCCAGGAAGAACACCACAGTGCCTCCCAACCGTACGCATTACACAGGTACGACATGAGGCAGCTTTGGGGTCAGTGAAAAGATACATCGTAATTTCTGTTCTTTTAAAACGGTTTAAAGGGACAGAATGCAGCGCGATAAAGAAATGCTCCAGATTTAACGGGACCAAAGAGGAACAGAAGCCCGCCCCTGCCGTGCTGAACATCTGGTAGGGCAAGTACCTGCTCCGCGCGGGCTCCCCACTCCCGGGGCCGGGTGACGTACAGCCGCCCCGCCGACCACGCTCGGGACCCAGACCGACCGGGCTCCCGGAACTCCCGCTCCCCGCGGCACCCAG
>JBBMKD010000067.1:271462-281478 GCA_037834095.1 Argya squamiceps | reverse complement strand
GGGGGTGAAATATAGGGGAGAGTTGGCGGCCTGACCCCTTGAGCCTCACGTGAGGCGGATGTCGGGATGCGGGAGCTCCTGCGCATACCCGCCCGGGGCCGTCGCAGCCACCTCCGGCTCGACTCGGTCTCCTCGACTGGTGCCCCATGTGCCGGGAAGCGGGTGGACCTGAGTAGTGCCCATCCGAGAGGGTCGTCACTGCCCCTCAGCCCTGTTCACATTCTGGTACAGCCAGAAAACTGGGTTCTGCAGTGGATAACAGAGCTGTTCAGGGGAAAAGTTTTTTTTTTTTTTTTTTTTTTTTTTTTTTTTTTTTTAGTTTTATGCTGGGTTAAAGCCCAAACCAGGTTGACACAGAAGAACAAAAAGCTATGTATGCTGGAATTTTTAATGCCAAATATTACAGTGTTTCACTGCGGGTGGATAAATTCTCCCTGGTTCAGGTAGGTTTCCTGGGATAATCCTTGAAATTTTGCTCAGAAGCCACAGACCAGCAGAGGATTGCTGCCTGTCAGGTTTCATGATTGAAAGAGTAACTGCTGTGGCCAAGGTGTCCACATAGTGCCAGGGCTGCCAATGCTGTCAGGCTTCAGAAGACACAACGTTGCCCAAGTGCATTCCCTTCTGTCTTGCTCTTCCTCCAGCTGTGGGAACTGCTGTTGCTCTGCAAATCTGGCTGCTTCTTTGATAACAGCCTCAGTCCAGTGCCACAAGCATCGAAGGACCCAGAGAGCACAAAGGATGGTTTAAAGCAGAGGGTCCCCATCACTGTACAGCAGTAGGTGCTAGTGCTTTTCTGACAGAGCCTGTGAACTGTGTGCTGGGAATCTGTGGAAGCAGAGTGGCTTGCTAAAAACTGCAACAGAGGGGAAAAGAAAAAAAAAAAAAGGTTGAAAATACAGTTTTCACTTTGGATTTATAATTTAACCTGGAAATCTTTTAAGTAGTCTCAACATTGCAGGAAGAGAAAACATTTCTAGAAGAGAAAAAAAATTGCAGAAAGAATTAAAATAGAAAGAAAATGGAAAATAACCCTAAAGTTTTGAGAGAAATAGAAATTTATTTTATTTTACCAGAACATCAGCATAGCATTTGTGTAATGGGATTTTTGACAGCACTGTATTTCATTCTGGAGTTTCATCATTTAAAATAAACCTGGGTTTTTTGACAGCACTGTATTTCATTCTGGAGTTTCATCACTTAAAATAAACCTACAGACCCATAGCACACCTGCCCTAACAACCACTTTCTTCTCTGAAATAGGTCTTCCTAGGTCCCACTGCACTCCTTTGCTTTGCTGTTCCCACTGAGAGCACATGGCTTTTGTCATTCAGGGATGTGTCTGTGCCAATTTGTGACATTTCTCCTTGTTCACTGTCTGGGGGTCCAGCTTCTCTATCTGGTGTTAGTGTCCATGGTTAAAATGATCAAGAGTGCTCAGACATTTGCCATACTTGCCTGTTCTGGCTGGCCACGGAGCGGCAGCCCTTCCCAAGGAACAGCAACAGTGCTCTGCCACAGACACTTGGCTGGTCTCTGCCTGTTCTCATGCAGGTTGCAGACAGACCCTGCTTGGATCAGCTGGATCACTTTGGGTCCAGTGTTTCCCCACACATCAAGGAAAGTTGTAAATGTGGACAAGCTAAGCTTTGTGGCCCAGGAAGGAGCCCAAACTGGTGAGAACAGAAGCAGGAAGATTGCTTTCCTCTGTCCCCTCTGTTCATCAGACCCTGCCAAGACTTTGGGCAGAAACCTCCGTGCTCCCACCCTTGCTGAGCTGCTGGAGTTCTGCCCTGTGAAGTTCAGTGGATTTCTCTGCAGGGATGTCACCATGCTGGGAACATCACAGTCTGTGCCAGTTGAATGTGGTGTGGGGCTCACACCCTCGTGGATGAGCAGTCCATGTGGCACAGGGAAGCTGGGTCACAGCAGATGCTGCTCCTCCCCTTGCCAGCTGGAGAAGAGCTGCAGCTAGACCGTGTGCCAGAAGCTGCTTTGGGAGGAAAACAACACTGTCCCTGGGCTGTGCCCCTCGCTGTTTCCCAAGAGCCCTGTGGTAATCAATGAGTGCACCTCCACCAGATTGCTCTGCCCATCTCTTGCCTTTGTGCAACGACTGAGGCTGGCAGGGCTCTGCAGTGTAAAAGCTGCCCAAGGAACCAGATGGGTTGGAGGAACAGGCACTGGAGACCTCGCCAAATCCAGCCAAGAAGAGGTAGGAAACTAGAGCAGATGGGAACAGCAGAAACCAGGGCAGGGGAGACCGGGAAGGTGGCAGAGAGGTGTCTGGACTGAACGGGAGACTGAGGAAAGAGGAGAAGGGCTTTCCCTCAGCCTATATTTCTCTACTGTTTCTCAGGATATGAACCAGGAATTAGATGTTTCCAGGGATGGCCCAAATATCCACTTTACTGGTGTTCCCAGACTTGTGGGTGCTTGGCCATGACAGGGAAGAAAGTCAAAAAAGGGAAAGCAGAAAAAGCAGAGCCCAAACTGCACATTTGGAGTAGCAATTCCTCCCATTCCTTCCTGCTGGTGAGGACATATTGTCTCACAGAACAACAGGACATGGGAGGGGGAAAGGGGCCTGTGGACACCAGCTCTCACACCTGGGTCACACAGAAGGGGTGGCCCACAGGGCTGTCCAAAGGGGTCTACAGGTGGGCCACCCTCCCCCCTGGGTATGGCAGGCAGTTTCTGTGTGATGCAATGTCAACACGGTGATGTGACCAATGCAGTGATGAGATATCACCACGATGTAACAACACCCCATGACTGTATTTAGCCAGGAGACCAGCTGATGTGTCCCTGGAGCAAGAGTCAGTGTGGGATCACCACACCATGAGAGGTCTTGGGAGGAGCTGTGGAGAACCATCCCACTGCTGGTGTCCTGCCAAAAGGCAGAGGGACTGCTGAGTGCACTGGGAATTAGGGGGAGGGGACCACTGGGCTGATAGAGAGGGCTCTGCTGGGGAGCCTGGGATATGGGGTGATGCTCTAGGGCCTCAGGACTGCCGTCCAGGAGGCTTACTGGGCAACACTTGACTGTCTGTGTCTTCCCATCTCAGCCCCAGAAGACCATACCAGGGAGAAGGAGATACCAGGAAAATGCACCCTGAACTGCTGAACCTCCCACTCGCAGCCAAGATTCCCATGACATCTGGATCCAAGCCCATCTTCTGCAAGGAAAATCTGGGTGAAAAGGTAAAGAAAGTAGAAAGGGGTAGAAAATCTCTCCTCTTTCATAGTGTCCCCATCATGCAAAGATTTTCTTGTGCCCACCTGCTGTACACCAGGAGCTGCAGCCCTTCAGTTGGACAGGATTGGGCAAGGGAAGCTCCTGGCTCCCTGGAATGCAGAGGAGAAAGCACCTGTCCATCTTCACACTGGTTTCTGGTACTGTGTATGTGTGTGGTCAGGCCTCTGCCTGCAGCAGGCAGCTGTGTTTGTCTGGGTGCCAGGGCAACTCATCCCTCCAGCTCATCCCACAGTGTCAAGCCAGGCCCTGAGGCACCTGTGAGGGAGATTCCAAAGGTGCTTTCTTGGCACCTTTGGAATAGCCTGGGCTTCCCTGCTTGGGGAATACACACACTGTTTTCTTCCAGCTTGTGTTGCACATTCTGCGCCCCAAAGCGATAAGGTCATAGGGACCTTCCCACTTCTTGGTGACTAAATCCGCACCCGAACCTTTGCTTGAGGCTGATGCATCTCGTCCAAAGCCTGTAACAAAAGGTGATGGTTCAACATGACAGGGTTATTTGAATTCTGCGGCACCATAAGGTGATTGATGGTATACACAGCTTTTGCCAACTGACTGTGCGGGGTTTCATCCTGTATTCCGTTTTTGTTTTTGAAGAACCCGCTTTAGAGTGCCATGAGTGTGTTCTACAATAGCTTGACCAGTCAGAGAATGAGGGATACCAAACTTGTGTGACACACCCCACAACTGCAGGAACTGCCACACCTTCTGCGAGGTGTAAGCAGGACCATTGTCAGTCTTCATAGCAGAAGGTATGCCTAGAACGGCAAAGGCCTGCCTCCAGTGGGCAATGACATCGTGGGTCTTTTCTCCCATGTGAGCAGAAGCCCACCTCGCAGAGGAGAAAGTGTCAATAGTGACATGCACATACTTGAACTGGCCAAATTCGGCAACTTGGGTGACATCAGTCTGCCAAAACTCCAAGGCCTCTGGGGTTCACCCCTGCTGGCAAAGGCGCAGCCAGTGCGTGACAGTCGTCACACGACTCAACAATGTCAACAATTCAGTTGTTGGCATCAACTGAAACTGCTTCTGCAAGGTATGTGTGTTCTGATGGAAAAACTCATGTGATGCCTTGGCCTGCGTGTATCAGGCTGAGGTGCTACCCATGCTGGGTTAGCCAGCTTGTCAGCCTCGCGTTACCTTCTGCTATGAACCCTGGCAAATTGGTATGACTTCTAACGTGCAGAATGTAGTATGGATGAACCCAGGCCTGAATGGCACACCACAGGGACTTCAGCAAATGAAACAAAGCAGCATTGCTGACTTCCTTCAAAACTGAATGACCCAACCGCTGTGCTATGTGAGCCACACAGGCAGAATCTGTGACCAAATTGAAGGGTTCCTGGGAAAATTTTTGAAATGCCATGATGCCATGATAGCAGCCCTCAATTCAACCAATTGAGCTGACCCATCCTCATGATCTTTTAGAACCTGCCACTCAGATCCACCCTTCCAAGTAACAATGGCCTTCCCTGTTCTTCCTGAATCGTCAGTAAAGACGGTGGTCCTTGCACTGGCTCCTGACTATTTTTGCGCCGCAAAGAAATTTCTATGAATTTTGCCACTTGCAATAGCTTGTGGCTGGGCAGATGATAAGTGATCTGCCCAGAAAAGTTTTCCAGAGCACTTTGCAGAGAAATACTGTTTGCAAAGCTCCAGTCAAATTCCTTCCGTGGTACCGGGAGTATGATCTTTGCAGGATCCACACCCATCAATTACAAGCATTGTTGCCTGCATTTGATTATCAAACGAGCAAGCAGCTCAAACAATGCGGGTCTTCTGTGGCTGATGGGGCGGGAAGACCCATTCCAAGATGTGCAAGGGATCAGATCATTCATCACTCCATTGGCAAATGATACCTGTGGGATGCAAATCTGTAGTGGTGATGAAAAGAGTGACATCAACAGAGGGATCAATGCAATAAACTTGGTGAGCAGAAACAGCTCGCTGAACCTCCTCCAGCACTTGATGTGCCTTAGGGGTCAATATGCGAGGCGACTTCAAATCAGAGTCTCTGTTTAACAAATCAAACAAAGGAGAGAGTTGTGCCGTGGTCAGTCCCGGATACGGCCGCAACCAGGTGATGACGCCCACCAATTTCTGGGCATCATTCACTGTCTTCACCGGATGCACAGATTGCACCTCCTGGTGTTGAACCGTACATTCCAAAATTTTGACCCCCAAATATTTCCAAGGAGGTTGTTGCTGAACATTTTCTGGGGTCACTTGCAGCCCATGAGAGTGCAAAGCAGTAAGCAACTGAGGCTGTACCCTCAGCAACTCATCCTGGGTGGACGCAGCCACCAATATGTCATCCATATAGTGATCAGGAAACTGCTCGTGAACTCCAGACAAAGTTCGGGCTGCATGCCATTGGCATATGGCTGGGGAATTGCGACAACCCTGGGGAAGAGCCCTCCATTGATATTGCTGTGCCGGGTCAGCATTGTTAATAGCTGGCACCAACATGGCAAACTTTGGCCTGTCATCAGGATGCAAAGGAATTGTAAAAAAACAATCCTTCAGATTCACGATGAGGACTGGCCAATCTGCGGGAAGCATGGTGGGCGACGGCAATCCAGCCTGCAACGTCCCCATGCTTTCCATCATGGCATTGACCTTTCAGAGGTCTTGTAACAACCTCCATTTCCCAGACTTCTTTTTGATGCAGAAGACAGGAGTGTTCCAGGGACTGGTAGAAGGCTCCAGATGGCCCTGGTCCAACTACTCCTGAACAAAGTTACAAAGAGCGACTAGTTTGTCTTGAGGGAGGGGCCACTTGTTCTCCCAGACGGGTTTGTCCACCAGCCACTGTATAGGAGGCGTAGGAACTCTGCACCCTTCATCGCAGTGGCCCCATCAAAAATCCATCCCCATGCAAACCCCACACATGGCCAGAACATCCCTCCCCCAGACATTGGTACGAGCTTCAGTTGTGACATGAGGCCAAACCACGGCCATCTGTCCCTCTGGGTTCGTGATCATCACAGGCCTCTGGCTCACGCAGCATTGCGCTGTTCCTGCCAACCCCACGACAGACGTCTGCACCTGATCCAAGGGCCTCTCGGGGGGCCAAGTGGCAAGGGAGAGAATCGTGATGTCCGTGCCAGTGTCAAGAAGCCGGCAGAGGCGGATCTATGGCGATCGTATCAGGGATGGACGACAGAGTACAGACCTTCTCAGGACGTTCTTTGGTCATGACAGCGGACCAGTAAACGTGAGGTAGCCCAGTGGACCCAAACCCACCATCTCCTCACAACCAGTTCTCTGCTCTGTGAACAGAAGACTTAAAAGGCACAAGTTGAGCAATTCTGGTCCCTTCAGGGACAGTGATGGGGGGTGGGTGTGGAAACCATAGCATAAATTTGTCCCATAAAATCCTCATCAATGAGTCCCCCATGCACAATGATACACTAGATCTCCCCATGAGGAAAGCATTCATGCCGTCATCCATGGGACCAAAGGCATCCAGGGGAACCTTGTGCAATCCGCAAGAGTCTAAGACGACCATTGCTGCTGTGCAGACATCAAGACCTGCTGAGCTGCAGGTGCTGGCTATAAGCCGGCCAAGCAAACCTCCATCGGCTCCAGGGCTTGGAGAGAGGCTTGTGTCTGAGCGTGTCTCCCCCTCGCACTCCACTTCCCATTTCCCCAGCTCGACAAAGGCTGACCATTAGCATGAACTGTCACCTTACAGACATCCGCGGTATGATTTGGCCTTCCACACCGACCACGCAAAAACAAGGGAGTTGTCACCCTCTGTACTTTCTCTGTTTCTTGCTGGCCTGAGCATTCCCCTGCTTTCACTTCCTGCCCTGTGGTCAGTTCCAGACTGGCTGCAGAGCAGTAGCCACGGCAGCCACCTTACAACCTGTGGTACCTACCTTTGCACAGGCCTCAGCCATTTGTGATACAGAAGGATCCCCTGGTAAGGCCTCAATGATCTTCCTACATTTGGCATTACAATTATTTCTTCCAAGGCGTTTGAGCAAAAGCATCCTCACAGTCAGATCCTCCACCTGCCTCTCCACAGAGGCAGTCAGCCTCCTCATAAATCACAGAAAGGGTTCCTCAGCCCTCTGGACAACAGTCACAAAAGACTCATTTGGAGCAGTCATTGCTATGGTTTGAACCAACACTGCCATGCCCGTTTCTTGGCACTGCACTAACATAAGAGGGTCAAGGGCAACCTGCCTATTAAGATCAGCAAAATTGCCCATACCCAGCAGCCCATCCATTCCAATCACATGCCTGGGATCTCGCTGACCCAACGCGGTATTTTGCGCCACAACTCCATTCGGACTCAAAGATGTCGTATTTGACAGCCTGAAAAAGATTGCAAGCCAAACACCGGATATCATAGGGTGGCAGTGTATCAGCATTAAAAACTCGAAGCACCTCCATGACTTCACTAGACCCCAGCCCATATTTACCAACCCTATCACGGAGATCTATTAGGGCTTTCCACAATAAAGCTTGATGGGTGTTATTAGCTGCACCCCGAATCACAGGGAACACCTGATAACCTCCTGGGAAGGCGTCCACACCCATGGACTCCACAGGGACAGGAGCAGGTGCCTGACTGGAAGGCACCTCGACCCCACCTGCAGCACCAGCAGGGCTAGAAAATCCATCTCCGCCCTCCAGGGGGCGCTGTGCCGAGTCACAGTCGCTCATCTCCTCTACTTTGGCCTTCAGGCATGATCTCTCGGACATACAGTCACCTGACATGGGGGTGAAGTCCACAAACCAGCTGACGAAGACCCACCAGCCCGGGGCCCTCTGCCCCGGGGAGGCACTGGCCTCATGGCGGTCGTGTCTCCGCCTGCGCCAAAAGTGAATACCGCAGGGCCTGCATTTGCCGCTGCCCCGGCATTCGTGGGAGGCGACGGCGGCGAACCAGCCGCGAGTCCCGGCCGGCACCTAGCAGAGTTCCGCCTCCGACACGGAAACCCACTGCGGGAAGGACGCCCCGCCCACTGGGACCGGGTGCGAGAGAAAGTCAAGCAGAACCCCGCCCTCCGGGGCTTCCACCGCTGTGCGGCTGCGGCGGCCGGCGCAGAGCCACGCGCGGCCGCCCCCGGCTCCACGGGGCTATTTCGTGGCAATGCCACAATGGGGGCATTGAGTCGTGACAGCATTGGGCTCCAACAGAGGCGCGGGCCGAGCCAGCGCCTCCCCACACCCCCCAAGCGCTGGGAAGGCAAAGAGGGAGGGGAGTTCCCCCCCCACTCTTCCGCCTACTGGGCGCAGGGAGGGGCGGGGTCGGCACAGCCGACTCCACGGGACCCCCAGGCGCCCGCAGGCCCCCGCCCACCTGCCGGTCGGCCAGGACCAGCTGGCCGGGAGCCCCATCTATCCCCGGGGAACCGAACCCGCTGCCAGGGACGGGACGGAGACGTCCTCCAGTGCAGCGGCCTGGGAGGGCTCCGCCGGGTATCCGAACTCGAAATCCACCTCGGCTTCCGAGAGAGGCTCTTCCTCCCCCTCAGCCTCAGCGTCCAAGCTGGAAAGCTTTCCAGGAGAATGGCAGGCGCTCACGGGAGCTTCTTAAGACATTGTCACACTGTTTCCAAAACACATCACCAACTCAATCACGTCTGCATCGTAGCCTGCAGGCAAAATCTGGAGCAAGAAATCACCCAACTGGCTCCAACTGTCCCTAGAAATAGCTTTCTCAGCAATAGGAAAGAAGCCGTGGTCCTTTCCATAAAAATACAAACGCTGAAATTCATCCCCAGAAACGGAAGCCTGCTTCCACTCCAGCAAGTTTTGCCAAAGGTCCAAGACCAAAATATCATCCTCTGACGATCCAGAGACTATAATTTTTGCAAAGGCTACAACAAATCCACGTTACCTCAGAGGAGCTCACAGCACCTTACCATGATCCACAGACTGCATTTCCATTCGAGGTCACCAGATGTCGCTAGACGGACACGAAAAAACCCACACTCACGCTGCCAGGTTGTGCGAGCAAAAGAAGGAAGTTTATTTTGGGATTAGGGTTTAAATAGTTTCTGGAGTTTGATCAGTGATTGAGCCATGAGGTTGACACCTCTCTGACCCCACTGGTCAAACTAGAAGTCCATCAATTTGTCCGTCCCCCAGGAAGGAATGCACAGTTTTCAAAACATCACTTTTTGTTTATGTTACAATGCGTGAGAACTCCCGTACAAAAATGTAAAACATTGGAAGGCTGAAAAAATCAGGGCAACAGTTGCTGAAGAGACAGGGCTTTGTCACCAATGACAACAAAGTAGGTTTGGATATCAGGCTGATCAAGAGCAGCCCTCTTCAAGCGGGGCTCCCACAGCCTTTGCTGCAGCTGCCTGCTGCCTGTCAGAGGTCAGGGCTGTGTGCTGGTGTCCCTGGGAGCAGAAGCAGCACCAGCATCCCCCTGGCAAGTCCCAGTCCTGCCCTTCTCAGCCTGCCCCACACTGCAATTCAGCCCTGGCTGGGGGGCCATCAATGGCTCCAACCCCAGGGTATTGGGGTAGGGCTTGGGGGCAGCTCCCCTCCCATTGGGGTGGGGCTGTTTTGGGGAAGGCTTGTCTGCATGGCTTGACAGGGCCTGGGGGATTCTGCCCCCGTCCCTCCATAGGTGCTTTTGCACTGTAAAGGTGTGAAAAACGAGGTTTAAAACAACTCTTAAAAGTTAAAGTATAATGTTAGAAGGTATTAGTTATAGAATTGTAAAGTTAAATGTTAGAAACTGTCCTCATTTTTTAATATATCTTCGTGGCCTGTCAGGCAA
>JBBMKD010000067.1:220127-271393 GCA_037834095.1 Argya squamiceps | reverse complement strand
GCCTCAGGAAAATCGGGACAACTTCCAAAACAAACAGTAATTAAGTCTCTTTAGCTACAACTTAAAACAAAAAGAACGGCAGCTATAAAGACTGAAAAGTAGAAGCCAACTGATGCCTGGAACTTTGATCTCGCCGTGACCAGAAAAACATTCGGAACATTCGGCTCATCAGCAGAACCAAGTTGGAGTGGAATCCTCGGGAGCATGCTCCTGTGAGGGGGAAAGGCTAATTCCCCACTGGGCTGTGTGCAGCGGCCGAGTGCCCAGCCCTGCCCTCCTTCTCAGCCTCTACGGTGGAGGCCACCCCACCCCTAGGCGCCTGTTTCTAAAAGAGCTGATTCTTTAATAAAGGCATTTAAAGGAGGAAACATCGTCTCCTGCCATTTTTATCGAAGGGGTTCAACAGGCAGTACCTAACCAGCATCAAGCTGCAGTCAGAACAATTCTTGAGGCAGCAAGAGATAAGGCAAAGCGTTGTGTTCAGGTGCGTTGTGTTCAGGGGCACCGGACAGCAGTGCCCAGGGCTAGGACCCTCATAGCAGGGGACAAGTGCAGAAGAGAAGAGGGCTGTGCTGCTGGGCCAGGCTTTGCAGCGAAGAAAGGACTCCATGGCTGGGAGCTGAGCCAGCACAGGGCGCTGAGCTGGGCACGGGCAGCAGGGCCATGTGCAGGCACACGCAGGGCTGAGGGAAGCCCTTCTCTCCTGCCCTCATGGCGTGGCTGAAGCAGAGTGCTGGCCTGGGCCCGCAGGAAGCCTCAGCACACAGGAGCTGAGCACATGAGCCACAACCTGGTGTTACCATTCAGGAAGGGCTTCTGTCAGCTCTGGCCGAATTAAAGGACAGTCCCAAACTGTTATAAATGAATAAAGTTTGAATCTTGGGGATATAAAACTGTTAACTGAAATGTTGATATGTATTATTAAGTGAGTTAATGAATTAATACACTTAATTGATTAATGTAACAAGTTATAATTAGTGGGGTAAGGGATTAGACATATTGTGGTATAGGTATGGTATATGTGTGGTATAGGTGTAGGCTGGTCACTGGGAGGAGGGACAAGGATGCCTTATTGGACTGAATGACAGCGAACTTTCTGGAAAGATTACATCATGAAGCTGGAGGAGAAGCTGAAGTAGGATTGGAGAATGGACCACCCAATGAGAGAGAGAATTCTGAGAATGATTGGCCCAGGATGAACCCTGAATCAAAGACTGGGAAATGGATCAATCAGCATCCGGATCCTGAGCACTCCAATCAAACAAACTGAGAGACTTTAAAAGGCCTTGAGTGGCCAGAGCCCGGCCTTTTTCTGTGGGACTAGTCTCTCTGTAAGACTCGTCTCCTAGGAAATGCCCTGTGCAGCTGCAGCTTGCACAGTTGCTTTTTCTCTGAGTTGTTGCAGGGGTCCTGAGCTTATCTTGGGATTCGGGTTCCTTGGCTGTTCTCCTTTTCAATAAACAGGCTCAATTTTTGTTTAAGTTAATTAGCCTCCTTTTCTTTTTTTCTTCATGTTAATTTTTTTTTTAATTCTGAGCCTTGTTAATAACAAAACTGCTGGGAAACACTAACACCTCCTGCCGGAGGAAGCAGCAGCTGCAGCCTCAAAAGCCTTCTAACCTACCCTCACCCAAGAGGCAAAAATCAGAGGGATGCAGAAAAGGGAGAGCAGCTTTGGACAAGGGCCAAACTTACTTCAGAGCTGAGCTGGGCCAGAAGGATGCCAGCATTGCTACTGACTCCCAGAGGAAATCAGAAGGCACTGCCAATGGCCTGTTGAATGCTGTGTTTGAGTAACTGCGGCAGAGGCCAAGAAGCTTGAAGAGGTTGAGACTGTGGTGCACAGAATGTTGGAGAGGCTGAAGATTCCTGGAAATCAATCAGCAAGTCAGCTTTCTACAGAGGGCTGCCTGGGGAATCAGAGGAAGACTTCTAGGCAGTTGCCTGAGAGTAGAACTGTTGGATACTTCTCTAGATCACCATCAGAAAATGGAAGTGATAGCGAAAGAGCTGGTAGCAACAGTGTTGGAGATCTTGGGGGACCATATGGCATCCAGCACATCCAAAGCAGCTGAGACAGGGGTAGCAGCCAGGTGGGAGGAGTTGCCTCTTGCTGGAAGAAGCACCCAAGCAGACAAATCCAAGGACACTGAAACAGCCACTGCAGACAGAGCACTTTCACAGACTTCCCTTGGCACACTCACCAGAGAAGTTGTTAAGAGTGTTCACTGCACCTTGGAATCCTCTGTAACTTCTCAGTTTGGGCAAGACACTCACTCAGCTGTGAGTACACTGAAATCCTGAGGTTTCCTGGGGGAAAAGTCTCCATCAGACAACTGCAGCCATCCCAGACACTTCCAAGGCAGGGCATGGAAGCAGGACAAGGATTCCCCAGAGCATCTGAACAGCAGAGCCTGAAAGTAATGTTGCCTGCCCCTGCAGAAGGGGCTGGGTGTGCCAAAACCATGGAGCCTGAGGACTGTACAATGGTGAAGGGGAACTTGGAAGGAAAAATGAACCTGGAGTCAATAACCTTAGCCAACACTCTGGATATAAGGACCACGTCAAATCGGATTGCTGACTCAGTATTAGAGCAGATCAGTCAACCTGGGCCTGCACCAGCCTCCAAGGAGAATTTTCAAGGGTCTGTTGCAAACCCACCCACATCCCAAGGTGGAATGGAGAGCTGTGTAGCTGAGGGCACTCTTCCTGCCATGGACCCATAGCCTTACCAACCGCCCATCCCTCCAGCCCAGGCCAGAGCACAGCACAGAGCAGAGCGCCCAAAGCTCGTCTGAGGCAAGTGAGGTGTGTGACTGGAGAGCTGAAGAGCCCTCAGAAAACACAGATCACCATCCTTGTGTTGGCAATAGTGAGTTTATTTCCTTGTTTGTGATTCCTTCAAGCTAGACTGTACTGTCTCTGGGCATTTTCCCTACTGTAACCTATCTTATCTTCCCTTCTTCAACCTCTGTCATGGTGAGACCTGATTTTATAGGGAATTTGAGGTAGGGAAGCAAGGAGTCACCAGCAGTTTTGTATTGTTTAGCAAGCTTTGCTGTTGAGCAAGTAAAAGGATTGGTTTGGACCTTCTCTGCTTTCTCTGGGAATGAGTTCAGGTGTCACCTGTAAAGCCTTTATTTTTACTCAGCACGAGCAGAGTTATGCTGTCAGGCAGCAGCAGGAGCTTGTGACAGGACAGGTGAGGGGGAACCAAGCTGGCAGGGCACTGCCATAGCTATCCAGCACAGGACAGGACAGTGGTAAATGGGAGCAAAGCAGGGACAGTGACAGTGACCAGATGAACACTGGAAAATCCTACAGTGATGAGGCAGGTCAGGGGAGGAAGTCAGTGTGTGGGCTTGGACCAGGATCCCCATCATCACAGAAGTAGCTGACCCAGCTCAGGCAGAGGTCCAAGGGCAAAGGTCTGCAATTAGGCAACATTCCTGAGAAACAGGGAGGAAGTTCCCAGTGAGGTGTCCTTCAGCTACTTCCCCTCAAAGGCCTGGCTGTAGTGGTGCTGTTGGGGAACTGGCCCCAAGCTTAGCAGCTCTGCTTCTGACACTGCCTGTTGCTGGCTCGCAGCCCCACATCCCAACAGAGACAATCACACTCATGGCAGGGCAATGCACTCAAGGAACAGCCTTGAGTGAGCAGTTGTTGGAACCAAGGCCTCTATGCCTGGCTGGAGCAATTCCCTGCCTTAGACCCTCCACTCCTCCCTGCCTAGCCAGTCTGGGGCCTGCACGGCAGTGGGAAGGAGGGGGGTCTGTGCCCACAGGGTCCTCTCTAGCACCTAGACCTCTGCCAGAGCCCTCAGCTGCCTCAACACAGCCCCCATGGGGGCCCTGCAGTCTGCACGGCTGCTGCAGCGTCCTGCTCTGGGGCAGGAGGATTACAGCTTCATCTGGACATGGTCCCCACCCTCCACACCAATGTGGAGCAGGCCAGGGATGAGTTTTGTGTCCAGCTCTCCCCACTGTGCTTCACCCTGTTTGTACTTGTTTTTGTCAGAATGCTGCTGGAGGTCCCACGGGTCCAGCTGACCTCCAGGCTGCTCCTAAGGTGCACACAAGGATGGGCGCTGAGTGACTCACCAGGTCAGTGTGCCATCATCACAGCAGGATTCCACATCTGGGTACTTTCTACTTTGGGACAGTTTCTCACCCCTTCTTTGTTGACCAGAGCACCCCAGACCAGAGGCTGGGAACTGGCTACAAATCTCCAGGGAAGGGTGCCCACCCTGAGCCTGTGCCCTTAGCCAGAGCAAGCACAACTCTATCCAGGAAGTGGCTCAGAGGGACACACAGACAAGCAGACATTTCTACATCACTGCACACAGACATCCCTGTGATTTAGCTGGGAGAAGGGAGAAGGCTGTAGATTCTTCATCCTCTCATTCTTTATGGGCCTGTCCACTTGCAGATGAGGCTCTACAGGCCTTTCTGTGGTCCCTGGGGTTATAGGGTCTGGCTGACACGCTGCGAGAGCAAGGAGGTTAACACCCGCCACGGGCCACCCTAGCTCAGTATTTGAGGACTGTTTGCAGTTGCAGTGCTCTCGTCTTCCCCAATAGGCACCAAGGTCATATTGCTTCAGGGAAACTGAGGCAATCCATCAGCTGACTGAAAAGGAAGGGCCCCACTCCCTCCTCTATTGCACACCCTCTACATCCCTCACAACCCATCCTGTCTCCTGCCTCACTTGTGATCTGAACAAAAGACCAGATGTGGCACCATGGGATGGAGGAAATGTGTCTGCAAGCAGAGATGAACTGACATAACCCACTAATTCTCCTTTGGGAGAAGCTGCAGCTTTTAAGAGCAGCCTTGAGCTTCTGAACACCTTCATGGCTTCAGGCCTTGATTCCTGTCAGCATCCACCCCCGACAGCAGAGGTCACAGAGTCCTCCAGTCCTCAGACACAAGCTCCCATTATGGTACCAGTAAGCACTCACTAAGCACTTCAGACAAAATGGATAGTTTACATGGTGAGACAGAGGAAGGTCTAGGTAGAGGCTGGGGCAGGAGACGCAGGTTCTGATATTTGTGGCCTGGACAGAGTCCTCAGCTGGTGTCCCCTGCTTTGGAAGAAATAGCTGAGCTGATGAGTGACTCCATGTGTCCCAAAAATTTTGGGGCATGGCTATCTGTAAGCACTCAATGCTGGCCAGGTCCCTATGCTGAATACCCATGCTCCTTCCTGTTCCCTTGTCATGGGATGACAAATGCCTAAGCTGGTTTCCCCAGCCCACTGCACCCACACCCAGTCCTCTTCACTTACCATGGCTGGCAAATGGTGTAGGACAACAGGAGCTCTAAGAGCAGCAACTTCAGCAACCAAATCAACTTTTCCCATCTTATTTTTGGTGGGTGTTCCGCAGACAGTGCATGGGTGTGCCAGAGCCAGAGCCCTGCTCCACACAGCCCTGGCCTGGCACTGTCTCCATGGGCCAGTTCTGCTGAACCTACCAGTATTGCACCCACACCAAACCAGCACTGGGGCAGCATCAGGAGAGGGAGCCTCCTATCTCTGCCTCCTGCCAGTGCTGCAGGGCTCCTGAAGCACATCTGCCAGTTCCTCTGGTCTCTGCCTTCCCACAGGGCTGGTTTAAGTGCAAAGCTCCATGTAAGGATTGGACTAAAACCCTACATGAGAACTATGCTAAAAACTGGCTTCTTGTTACCTAGGAGTTTGAGGAGGTGGCAGAACCCTTGTGCATCTCTGGTTTGAGAAAGAAATGGACTATCTCTAGTGGACAAGGGCAGGGAGACCCTTCACTTTTGCAAGGGGAGGAGAGACAGCGGGGAACTTCTCTATACCAGGAGGGGTGGCCTTGTGGTTGCTCTGTTCTGTAAAACATCAAACAGCTACCAAAGCTAAGCCCTTTCTCCATCTCAAGCTGACCCTACAGACAAGTCCGAAATCTACCTGTGATCCCCAACATATGCACAACCTTTTCAGGAGCTGAAGTGGCACGTGGGCAGCAGGCTTGAGGGCACGGTGTCTATCAGCTGCCAGGAGCAGAATTGCTTTTACCATTTCCATTCACAGGCATAGCAAAAGGCTCTCACAAGGCTCTGTAAAAAGGAGACTCAAACCAGCCAGAAATCCAACATCACCAGCAAGAGCACCCAGCACTGCAGGAGTGCTGGCCCCACTGGGACACATCACTCTCTCCAGGTCATGGACAAGCCGCTGGTGCCTCCTCTCAAGTTGTCCCAGCCGCCCTCCAGCACCAGGTCTGACTGCACTGTTCATGGAAGCCCAGAACAAACCCCAAGCTTGTTCCAAACCCAGCACCTGCTCTGGCCATCACTTCTTTAAGTGATCCTGGTGTCAGGCCACAGTGACTGCAGGAGTGAGCCTGAGTCTTGGTGCCTGAGCTGAAGCATTTGGTTTGTGGCCTTTTCTGATTTGGGAAAAATCAGCTCATTTCACAGAAAAGCTTTAGGCAACACTCAGAAATTGGGCTGCAGACATCCCCCTAGGAAAGGGCTGTGTGAGGTTACAATGTTCCTGGTCTTCCTTCTGCACTCACTTGTCCTATAGCCCACCTACAACCCTTCTGCCAGCCAGACTGGTGGGAAGACCCAGTGATAGGGCCAGCATATTGCGATCCTAAACTGCTGGAGTGACAGAGCAGCCCTCACTGGTTTTGTCTAAAGTGCATCAGCTTTTCCTAGTCTGATGGGACAATGACCACCCCCAGAGCACCAGCAACAGGAGCCAGAGCCTGGGTTCAATCCTGTATGGCTGAAGTAGCACAGCTGGCACCTGCCCCGCAGCTTCACCACATGTGAAACCAGCACCAGTCTCGAGCATCAACAGACTGCTCCAAGTGGTTCCTTGGACTACTAGTGGAGGAAGATGAGAGAATGCTCCAGTCTGAACATAAAAAATGTCCCCATCAGGTCAGCCTAACAGCCCAATTACACACATCTCCATCAGCAGAAACCCCACAGGGGACCATGCAGAGGATGCCTGTGTGGCCACCTCCTGCAGTCCACCTGCAGCACTCCCAGCCGCTGGATGAGGGACACAAGCAGAACATCCCTCTTACCCTCCAACTGCCCATAAACTTCTCTCATACCTTTATGACCCTGAAAGGCTCCAGAAGATATGTGGAAAGCAGTATTGTCTTTTACCTGTTTCAACCCATTCTCTTCCAAGATTAATTGAGTGTCCTTTGGTAGCTGCCTGAGAATTAAGAACAACAGAACCAGCCCAGAGCATGGCTTACAAGTGCTTACTTCATACTGATTTTCAAATCTTACTCAAGAGCACTGACATTCAGGGTGAAATGTGTAGCCCCACACAGATCTAATAATGCTGCAGAAATTCACAAAAAAGACAATTCACGAAAGAGCCATGGAGATTGTATTTATTACTATTAGAACAGAGGAAAGGCTACTTTACTGATTGGTATTTACAAATCTGTTGGCAAAGACAATAATATCCAGTGTCCTTTATGAGCATGTTTTACAACCCCGGCCAGAAGCATTCACTTTTATTAGCAGCAAATGCCTATGGTTTGACTGACTGCCAAGCTGAGTGCAAGGAGTAACATGGATCACCTCTGCAGTGGCTGCAGGCAAAGCCTGACACAGACACAGGCACCTGCAGCCCAAAGAGGAAGGCAGGTGTGACATGGCTGCTTCAGCCCTTGGCAGGGAACAGGACAGCCTGAGCCTGTTCAGCAATTCAAATCTCAGGACAGCACGTCAGAGCTGGTAACTTCTGCCCATCTCTACACTTCTGGGGCAGTAGCTCTGCATCTGAAGAACAAGTTGTTCAGCACTGCAGAAGGACAGAGCAAGCTGAGTGGCATCAAAGCATGGGGATTAGTGTGTATGTGAAACAGATGCTGGCACATTTCATAGGCAAGTTTGACAGAGCTAATCTTGACAAGAGAGCAAGATTTCCTGGCCCACAGGACCACAGAATCATCTGTATGAGGAACCTTTATTCAGCTGGGCACAAACTGAATTCTTGCTCAGATCTGAACACAGGCTCTGGGAACCCTCTCAGACAGAACCCCAAGCAAGCCAACAGGCTTGAGGTTCTCTTTGCACGACACTCATGCCCACACTGGTACTGATTCAGGCATCAGCTCTAAACATCATGTTGGCAGGGCTCAGCTCCCCACTGCAGTCTGTAGAGGATGATCCCAGGTCCCCACTGGAAAGGGAGGGGGATGCAGAAACACAAATGTAACCTTGCATGATACTAACAGATTTAGTTAGCACTGCATCAATAATCCCAAAACACACCTTTTTGCAGCAGATCTGCCTCCAGCAAGGAGAACACCTCATAGGAAGAGCATAGGTACCACAGTTACACAGAAGTACCAGCATTTCTCAAGCACACAGGACGGCTACTGCTCTGTCTGGGAGGGCGTACCTGAGTGCAGGAGCACTTCTGACTGGTGGGGGCTTTCTTTAGACCTGGGCTGAGTCAGAAACATGGGTCAAACTGGTATTCCTGGCAGAGTGGTCTGGGAAGGATGTGGTACCAGGAAGGGAGCTGGAGCTGTGAAGGCTGCTCTCAGCATGGGCTCAGGTGCTCCTCAGCAAAGCTGGTGACAGCTCATGCTGTCTGTAGCAAAAAGGAGCTGCAAGACCACTGGGGCCACTGCTCCAGAAGATATGACCCTCATTAAGAGGATGCCAAAGTGGTTGTTTACCTGTTTGTTGTCAGGTGTGTGAGCTTCCTGTTGCACCCTGCACCATGGGGTGGGTACCCAGGACAGGGGTGGTCTCACATGCTGCTGCACAGCTCTACAGTTCTCGAACCTCCTCACTTTCACAGCCCTCTACCAACAGCATTGTGGGATGTCAGAACAACCCTGACACCTCCAGCCAGCAGTCTGCAGAGGTGAACCAGGCTGCCCTGACATTAGTAGTAGGATTCTTCCTGATGAAGCAGCATCTTCCCTAGGACCAGCTCATGCCACGGCACAGGGGTGCTATTCTCCTACCTGAAGCCAACTCTGCCTCCAGAAGGGAAATGAAGAGTCTCACTACCCCATGTAGCAGTTCCTCACACATGTCACGGCCCTTTCACTGAGCAACCCATCTTGTGGCTCTCAGGAAGAGGACTGACCGTCTCTGACACACACTGAAAGGCCAGGAATTGCTAAACCTGACCTAGCATGTCCAAGGATTTCCTGGTGCTGATAGAACCAAGCTTTCCAGAAATGTCCAGTCCTCTTGGTCATATATTGGGAGATGCTCAAGAGCTAACCCAGTGCGTGACAACAGCAATGACAATGGAAGAAATCTACGTGTAGAGAAGACTTAAGATATCTACCAAGTCCTCAGAGCAACGTTTTGCTGCCTGGGGCCAGTGGCTCAAACCAGCCCTTTGATGAAGCTCGTGTCCAAGTGCACTATCAGCATGCGGAGAAAAGACATTTCTTTGCGTGTGTTCTCAAAGATAATGCGAGGGTCGTCGGACTGGCAGCGCAGGCAGTTGGGGGCCATCACCATGGCCAGGTTATTCACATCCATCTTTGTTCTGCCCACATTTGATGGCTGAGCAAAGATCTGCAGATAGCAAGAACACATTCAGATGGAAGGAAAAGGGGAAGAAAAGTCCAAAAAACATGGCCCAAGAAAAGGTGCAAGGAGAGCAGACATAAAGCCTGCCTTAAGGACAGTACCCCAAGTGCCAGACATCCACAGGGAAGAGCTCCTGGCCCCAGTGCAGGACTGTGGGGGCTGCCTACCTGCAGGAAGTGTATGAGGTAACACAGCACCAGTCTGTTGAGCTCCGGCAAAAGCTGCACCACAGCCACAGCAGCGTCAGGGTTCTCATAGTTGCTGATACACTCTTTGTAGAACTGCTGTGGGATCACGGGCTCCTCCAGCTCCCGATACCACAGCTTGAGGAGAGAAGCTGAGCAGAAAGCAGGTGCATGAGAACAGCTCTGGTCACTTCCCCATCCCCTTCAGGGGCAAACTTGACAGTGAGAGAGATGGCAGAGAAGGGATTTCTGTGCTTGTGCTGCTTCACCTTAATTCAGTCTTGGATCTGAAATTCTCAGGCACCCAAACTGACTGGTTAGTGGGAAATACTGGCTGCTACCTACCTGCTCCTCCTGGAAGCAGCTCTGGGGCTGCCTAAAGAAGAGGGCAATGAGACCTGAAGGACTCTCACCACTCTGCCCAGCTTGCACAGCCTTACTGCATCAGAGGCAGAGGTTCCTCCCCACTCCCAGTGTTTCCTCTATGGGCAGTGTTTGGAAAGGCAGTGAAAAGACACAGAACAAAATCCCAGTCAGCACAGACAGCCTGTGTACACATTTCCAAGCAGCAGCACACCCACTGAGCTGCTCCTGTACCTGCCCCTCTGCACTGCACCATGGCTGAGGCTGCAGCAACACACCTGCCACATTCCTGTACCTGGTATGTTGGGGTCACTGAGACCATTTGGGATTTTCCACTGATCCACCTGCAATTTCAATGCATTGACTTCATCTATGTCACCAGGTATCCTGCAGAGACACAGAAAAGGTCCTTTTGAGAGTAAGCCAGGCAATGTGCTTGGTGGGGCAGCTGGCCAGCAAAGCCTGGCTCTGAAGCTGCTTCTGGGGCCTCAGGGAGAAGAGAGCAGGGACAAGGCCTCAGGCACCAGTGGCAGCTACAGCAGCAGTTCCTAGGGGGTGCCTATTTTTATACACCATCTTCAAGTGAGGGTTCCCACTAGCTCAAATACCAACTATCGCTGTCCTCAGGAGTGATTATTTTCTATAACCAGGCTTCTTTGCAGCATATTCAGACCAAAGATGAGCAGCATCTCTGGCTACTTTTATATATATACACACACACACACACACACATATACATATATCTACCTATCAAAAAGTTTAACCTCACACAGCAAAGCTGAGCCTTTTAATGGCTATCTCAAATCAAGTTTAGCTAGTGAAAAACTAATTCAAATCTTAAATGCAAAACAAAACTGCACACAAAGAAAACAACAAAAAAACCCAACCCCAAAACAGAATCCCTTGTGCTCACTACACAGATTCTGTGTCTCTCTTGACTCCTTGTGTCTTGTACAGCACCAAGGCTGATGTGCTGCATTAGATGAGGTGCTCTGGCAGGACGCCGGAGCTCCTCCATCCCCTACAGTGGCCAACCACCATTGCCAAATCTGATGAAAGCTCCTTGCTGTGCCTGGGGATGAGCTGTCTGATGTAACTACAGTTAACCAGGCAGCTTAATTGATGTAACTACATAAGTCATAACATACGTCATAAATTAACATGACTTAACTGATGCAGTTAAGTCATACCTACACCAATCCCCTCTGTGCTAACACATGCAAACTGACTAATGCTACTTCAAGAGGTGATTCCTGAACCTGGGGAAAGTCAGATTTTGTCCAGCTCACAGCAAAGTGCTTCTTAGGGAAGAGGTAGCATGTGGAAGTCAATCTTGACTTCTTGGCTTTGAGGACTGACATGAGGGTGGCTCAAAAGTAGCATAGCACCCTAAAAGCTCACCTGAAAATCCCCTCAGTCTGTTCCCCTCCCAGGGCCAGGACCTGCTGTGATAGCTGTGTCTGCACCCAGGGCAGCTTGTTCCCTGGGTACATGTCCTGCTGCCGCAGCATGATTTCCTCCAGGGAGCTGCCGAAGAGCGACGGCGTGAGGATGGCATTCCTGGCATGCATTATCTCTTCCACTGTTGGTTTTCGGAGGCCCTGAGGATGGAGAAAAGCTTAGTGCAGCAATGGCACAGCCAGCCCACAGAGTGACCTGGGGATGGGGACAGTGAATGACCAGGACAGAGAAGGCTGACCCTGCATGTGGTCACCTCATCAGCCTCCTGGCAGCATGGTTCTTGTTCTGCTGCCTAAAATCAGGGGTGGTTCATCAGGCCCAAGAGGAGCAGAGGAGACCACTTTGGAGAATCTGGGCTGGTTTTGCAGCAATTCTGTTGCCATGTTTTGCACAGCAAGGGGACAGCTGCAGCTCCACCTGCTGCAGAAGGCAGTATGGAGCAGAGTCCAGCCCAGCCCAGCCCTGATTGTGGTGAGGTCAGCAGAGGGCACCTATACCCCAGCCCAGCATCAGGTGAGTTCCTAGCCACTGAACAGGTGAAAAACAGTCCTTTGGAGATGGGAATTCCAGGTATTTCCAACTCCAGGGACAGCTTTGCTCTCAAAGGTGCTAAAACTTGAAAACTGGGCATTGGTACTTGTTGCTTCTGACACATATCAACACTTGAAAGGGGTTTTGAATGTCATGTGGCAGCAGTTCGGAAAAGCACAGAGCTGTCGCAGGGGTGACAGGCTGCTCAGCATGGTGGCCTTCAGCAGTAATCCCGTGGCCAAGTAGGGAACACAACAGGGGGAAGCTCCCACTGAGCCATCTGAGGGTCAAGTAACCAGGGCTGAAGTTGTGTGCAATGTGTGTTTGGAGGTTTACTGTCCTGCCCCTGCCAGGATGCCAGAAGCCTTCACCTCTCTCAATTATTTCAGCTAATTTGTTCACTACCCAAAGTTCAGATGACAGGAAGGCCCCAGAGAAATTGCCAAAAAAAACCCACCCCGATGACCAGATCTGGTTCAGGGACCTAGAACTGAAAGGCTGAGGCCATCTGCCAGCTTTCATGGCCACATGCAGAACTGTGCAGAGGGAGGAGAGGAAGATTTTCAGGTAACACAGAGCACAGACTCCCCTCTGCACCAGCCATCTCTGCTCTATGACTGTTTGAACTGGGAACGAACAACTGCAGTGAACCAGATGCATGATCCAGCCCATATAAGCTCTCAGTGCAAAGGGGGACTCTTCCCTCACTTGAAAAAACAAAATTATGGGTATTCTCTACACAGACAGCTCCCTTTCCCCTGAGACAGGTAAGCGTTGGGTTTGTCTTTGTCCCTGAGGCCAGGAAGCAGCCAGCCATGCAGATGCCTGCACAGCAGGCACTGCTATCTGCCAGGAGGATGGCAGGATGTGGAGAGCAGCCCTCTCCCACACATTCATGGGGAGATGTACTCCAAGCAAGCCTCACTCACTCACTTTACCTCCATTTCCCATCACTGAATCAATGTAACCACCAGAGTCCCCCAGGCAGCCCCCAGGCCCTGCAGCCAGGGCAGCTGCTCACCTTTTTGCCTCCAGTGATGGCCACTTTCTGCAGTTTCCGGTAGCAGTACTTGGCGTAGGTGCTAATGGGCAGACCTGGTGGGAAAGAGGAAATGAGTGGTCAGCTCACAGCACCATGCACCCCCACACTGAAGCCCTTCAGAGAGCTCCAGCACATTAGCTCATTCTGCCACAAGCAACCCCATCAATGCACAGCCCACTGCAGCAGGGCAGGACTGCCAAAACGCACACTGAGCACCCTGAAGCCTCCCAGTCCCATGCCAGGCAGTGTCAGTGTGAGCCAGTGCTCGGGCTTAGAAAGATTCATCTCCTGAGTGAAGGCTCATAGCTCTGCACCTCCCATCCCTGCTCCTGCAGATCTCCACCTCTCACACCTGGAGTGAACCTGCCCCACGCTGACTCAACACAAGGCACCCATTCAGCATTCGCAGCATGGGCACACACACGTGCCTGGGTCCTTGCTTGGTGGGCACAGCCAGGGTTAAGTGCCTCATGGACATAGGGCCAGGTAATTACATCCTGCCAGAGCACAGTCAGAGAGCACAGAGTCAGCCTGCTGTCAGAGAAGGTTTCAGAGTGTTTTAAACCAATTGGTTATTATCTGAGAACTTCAGTTCCTTTGCTAGTGAGAGAGGAGCAGCAGAGAAAGCTGTGTGGGGACAGAGAGGCAGGACCAACAGTGCTCTCAGGACACAAGAAGAGGCGTGGGGAGGTGATGGGATCTTATCTTCCCAAAGACCTGCAGAAGGCTTCCTCACGTTCCTGCCTGCAGCCTTCTCCCAAGCTTGTACCATGCAGCTCAGACATGCTCTGTGAGACAAGGAAAATAGGACACACCAAAGCTTGGGAATTGCACCTCAAAATCTGCTGCCCTCCAAAAGAGTACCTGCTCTGCTTATGCTTGGTTCAGTGAACTCTGGAGCCAAGTGCAGCCATAATTCACAGAGCTAAAATTTCCCTGTGACACCAAGAGAAATGTTTGCAGTGACAGAGGAGCACTGATTGCTGAGAGAGTTTTTCAAAAACCACTGATCTTTTGTTCTTGTTCAAATAAAACCCAAAACTGCTCACTGAAAGCAGTGAATAGAACTGCCCCATTTGATTCCCTGCCAGGCCCAAAGCTTGCAGCACAGCTCAAATACTTGTGGCTGTGAAAGTCTACATTCTGGTCAGATGCTGTACATTTCACATCAGCCTTTCACATACCCTATAGCTTAGGTATGCTGGCTGGGAGCTTGGAGGTCTTCAAATCCTCTCCATGCAGAGGGGGACAAGCAGAACAATGGTGGGAGGTGTGTTGTCATCTCAGCCAGCAGATAAGCCACAGTCCTTGGCTCCTCCCAATCAAACAAGCACCTCCTGCCTCCATCAATCTGCCTCACAACTGGAGCAGAGCCACTCCACACCACTGGAGCCACGCCAGAGGAGGTACAACAGCATTCCCACCTCCCACAGGCAATGGGAAGGAAAGCCACTTTTAGGAATTTCTCTCTAGGGAATATCTAAAGCAATATATTCACTGTAAGCAAAAATCCTGCTACTCCTAGGCATGGTTTACACTGGGAATATCTAAGGATTAAAAGGAAACAAACCAAATAAACTGCCCTGTGATGCTTCACTATCCCAGGTTACAGTTTCTGCTGTCCAATGTGAGACACACCCCAAAGCGAGGTGTCCCCTTTCTCAGAGAGGAAGGGAAAGAAGCTGGACTGTGTCTCTGCATCCCAGCAGTTTTGCAGGAGACAGCACATTCAAAACTAACAATAAGAAATATTTTTTCACACTGCAATTAGACAATGAAACACATAATCACCCTAAAAGCTTAACAATGTTTGCAAAAGGAACCGGTGTCTTGCAGATTATGCATGGCTGATGCATGGGCAGCAGTCAGACACATTAGCTTGAAGCCTGTTTTGTACTTTGCCAGGAAGCTCCCCAGTCCCAAGAAAAGCCTAAAACCTACATCCAGCACTTTCCACAGTGAGGCCTCCTGCTCCCATGACAACCATGCTGCAGCCTCTGACCCAGTGGGGCCTGTTTGGGTCACACATGAAGTTGACCAAATTTGAAGCAACTGAAAAATAAACTTGCTGCATGCACAAGAGGATGGAGGAGTTACTGCCCATAGACCTGAATGGCCAAAAAAGATGCAGGAGCCCTGAGGAACAGAGTGAGCAGCACTCACCCCAGAGGGCACAGACCAATGGCTCCCAAGCAGCCTCCCTACTCCAGAGTAGAAGCCATCTGCTCCAACACAAGTGCTCCTGGCTCCAGGGCATGCGCAGAATGGGACGGGCAGCATGGAGAGGCCAGGAGGTACATGCTGAGCTGCAGCAAGGAAAATGAGGGAGAGGAGTAGAATTTAGCTTTAGCCTCAGCTTTTCCAAACCAGCAACCTGTCCCAACCATCTGCTGCTTTCAAAATGCTCAGCTAGAGACTGACTCCCAGCACTGAGCTCATCACACATGCTGACATCTCCAAACATGGGCCAGGTACTCCCTCCAGCTCCCATCTCTTGGTGCAGGGCTGGGCAGCTTTGTCTGCACCACCTGGAAAGGGCTAATCCTGAAGGCAATTCCACTTCTGTAAGCACATCATGCATCTGAGAAATTGAAGATGATCTGCTATTCCCTGTAGTATTATGGTGGCCTCAGGAGCTCAGGAACAGACAACTACTAACAGCCCACACAGTGAAAAATAGTTTTCAAAGGAAAATATTTCTCCATATGCCAGCCAGAAACACATATGGGCAGCATCTTAAAGAACATCTCTGTTTAGAAAAAGTTAAAATCCAGACAGGACACATGCAGGAATATACCTTCTGGAACAGACTTGAATGCTTTCCTGCAAAAAAGTCTTAAAAATGCAGCAAACAGTATGGAGATAGGACCTGGCCACGGGATATGTATTTTAGCACTAGAGAAGATGTTGTCTGGATATTCCTCTGATCTATCACAGAGTCTTGGATCTCAGCCTGGCACAGCCAGAGCAAGCTCTCAAATGAGGATCCCATCTCACTGTAGTCTATAGCAGTGGGGTAGGTGCTCCTGAGCAGGTCAGTTGGGCTTGGCACCAGCAGTGCTGCTCTCCTGGCTTAGATCTGCCCAGGCTCCCCCATTTTACTGCACTGCTTTAGCTCCTCTTTCTCACACCACCAGAGCTTCCTTCTACATCACAACAATGCTTCTCAATCAACATTCCCTATATGGGAAATGCCACGTTCATGAGTCAGACAAGCCAGCAGCCTGCACCTGTCACCAAGATAAGAAACAGATACAGTATGTCTTAAAAATGAGATCCCCCTTCAAAAAACTCCCAGCTAACAGGAGGTTAATACAATACCCTAAGGCAGTGTTGTACCTGGACCATTAACCATCAATAGACAGATTTCCCTTCTTTGAATTTGTCCCATTTCTTTCTAAACCTCTTTATGCTCTGAACCTACACACCACCCTGCTTTGCTGACCCTTGAGGATTCCATTCTGTGCTCAGCACAGAGCATTCCTTAGCTTGCTGCCCAACACCAAAACCAGGCAGCTTTCAGTTCTGCTGCTATGGTGCACAGTGAGAAATTTTCTTCTTGCTTTCCCTAGGTAACCTTAAGTTTCTTTCATCCCATTGACAGTCTCCCCTCTTGTCTCCTCCACGTCCAGCTTGCAAGTCACCTTCCCTGCCATGCTCATCAGCCTTGCATGGATTCTGGGCAGGACAGACAGAGTGGGCACAGCACAACTACAGCCAAGTGCTGCTTGGCTCTCTGTCCCTTTCCTGCAAGGTCCTGATCCCTCTTTTGGTTTCTGACCACTTCCCAGCAACATGTATGTGTTTCTGAAAATTCATACACAACCTGGGAAAGGTCTTTCTCTCCTCAAAATGGCTCAGCTAGGTCCTCCCCCTGCACTTGCAGTCAGGGACCTCTCCCCCATGTAAAAAACTTTGCTTTTGGTGACACAATATTCTCTGCTGATCACCCTTGCCAGATCCCTCTGCATCTTTCATTTTTATAGCCCTGAATAATTTTGTATCAACACTGAGCTGTCAGCTCATGATTTGTCTCCTTGTTTAAACCCAAAGACCAGCTGACATTCCTGCAGGATCAGCAGACAATCCTCCTTCTGAAAACATAGCATTTATTTGTACCATTATTCTTCTGCCTGCCAACAGGTTAGTCATGCATGAAAAGACCTTGCACCACATTCATATTTCATTTATTCACAGGGAATTAAGCTAGAAGATGAAGACTGCAGAGGTTAAGTGTGGCAAACTTCAGAATTCTGTCTTTGGGTATATGTCAGATGGTAAATGTTTACTTACCTATGAGCTTCTGGACTGAAGGGAGTATGCACACATGGGTGGGGAACTACTGCTTCAACTCAACTTTTCACTGAAAGACTTACACAGATGCATATTTTTCCTCTCTTTCAGTTCTGACTGAAGTCACTAAATTTGATTTCCTCATGGATTTCTCTGTTAAATTGCTCCTACAGCATCCATAGGGATCTTAATATTTCAGTGCACTTAGAAACTTCTCACAACAGCCTTGCACCTCCAGGTGCATCCCACCCACCCCTCACACATCTGGAAAGCAGGGCTGGTCAAACAGAAGTAGGTGTTTCAGGGGGAAACATGACCTTTCAGCCAGCAGCAGAGAGAAACTGGCATGTTCCTGGAAGATTTCCCCTTACTTCAGGTAAAATTCTGAGGTCAGTCTCCAGGAAAAGTCCTTAAGAGTTATCAGTCACTGTGAAAAAGCTGTTTTGAGCAAGCTGACAGCCCTGCTGCCTCTTCTGCTGAACCCCTGCAGAACAACTCAGAGCCTGGTCCCTGCCAGAGCAGCCTCCTGGGCCAGAAGACAGACAAGAGGGAACAGCATCAAGCTGTGCCAGGGGACATTTAGATGGGATATAAAAGAAAATTTCTTCATTGCAAGAGTAATTAGGCATTGGAACACAGGCTGCCCAGGGCAGTGGTGGAACCTCCATCCCTGGAAGTATTAAGAAAATGTATGGATGTGGCACCTGGGGACATGGTTTAGTGGTGGCCTTGGCAGTGCTGTGGGAACAGTTGGAATAATTACTTAAGAGGACTTTTCCAACCTTAATGATTCCACGATTCAATGAAAGGTGTGTGTGACCTGTCACCAGAGGCCCAGCTGACACCACAGAGGCACAGCTGACTTGCAAGTGCTTCCTTCTGGAAACTTTATAAAGTCATCCTGGCATGCCTTTTTAATAACATTTCATATATATATAAAAGTATGTATCAGAGGCAACATAGAAAATCCTGAGTTGGAAGGGACCTACAAAGAGTCTAACTGCTGATGTTTGTGGGTTTTTGGGTGGTTTTTTTTTCTGTTGTTGTTTAGTGGGTTTTGTTTTGGGAGGGTTTTTTTGGGGGGGGGTGTTTTGGGTTTTTTTTGTTGTGGTTTTTTTTTAATTTAACACTTGTTTTTAGGTAAAAACTACATCTGTTTTCCTAAGCACACCTCCAGCACACGTAATTTAGACACGTAATTGCACAGAACAGGCTGCTCCGCTCACAAGGCAGCACACCCTGCTGAACTGAACAACCTCCCTCGAGTTGTCTCATAAAGATGTCTTAGTCCCTCTGAACACAAGCAAAATGAATTTTCAAAGGCTCAGAATGGCCTGAACTCTCCTGGGCCTGAACGGGAAAGAAAAAACACAAATCCCTACCAGAAATATAATCCTCCTGTGCCACTGCAGATCTCTGCTCTGAATCCCACCAGAGACAGAGAAACAATGAACACTGTTAGTGCAGGATCTTCAACCCACGGCTGTCCTCAGTCCTTGCCTTCACTTGCAGCTGCCTCATGACACAAGGTGACACAGCAATGACACAGGGAAGCTACCATAGGGAGCAGCTGTCTGCTGGTGTCAAGGAGGGCTCAGGATGCAGGAAGCTGGACTCTGGAATCCACCTCTCACAGATTAAAAACACTGAAGCCACTTGATATAAACTGCTACCTGAGAGGAATTCACAGGGTTAACTCAAGTTCCCTGAAAGCAATATAAAAAAGTACTGAATGGACTTTGTCCAGTAAGACTTTAGCCAGGTAAAGTGCTATCCTGCAGCCAGCAATTAAACCGAGTCCAGAGCAATGCGCAAACTTTTGTTCATTCCGCACAGACGCCCTGGGCTGCAGAGCTCAGAAAGGGTGGGCAAGGGAAGCCAATTCTGGAGAGAGAAAGGCAGTGTCCTTTTCCAGGTACCAGCACCCTCCTGGAAGAGCCTCGGGTTAGGCAGTGATTTACAAAATCCATTAATACAAGTGAGACAGGTTCTGTTCAACACACTGGCTCATACGGCTTCTAGCATCAGAATATGCTTCAGTTGAATTACAGCCCTGGGTCTGCATCCGACTTAAAATCCCTCACACAATTTGCACAGCTGTGGCTGAAAGGGCCCCCACCTGTCCCAAATGCAGCTCAGCTGCCACTTGCACTGCTGATCCATGCTCTGGTCTAATCTTGCACACCAGCACCACACCACCCCACTCCCCCCCGCCAATAAATTCTCCCAAATCCAAGTCTCTGTACTTAAAGAAATGTCTGATTTTCAGCAGAGCTCAGCAGTGCTGCCTGCCTGAAGTCAGTGCAGAGCTCTCTCTTGGCTCCCTTTGCCTTTCCCTACCTTCATCCTCTGTGTTTTGTTTCCTCTTTTTCCTGGATTTTGTGATCTTCTTGTTTTTCAGATCCTTGATGTGCTGGGCAACTGAAAGAAGAAGGTCTGGATTAATAATGTGGTACACTAAAATACCAAAATCCAGAACTGCCCTTAGATGTGGCAGCCAGCCTGACTCCAGCATAAGAAGTTCTGCCTGAGGAAAGGTCCTGCACCACAGCCAGCTCCCAAAGAACCTGAATGAGGGGCTCAGAACATCACTCAGCTTTTACAAATGGCCAAAGAGTTGAAAAGTTCATACCTAAATAAACTTGCTGCCTGAATACCAGGAAAATAACCATCTCAATATCTCAGAGTACTCCTCCTTGCTGCCTGCATTCTGGGCAAAGCACAGCTGGAGGAAATGGTTTTGGACAGAAGTGACAAGGGCTGAGGATCTTTATAAAACCCAAACTAGTGCTGCACACCTGGCACTTCAGTGAAGAAATCCCACATTAAGGCTACAATCATAAAACCAGAAGGCAAATATTGCCTGTGTAGCACTTGCCCCTTGGTCCAACCTCTGCGGCCACACTCACAGGAGCAGGGGCAGAGGGGTGCTGAGGCAGAACTTCTGTAGGCACCCTGGAGACTTGAGAGCGCTTCGAACATAGCTTGAAGTCCCCAGAGATCAAGGGGAAAATAGGTGCTCTGGTTTCTGGCCTGAGATTGGACAAGACACAGTGAGTGTGGCTGAAATAGTGACAAATAACCCAATAAATACCAGTTAATACTCTCCAGGCTGGCACTTAGCTTCTTTTCTTCACACCACCCCCCACTGCCAGATTCTACAGCAATTTAAAGTTGGGGTAACAACAGAATACAAGCTGGGCTGGTCCCCAGACTTCTGAAAGACACATAAATTGCAACTCTTCACACTAAAAGTCTGCGTTCTTCAGGATCCCCAAACAGCCAAGGCCTGTTCTCAGTGTTTGCAATGGCTCCCTTAAAAAGTTAGATACTAATAATGCTTTTTTTTTTTGCTGACTTCAAGGAACTTAGAAGTAAATTATGTCATCACAGAACCCAGAAAAGCTCTGCCTTTGGCGGGTTGGCATCAGCTCATTTCAGTGCTGATGGGTGAGCTGAGCAGTGTGGGGCTCACATCTCTTTGCCAGACACAAGCTGGTGGCAGCTTCATCCCACCAATGAAAGGTGAACTCAAATAACACACTGTGCTCTCACTGACAGAGCCCACAGCACTAGCTGGGGACTACCTGGACTTTTAAAACCCAGACAACCCTGACTGTGTGGCACAACCCACCAAGATGCTGCTGCACACAGAGGAGGTGCATGAGGCACTTACTCTTTTCATCGCTGTCAAGGTGGCGATAAATGTAACCCTCCAGGTAAGACTGAAATTTGGGCGATGGAGAGAAAAAGGCCAGACTGATGGCCATCAGTTCCCAGCCCCACGCCAGGCTTCGGTAGCACGTGTTGTCTGTTGTCTGCCGGATCAGCTGTATGTAGAGCTCATCCCGCAGGCCTTGCACGCTCCAGCACTTGGTGACCAAGAGCAGCGCCACGTGATTGCGGTCCATGCGCGTCTGACGATCTCCCATGTAGCTCTGCACCAGTTTGAACATCTCACATGCCTCTTTTTTGATGGTGCGGTTGCTGGTGATGAGCATTGGCTTTTTGATCGAGCCACCGTTCCAGGACAGCATGTTGGAGATGGAGATCCTCCGTCGGAAGATGCCTTGCGTGTGCATGTTCAGGTTTTTTGAGGCCCAATCTGCCATGCTGCTCTGGGAGATGGGCTTCCTTAGGGTGTTGTAAGGGAAATGGCATCCCACACAGCCACCGTGCTGGCTGCTGCCCTCCTGCTTGGGCTCCAGCCCTATGCTCTCAGGCTGCAAAGAAGAACAGACATGTTAAAAGCAGCCTAGGTGACTGCTTACCCAGCTAGGAAATTTATCCACAGTGAGATATGAAGCTGCCAGCAACTGCACAGTGGTGAGTCTGTACAAATGAGACCTGGTGCAGAATTGGTGGATGGCACTTGTAGTTCTGCAAGAGCCTGGCTGGCACAGCCATACACTAATGCTGCCCCCAAGGGAAGTGCTGGGACGTGGAGCAACAGGGTTGAGTGTCCCAGAGTTTACAGGAACAGGAAGGAGGTGAGCTGATTTCCAGAGCAGCAGCATAGCTCTGTGGCACCAAGCATACACCAAGGAACCAAGTATCTCTGCACTCCTCACCCTTCAGTTCCTATGGAGCTCCAGGAGTCCAGGAGGATGATGGGACACTGGACTACAGTTAACCCCAAAATATACACTAGTTCTTAGAAGTTTAGAGCAAGTCAGTGTTTCCTTCTTAGTATAGAGGAAGTCCTGAATTCATGACAGAGGCTTCTGCAGTCCAACCCTTTCCTATGTCACACTCCACATGTCCCTGCATGTGGATGATGGGATTAGTACACGTCACATTCTACCCCTCATTGCCAGGCTGGAGCACAATAACTTCTCCTGGTTTTTTACTTTGTTCTTTTTATCCCTTGAGTTACTCTACCTCCTCACACTCTCTGAATTCACTCAACACACTGACTAAAAATCCCTGCCTGCAGTTCTCTGCCATCTCCATATCCTCTATCTCCTTCAAACCACCTTACCTGCCTGGAGTTGGTTTTCTTCCTATCACCTTACCTGCTCCTTCAGCATGTTCCTCCTGAGGAATCACCTCCTCATACTATCTCGAGGGTCCGGAGACTCCGGGTTCTCTCCTTTGCTCTGAGGTTTCTCTCTCACATCTCATTCACACAACTCCACAGCTGTTATATTTGTATTGACAGTACACAGCCACCTCTGCTTAGCCTGTCCCCGAACTTCTGCCCACCCTCCTTTGATACTGACTTTCCTTGTCTCCCGATTTTCCTCTCTATCATGCAAGCCTAGCACAGGACATAACTGCTCACTCAAGCCACTCCATGCTATTTTCAGGTGAGGCAATGATTTTGCTGCCATATTTTCTGCAACTTCCTCCCCTCCTTACTTGGACTCTTGAGTATTTCTGTGAATATTTTTTTTTATTTATCAACTCTTTTTGCCTTTACCACAACATCCATCTCCTTTCATCTTGTGCTTCTTCATATTACCACACATGAATTATTTTTCTTCACTTTCCAGGCCATTCACAGTCTATTCCCAACCCACCATCTCTTGTGTATAATCAAGTTTCAGCTCTCCCTGCCAAAGCAACAGGGTGTAACACAGCCAGAAGACTGGAGACCAGTTTCCTACCAAGTCTAAAGAGGCTGTGAAATGAAATTGCTGAAATATTAATAGTAACATGTAAGTAACATGTGTTTCTGTGCCTGAAAAGTGGGAAACGTGAGAACATGACATCAGTTTTCCAAAAGGTTTCAGATGAAAGCAAGGCGCTTATTGAACCAAAATGGCAATAAAGAGAACACATACAGATAAATCTGATAGAGCAGAGAGGTGTCAGCCTGGCTTTCAGGTCTGCTGGAGCAATCTGGAATAGTCAAGGAGCTTTCCCAAGTTTCTTCATGAAAGACTGTATACCAGCAAAGAGGAGAAAAACCAGAAAAAAATAAGAAGCCACTTTTCAGCATGGAGGATGGTTATCAGCTCTGCCCCATCAAATTAATGCAGAGACTCTGGTTGTTCAAAATAGGAGCAAAATAACCGGAAGAGTGAGCAAAGAGGAAAAAGGGCAAAAGCTTCAGGGGATGTAAAAGAACCTAAATCTGAACTAAAACCAGGAAGTAGGAGGTTCCTTTGAATCCAAATAGGAAAAGAGATAGCAAACTAAATCCTGTAGAAGTGCTGTGTTAGATAGAAAAACGACTCCCCTTGTGCCTTGTGCAGGCACACTAATGGGCTTTAAAACAGCTACTTCCAACAAGATGCCAGAGCCACTGACACCAATTTTCTAAATGCTGCTATTCCATGTTCAAGAACTGGGAGGGAGAATAGCATATGAGGAGCCATTAAAAAAGAAGAGAGAGAAAAAGAGGAATGCTGTCATATGACTATGCAAATCTTGATGCCTGTGTCCCACGCCCACCAACTCACACCATCCCAATGAAGAAAGTATATATGGGGGAAGGGTTACCCACAAAGACATGAGTGACAGTAACATGATCAAACAAGCACATTTACTCAAATAACAGAGCAGAGCTACCACCAGTGCTGAGGGCTTGTTGGACATGAGCCCCATCCCACAATTCTCCTTCCTCTTAAACCATTGGCCTGAAATAGGGTTTCTACCTGCAAAGCTGTGAAGCTTTAAGAACTGTTTGCTATTCTGCAGAAACAGATGTGCTTTGGCTGCAGCACACCCCTGGAATTAAACCCTCCACCAAGAGCAGGCTCTGCATGATGAGTCTAGCAAAGAAAAAAAAATTAACATGGCACAGATGGGAAGGTACCTGTGAAGAATGGCATGCAGCACCTGATGAAGCCAAGCTTGCCTGGCTGGTCACATTCTTTTCTAAGGAATCTATTTTCTCAAAAGTTCTCTTCTGCCTCATTGTGTCCTGTGGAGCAGCCACATTGCTGGGAAAGGATTCCCTAATCTCCAGGTCCTGTCTGTACAGAGACCTGTTGCTGGCTGACACATCATCGCTGGAGCTCCGGCTGATGCATTTTTTCAAGTGGTCAGACTGAAACCTGACCTTGCTGCTCTCTGCTGGGACACCATTCTCCAGGCTCTCAGCATCCAGGCTGGCTTTGCTTTCCCTGCAAACTGCTGACCTGCCCACCACAGCACGCATCTCAGCGATCACTTTATCATTCAGAGCTGTGAGCTCACTGCTGCTGCCCACAGAGCCAGGTCTTGCTTGACCTGTTCCTTGCCTCCTTCCTTTCCTTTTTCTCAAGCTTGGAGAAGGGCCAGTTGAATAACCAGAATCCTGATGGCTTATACCAGTTGGGTATTCCTGAGTCTGCAGGCTGTTTTGCCGACTGTGGTGGAGCTCCATGTTCTTGAGGACATTGGCTTCCAATATCCTCCAAGACTGTTTGAAGCTGTCCTTTGAAGCAAGCTGACCAGGCAGTTTAGTGGAGGTATCAGTTGTTGCAGCAGAAGAGTGGGATAGTTTGGCAGACTGGTCAACATTGACCATATGTTTTATGTATTCTCTGCCAGCTGGGCTATATTCAGTGGAAGAGGGATTTCTTGCATGTTTCTTTGCAGCTTGTTGTTGTTGTATACTGGGATGCTGCAATAATTTGGTTGGTTGCAGCTGCTTTTTTAAGCTATTGCTTGGTGACCTTCGTGGAGACATCCCACTCACACAAATGCTTTCAGTGTCCATATCTACCGGTGGTTCGTCATAAATCGGCAACTCCAAAGATGGCTCATCGTATATAGGTGCAGGAGAGGCATATGTGGGGGATGAGGGCTGGGGGGTTCCTGTCCGGCTCCTTGGAGGTGTTTGAGAAGTAGAACCATTCATCAGCACCAGACAAAACCCACCACTCTCTGTCTTTTTGATCTGCATAGACTGCTTTGTTTCTCCAGCAGGCATTTGCTTTGTGGCTCCAGGGCTCTGGGATGTGGATTGAGGCTGAGCATATATAGCTGGTTTGGGAAGAGATTTTGGGCTGTTGGGCTTTGGAGCACCCTGCAGCTGAAGAGAACTGCTTGAAAAGCTCTGCATCTGCCTCAAACTGTTCACTTTGACCAGCATGGCTGCTTTCGTGCCTGGCAGAGGCTGCCAGTGGGTAGGAGTCTCCCTAAAAGAAGAAAGATACAAATACACACAATTATTTAGGAATTATATTTACTGAAGTACCTTCTACGTCTACCCAATATCAATTTGTTAGTCTCAAAGTCCCTAAATATTCCCCTGTCAGTTATATCAGTAAGTTATTTTTTCCTGGGGGATCCTCCTTGCTGAAACAGGAAAACATTGTTGCTAGTCACATAATAAATCTCTAAATCATGAAGAGCAGAACAACAGGATGAAACGAGTTCATGATACTATAATCTATCCGGTATCAGCAGCACTGATATAGGACACAACCTACACTTCTCAAGGCTCAGCAGATAACATGGCACCCAAAACAACCACCTGAAGACCAGCAAGCTATTCTGGAACACAAAACTCAAGTATTAAATTGGAAAATAATCCCAAGTACCTGCCTTCAGATTATCAAACTATGATGACAGTCCTTCCAGACCATGCTATTTTTTTTAAGTTTTCAGATGTGAATTTATTTTGTGGAATAACCTGCGAGGTCTATGGGAGGTATATGGGGGTGGCTGTCATCCACTCACAGTTTACACTGCCACACAAACTGCCAAGCCTCCATCCAATCTAGGCCAGATGCACCTGAATCTGGTTCCCTTGGCCACACCTACTGGCCCTGCTCTCAGCTCTCATGGCTGTGAAACATTCCTCTGACCCACGGTGGTACTTGGGATGCACCATAACCCAACATGCCCACTGCAACACCCCAGTTCCCAGGGCACATTCTACAGTGTAACAACAACAACCTGCTGCCAGGCTGTGGCCATGGCCAGTCTGTGTTTGAGCTTTGAGGAAAACAGAATGGAAAGGATATTAAACCAGCTGAGCTTCCAGGTTTTCCAAGGCATCACAGTCCCCAGGAAGGTCCACTTGAATCTCAATCTATATTGTGCCCTACCTCCATGTATCTGCTACCAGCGACCACTGGGTAAGACCTGAGGGCAGGTGTTCCATCTGAGACAGGAGATGCTTCCCTAACACCTTCACAGCTATTTTGCTCTGTTTTACCTCGACCTTGCTCCCCACTCCACACTGGCTGACCTGTCCTTTATGGCCTCTCTGCTGGCAGACACATCCACCTCTGCTGCACATCCAGAGCTGCCTCCCACCAATGTTAGGCTCTCTTGTGCCTTCACTGCCAAACCCCAAGATACATGGACACCCCAGCCCTCTTGCTCTCTGCTCCTGCTCTCCAGAGCCCTTTCACCTGGCCAGGTGCCAGCCTCCTCCTTCAGCATGGCTTCCCTGGGATATTCTGCCTGTCCTTGCCCCATGGTTATCCTACCAGTGCATCTGCACACCCCCTGCTCTCCCCATACCAACAGGACACACCTGCCCCACTGTGGGTGTCCTATTTCACCTGGTGCACTCCAGTCACCTTCTCCCTCCATGCTCTGTCCCACCTGTTCTCAATCACTGCCCTCCTAAAGGGGTGGCATGCTCCTTCCCTTCACTGTTTACAGTATTTTTGGCAAAACACGCCCTCCATTGGCAATGCTTTGCTGTGAATCCCACCTTGACACAATGGCACTGGGAGTGGCACAGATGAGGCTGGCACTGCCCTGCCATGGGCACAGTGCCTGACCCCTGGCCAGGGTCCAAAGGCCTCACCACACTCTGATCACACTTGCTGTACCTCTGCCTTTGCAGGGCTGGCTCCTTTCCTGCAACAGAGTCCATGTAGCTCTCTTGTGCAACTACCCAGGTGTGACCAGAGAAGGCTGAGAAAGGGCTGTCTTCCTCTGCTTTGCACCCTGGGGCCCCCTCTTATTCTGGGACTTCCTAAGTATCTCCCACTGAGGCACTGAGGATTTTATTTTAAGGGAGCTCCTGACACTACTTCAGGATGGTGATGCAACTCCCATGAGGAAGGTCTGTCAGTCTCCACCTTCCTTCTCTTCACAGCACTGCAACCCAGTGCTGACCTAAGCCCTACGTCAAGAGCAGCTTGAGAAACACTGACTAATTTGGGATTGGCCTCTCTCCATCTGCCCAAGCCACCATCAAGCACAGCTCCTGCTCTCCCACTCCTGTTTAGCTCTCAGTGGTTCATCCTCCACATGCTTCTTCCTGGGGCATGATGTCTCAGGGCAATGCAGGGGTCAAGCACCAACAGTGCCAAGTGAGGATGCACACAGGGAACCATCAGAGGTAACAGCAGGATGAAGGTGGCATTCATGAGGACACCCAGCTCCACAACTCACCAGGTATCCCTTCTTGGGAGACACAGGGCCTGCTCCTTGCATCAGTGCATCTCCTCTGTGCACAACCAAGCTCCAGTCTCAATTCCAAGCTCTGCTGAAGACCTGGCTCTTCCTCGAAGAGACTGGACTAACAGGAAGAACCAGAACAGCAACACTTGGTAGGCTTTTAAATGAGGATTTCTGACATCCCCATGGCTGTACCAGTGGCTCATTTCATGGCACAGAAGAGAGACTGGCAAAAAGCAAGCAGGACGGAACCATCCACAGGCTCCTGACTCAGCAGGAAGGCCACAAGTGTGTGACCAGGACATATTTTAGCTAACCATCATTGCATCTGGACCAGCACTATCCAGCTGCTGGGTTGCAGGGTAGCAAAGAAGCCATTCCTCACTTTGGGCCTGCCCAGGACATAAACACATGCTGGGCCTTTAGCACAGACTTGGCAGAGTGGGTGGGACACGATGGAGAGCGGCAGGAGCTCTGCACTGGCACTGTGCAGAGCTCCTGCCCTGAGCCCCGGTGGCAGGACAGCAAGACAAGCTGGACAGACAACCACAGCAAGGCAATGAAGTGGTTCTGCCACGAGCAGCAAGCCTCCCTGCAGCAGGATTTTGGCACTTGCAGTCCATGCCCAAACACGTTCCCTCCTTCAGGCTTAGGTCAAAGGGCACACTGGGACCCAGCCTGGACCACTGCAAATCCCTGCAGCGGGCAGAGCCCAGCACCAAGGGCACCCACTGACACTGCTTCTTTTTGAGGAAAAGCACCAACACGTGGGATTGCCACAGCTAGGCTGCTATGGACACTGGTAAGAGGCAAAGGACCTAGATGCCCTGCAGGGGCCAGAGGAAACTGGGAAAGCTGTGCCACTCCAATGTCACCGAGGGCCACCATGCTCCCCCACCCAGGAATGTGATGGTGAAGGGAAACTTCTAAATGTGTGCTGTACCCCACCTCACCCAGCAATCTCACTGTGGACACATCATGCCAATTCCAGCCTCCCTGGCTGCCAGAGGGGAAAGGAAAGAAGCACCATCACAGAAGAGACAAGGCTCTCTTGAAAAGGCCATTTCCACAGCCATGAATGATCTCTTGGGGCCATGTCTGGATACAGCTTCCTTCAACTCCATCCCCAGGCTGCTGGAAAGACCAAGCAGAGGAGAACAGGGACTTCCTGACTTCCCAGCATGAAGATTCAGTCTTGCTCTTCTGAACGGTCACAGCTGTGACAAAAAGCAAAGCAAATGGTGGAGAAGCATCCCTATGCAGCCTCTCAGCCGAGCTCTGCAGCCACCAGCAGCAGACCCTAATGAATCCCCTGGGACTGCTCCTGTGAGGAAAGTTTTCAAGTAGCTCCAATATAAAGGTCTCAACTTGACACTGATTTTCCCAGCCTGCACCCAGCTCCAGCAGGCCCAGCATACCTAGCAGCTCTTCTCAGGCTCCAGATCTCCATTGTTTGTTTTTCTCCCTCCCAGAAGCCTGGAGGAAAGACCCTGCACCTTAGCTCCGCCCCTCCTAGTAGTTGTTTTCCTGGTGCTGTGACAAAGGTGAATGAACAGGGACGTTTGTATTCCAGCAGCACTGCTGCTCTGCCCCCAATTCCCACACTGGAGGCAGGGATACAACCTGCCCAAACCAAAAACTCTGCAGACTTGCACAAAGAACATTGTGTTTGCATATCCTACCCCAAGGCCAACTGCACAAGAAGGAAGCAAACCTGTATTAGGGATTCTGATGGTCTTTCTTGCTGATTATGAAAACTTAACAGTGGAATTACTTAATGCTATGCCTTGAGAGACACGAGCCTATGACAAGACAAATCAGATTTGGAAGAGGCAGAGGTATTCTTACAGCCACCTTCTCATCACACATTCCCTCTCACTCCTCTTCCAGCATACATTCCTGGCACTCTAAACCCAAGCCCCTGCTCTGTCCCAGTTGAGGATGCTGAGCTGTGGGAAAGGTGGGTGAGGAGGGGATAGGCAGCACAACCTGTTGCCCATGCAGAAAGGACCCTCACCTTCCTCTTCTGGGGGACAGAATGTTCCTAGGGAAGGTGGCTTTCTTGTGGAGGATTTTAAGATATCCTGTTATTGCAAAGAGAACCTCAGAAAAAGCACTCTGAAACTCCCATTGCTGACCCTAAGAGAAACAGGGGAAGAGGAGTAAAGGGGCTGGTCTGCATGGACAGCAGGGCTGGGGACAGCAGAGCCTGCTCACAATCCTGACCTGCAGTGTGCTGAAATGCTGCAGACCAGCACACAGGCTCCCAGAAAGACTGCCTTCTTCAGGCCTTGGCCCTCCACTAATCTGTTTCTCACCCATTACCTTGGAGTTCCAGCAAACTGCATGGCTGCAGTGTCTCAGAATACACTTCCAAAATGCTGCATTCAGTACCAGGCTGGTCTCACAGTCCCCAAGGGAACATGCCCATACTTTGCAGAGCTTTCCAGTGTGTGAAAGGATAATTTGGCCATCATTTCCCTTGAAGAGAGTCCATCTTGCTTCCTAATAGGATTGCAAGAGCTCAGGAAGAGTCTGGAGCTGTGAGGCCAAGTGCTGTTTGCTGTCCTTGTCCAGCAAGGGAGAAGTAGAGCCAGCACTGGGCTGGGCAGCCCCAGGAAAACACAGCTGAAAAACAACATGGGAGCAGGAGCATGGGCAGAGAAGCTTCCCCAGGAGGCCCCAGAGATGGTCAATGGCAGCAGTCTTATCCTGCTGCAAGAAGCTGCCATTTCTCTAGGGGGTTGACCCTCCTGTGCTGCCACAGGAGGCCAAAGACCAATCCCAAGAGAAGGTGCTCCAAGCCACTGTGAGAGCTGGAAGAGCAGCAGCAAGCTGTGGGGCAGTGAGGGAGGTGTGGCATGGGCATGGAGACAAAGGGAACAGGCAGCAAGGTTTGGGGAGCTTCTCTGTTCTTCTTGAGGCTGCTGATGGTTTGGCAGCACTGAGATGTGGCAGGGGGCACAACAAATTCAGCAGCACTGATAGAAGGCACAAGAGAGAAAAGGTGGTAAAAATCCGTTTACTAAAAGAAAAAACCTTAACTGCAAAGCATAGCTAAAAAAAAAAAGAAATCCCTTCCCTCAGATCTTTGTGGCATGGGCTTGCAGGAGGCCCCTCTTGGGGACTACACTGGTCTCTGACAGCCTCTCCATCTATCACAGGAGGACAAATATGAAGGAAGGAAAACCACTATTTTTTGAGCTGGTTTTAGGAGACAAAAGCGAAACTGTCTTGGGCGCAGGTAGCTATAAAATGTCAAATGCTACCAACAGCACTCAATGCATTCACCCTCTTTTACACAGCCACATCTCTCCTGATGAGAGGAGGACATGCTTGAGGTTGTCTTTGGAGAACACAGAAAACAGACCTGAAAATTTCAGTGTGCTCATGTTTTAGTATACCAGACATCCCAGCAATGGCATTAGATCCCACCTGAGAGCATTTGCTTCTGGCTCAGCTCTTTGCTCCCCATTCTAAAAGCTGGCAAAAGGCAAGAAATCTCTCCTTGGGTGTCAGGCTCAGTTAGGGAAATCAAACTCTGCATTATAACCAGCTACACAACCCTTGCTCACACAGCAGAGAGGACACATTGATAGATGTGCAAGGAAACAGTGCCCAGTCTCCTGCTTCCAAGAAAGCACATTTCGCAGACAAATACTGTCAGTTTACTGGTATGAGCCTTGTAATCTGAAAGAGCCTTGCATATCCAAGTGACCTGTTAGCTCCCAAGCAAGCTGCCTCCCGTGCCTTTCTCAGCACTTGTTCTTCAATTCATTGCAGGCTCAAGGTGCCCCAAGACTGATGCAGAAACCTGAGCTAGGGATAGAAAAAAGGAGGACTTCTTCCCCTCCTTGCAGGAGAATCAGCAGTGATGGTAATGCTGCCCTGGCAGGCAAGGAAAGGTACAGCAAATCCCTACCCACATTGCATCACCTCCCTTCCTTCTGTAGGAGGGGATCTGTGTGGGGTCTTCCCTACCGAGAGGGCTGAAGAGCTGAGGGATGGGTCAAAACTGGCATCGCTTTTCCCTAGTGGCACACCAACTCCCCATACAAAGGCAGAGGAGGCCATGTTCCTTCATGAGAGACTGAGTCAGTTCCCTGGCTGCAGACAGGGCCAGAGCTTAGTACTGCTGTTATTCCAGACCATGCACATCGTGGCTGGGACCATGGTTTCAGGAAAGAAAGCCAGGCATCCCACCTGAAGCGTGCCATTTTGCCTCTCTCTCCAGTGGAAGGACTGGCAGCATCAACCCCTGAGGAACTTGGTCCCTTTGCTCCCCCACCAGCTCCCCTCCTGTTTTCTCAGACACAACTCCAGAACGTGGTGTTGAAAGGGACAGTGGTGAAAATGCAAATTTATTGCTGAACCAACAGCACTGGTGAGGTGGCCACTGGCAGGGAATAGTCCAGCAGTGGGAGTGATCCCAACCCCGCTAAGCCCCTCAAGCTGAGCAGAAGGGAGCCCTGCCAAACCAAGCCAAAGGAGTGCATTTGAGCAGTGGGACAAGAAAGCAGCAGTAGCGTGAGGGGTTGACCTCTAATGCAGCAGAGCGATAGAAATACTGGCACAGGCACCTGTGCAAAACAGCCCAGTGGAGCAGCTGCGTGACCCTCCTTGGATGATCCAGCTTCCAGGGGCTTTGGCACTGGTTTGTGTGGTTTTTGGCTGGGAGTAGCAAACATTAGTCACAGTTCTCCCACCATCATGTCTTTGCTCCCAGTGGCCACATGGGCAGCACACGAATGGCCACCACATTGCCTTTGTCTGGGAAAGCCATGCAGATGCAGCTTACAAGGAGCATCTGACATCTTGGTTTTGATCCCAATGGTGAACAACTTCTTCTGGGCAAAGCACCTCCTCTATTACTATTAACATTGCTGTTGTTATTGTGCATGCCTTATTCCACTGCTTTGTGCTTTCAGTAAATTGTTAATTCAACCCATAATCTCTGCTTTTGTCACTCCCTTATCGGAAACGGCAAGTGGAAGGGAAGGATTATTTGAAATTTAATTCCAGCTGGTGTTAAAACCAGCACAGTCAGGAATACTTTGGACTCTGTGAAGCTCAGGGTATCTTACACCCTATCAGGGCTCTTACACTCACTCCTTGGAAACACATAATGTAGTTTTGATGGTGCCCATCCTGGCTGCCCTGGAGTGCCAGGCTGTAGACAGACAGGGAAGGGAAGTCACCCATCTCATGTCAAATCCCATGTACCTGTGGCTCAACCGTGGTCACTGAGGGTGACCTGAAGGAACAGGGAACTACTCAGCTGTACTCAGGTATAGCTTAAGACATTTACTGGATTTCTCAAGGCAGGGCAGGGATCATTCTCTGGATGGATATGAAGCTTAGAGGGGCTGCTTCTGGGGCAGGAGGCACAGGGAGCATCACAAGCACCATCACAAGCACCAGTGAAGTGTTGAAGTCCTTCTGGTGCACTTTATGTGCATCACCAGTGTCTTGCAGCCATTGAGATTTGCACTGAATACAGGAGTGTCTTGCAGGGAGCCACAGACACATGGTAAGTCTCATTTCACGGTGCATATACTTTTCAGAACTGCCATCCTATGTGGTTTTCATTAACTTGACTTTTTTTTTCTATCCTTGCTTGCACCAGGCATACAGAGAGGCAGCCTTGATCCAAAAACCAAGGTGCTGCAGTGCCCAGAACCACGACAAGGCATCTCAGCATAGATGCAGGAGAGTCAGGCTCACCCAAGCACTGCTCTAGCCCTTAAGTGAGCTCTCAGTATGACCCAACTTTGCTTGCTGCATGGCCTCTCCAGCTGCCAGCACCACATCCTCCAGGGCAGGATGATGTCCAGACAGAGCAGGAGGGAGGCAGAGCAGCCCCAGACAGTACCCCAGGCAGAGGGGCTAACCCGACAGAGACTGGGGAAAGAATACTTTTGTGCAACTGAAGCTGAAATAATGGTTTCAATACAATAAAAAATCACTGATTGCTGTCAGACTAGTTTGAGTGTAAAAAAACCCTCTTAGTCAAACAAAATAGCATGTTGTTATTGGTTTTTTATTTCAGTCTTGATGTGATCAAATAACTGTGCCCAGGTGCTCTGACCCTGCAGCCCCACCTTCTGCCCTGGCTGAAGCTGCAAGACATCAGCAGCTGAGCTAGTGGGAAAGGAAGGAGCCAGAGTAGATGGGCTTACCCTCACCCCAAAGCAGCCTGACCCCTTGCACAGGAGCTATGCCATCCCAACGAACCCTGTTGCAAGTTTTTGAGAGGGTAGTCATCACTGCATGACACTCCTGCCTACCCCCTCTCCTTCTGTTTTAGCACCCAAAATGAAGATTATCTTTTGATGTGTATTTTTATGGTGTCTTGCACAAAGATGGCCTGGCCTAAGCTGGGGACATTCAGGCAGTGGTGAAAGCAGACAGCTGTCTCCCAAGAAGAGGAGGACACAAGGCAGTGACTGGGGGTCTGGCAGTACTTCACTCCCGTCCTGGGGCAGCACACCACCCTCCTGGGGAAGCACAGTTCTCAACTTGCCTGACAGGGCCTGCCTGACAGCTAAATTCACCTAATTAGATATAAACAGAGAAGGCTGAAGCTCTCCCCCTACCTGGCAGGATCTTTCCTCTTCTCCACCACACTGTCCCACTTGCCCTTCTCCACGTCCTGTAGGACAGCCATTTGGATGGGGGTGTTTCTGCCACCGCTGCCAGTGCTGCCTCGGTGCTCCTGGCCACAGCAGTCAGGCTGGGAGCTGCCCTTCATGGCCTGGAGCTGTGCCAAGGGCACAATGTCACAGCCCTGGGGCCGGTGCCACACCGTCTGCCGTGTGATGGCATTGTAGTAGTAGAAGCGGCTGTTATTCTGGTCGAAGAGCTCCCACCACTGCTTCTGGTCTGACTGGCGCACCTTCAGGTTGGGAGGGGGCTCCCAGTTGCACTCCCCAGTGCTCAGGTTCACATACATCCGCTCCTGGGAGCGGGGCTCGATGATCTCCACCCAGTCCGAGCTGCAGGGACACAAGAGTCACATTAGTCTGGGCCAGAGGCCCAAAGCAAACAGGCGTCTGAAGAATCCTACAGAGCTGCTGCCACCAGGCCAGGCAGCCTGCTGGCAGATCAAAGCATTGCTTGGGGCTATTCAGCAACCTAATGATCTTAGGAGAAGCCGGGGCAAGGGCTTGAGATGGGGCAAAAGAGCAGCTCTTTGGCACAGGGAAAGGGGAAGTCACCTCCATCACCCTGCCCCCCTCACTCCCCACTCACCAGCCCAGGACTAACCCACAGGGATGGTGAGCACTGTCTGATGTTTGCTGATGCTGGGATGACTCACATCAAGGCCTGGCCCAGTCACAGGAGTGCCAGCGCCTGGGAGATGTGCAGGGGACTTGACTTTCAGGAGCAGGGAGTGTCTGCAGAGCAGGATCTGCTCCTTTTGAGAGCTGCACATTCCACCTGGGGAGACCAAAGCCCTGACTCCCAACAGTGCGGGCAGTCTGCCCCACATGAGTGCCTGCCTGCAGGCCCCACATCTTGCAGGGCTGGAAGGGACCTCTGGGTCCTATGGACCTGCCTGGAGCCCATACTTACCTGCCTGAAAGATATATGTGGGGAATGACTGGTGGATGAGACCATCTCCAGTGCAGGCTCTTTCCCCCTCAGCTGATGGAACAGAGCCTTCAGCAGGGTGACCCAGTGGACAGGCCCTGCTGATCCACAACCCTTTTGCAGCCCCAAAGAACCCCTTGAGCCCCAGGGTCAAGCACCCATGCTGGCCCAGTCAGTAAGATCAAGGCAGACAGTGCTGTAGGACTAGTTTTCAGGCAGATCAGCACAGTGGTTTTGATGCAGAGGTGTTGGGCTGCACAGCTGTCATACATGGCACATCAACCTTATCACTGACACACCAACCCTAAAGAGCTGGCCTGAGGAGCTCAGCAAAGCCAATGCTTCCCCAATTCAATAGCCCCAAACCATTTTGGATAGCCCAGGTAAATGGAGGAAAGGAGCACAAATCCAGCAAAGTTTCTCTCCACAAAGGAAAGATGCTGCCTAAAGTGATCCTGAACCCAGTTGTACGCTCAGCATGCTGAAAAACAACATGCACCCCTCGGCTCCTGCTCCCACCCCCCAAAGCCTGGCCTCCATCCCAACATTGGTTGAGGCTGCAGGAAGGAAGCCCTAGTTAACCAAAGCTACTTTTGTTAATAAAAGCCATATGAAGAGGACAGGTCCAAGGCCCCCCTTGAAACCTGTTCCTGCCCAGGGACTCACTCTGACACAACCTCCAGCTGCTCTCCAACAAGGGCATGACAGCAGAAGCCATTCCTGCAGGAGAAGGGAGAACCCACTGCACACCTCTCACACCCTCAGCTGCCAGCCTGCAGGTCCTCAGAAAGGTCAGGAGTGATGGTGGCAGCACTGCAGTGCCCAAAATGGCAGCCTGGGCTCCTTTGCCCAGCCCTGCTGGTATGGGCATGGGAGAGGAGGCAGTTCCTGGCAGGGCAGTCCTGTCTTTGGCTCTGTCCTGGCTTTCTGAGGAAGGTCAGCATGTCTCCTATCACCAGGCAAGTCTAGGTGAGGGTTTAGTTGCCCACTGCACCTCCCTGCTAGGAAAACTGCGGGTTTGATTGATAACAGTCAATGCTGAGCAGTCTGGCATGCACCCATAAAAAGCAGACCATTCCTCAACTCTCTGAGGATTCAAAATTGATAGGTACGATGTCAATTCAACACAAAATAAATGTGAACTGTCTCTGAAAAGGTGCAATTCCCTTGCCACAATACCAGGCACAGACACTCTGCAGTGCTGACCTCCATGCATTCTCGTGGAGGGCTGATGGCTACCACAGACACGCTGGTTGGGAAAGCTGGTCTGGGTGAAGGCCGCTTTTTTTGTGTCATAGGTCAGTTTCCAGGCAGATGTGCTCACCCCACCAAAGAGTGCCACCATCACAACTGTTCACACTGACCAGCAAGGAGCCGGGAACACAGTACACCACCTCTGCCCATGGCACCAGTTCCTGCTAGTCTCCCACCATCACCAGACAAGGTGCTGCCAAGAGTGTGCTTGCAAATAGATCCCACTTTGAAAACCCCGTGTTCAGAAAACATCTGGTTTGTGCTTTGCTGCTTTTGGGTCAAAACAACACCAGTTCTTTTTTTTAATTTAAGGTGTAACACAACAGCCATACCAGCACCCCAATACCATGGCTGAGGTTGGGAACTGCAGAACCAGCCCTGTTCTTCCCTTGCAGTTGCAATGTCAAACTGCAAGCAAGCACAAAAACACACATGGAGATGAGCCCAGAAGAAAACCAGGGACAGTTGTGGAGGATTTGCCTGGCAAGGAAGAAAAAATACAGAACACCTTGCGATTCCTTGAGTGATCAAGAGTCGCTTGAGCCATCAGCCTTACTGTTCAAGAGCACACTGTGTTTGATCTGCTTGGCTAGCAAATGGGTTAGCAAAATTTTGGAACACCAATGGATGTACCCACACTGTTACTCCTCAGCAGAGAGGAGACATCAGATATTTTCTGTTAATTGCAAGCTATTGAACACAAATATTTCTCATAGCACTTGGCCATAACCCAGTGTATGCTGCTAACCACAGTTTTCCGTCTTAACAAGCTTATATTTATCTTTGTGTGCAAAGACACTTAAGTGGATGACTTGGATGGGTAACTTCTTTGCTCCCCTTAAAATTAAAGGGCTAAGGATGACTGAGGCGGAGTTTAAGAAGGTAAAAAAATCTGCACATTGAAATACTAAAGAGTTTGGTACAATCACACTAACATAAAGAAAGAAGAGGAAAGGCAAAGAGGATATTCCTGGAGCAGGCCCAGCCCCAAGCTGTCACACAAACCTCAAACATAACATCAGGAACTCTGGAAAGACATGATAAATCCAGGACTGCAGAGATAAGGCCCTAACTTGGACACACACAAAAGAAGATTAATTCATATTCCATTTTACAAGGTTAAAGAATTTTCCTGGGGGTGATTTAAATAATGCTTCTCCCTGTCCTTTCAGCTCCAAGGGCTGAGGGATGCAGCAGCCACAGCGTATGTGCCCACTCCCACCACAGTGCCTGCTCCCACTAGCAGGATCATGGCAGTGGTTTTGGTTCATCTCAGTTTGTGGGACTCAGTGTCCCCAAAACAGGACCTGTCTGCAAGCCCCATCTGCAGTCCCAGACCAAAGCCCTCCAGTGCCTGAGCACAGGACAGGCAGCCTGCTGGCATCACAATGGCTCCAGGGAACTAATGCAGTCACCAGAGCCTGCAAGGTGGAGGGATTTCAACAAAATCCCCATTCGCTTCCAAAAGCAACCCACATTCCCAATGTGCATTCTCCTGTATTGTCAGAAATTCCAGGAACTTCCTGTGTGTCCTGAGTAATACTTTCCAGACCTCACAGCTGGGAAACAGGACACTGCTCCAGCTGCTCACTCCAGCAAGCAAAGCCCCCCAAGCTGTGAAGGCTTGTGCCTTGAGCATGCTACTGCTTTGGAGGAGTGGCAAGGCCATGGCAGGGGTCAGCCCCCAAGCAGCAGCGTGCTGTGAACAGGATGGTGCACCAGGCATACAAAAAGCAGGACAAAGCACAGGGCTCTTTTGTGCATAATCACATCTCATGTAGGCATACAGGTTTGGTCTCATCCGAAGGCTTTGCCTCACAGATGGGCAGCTGGTTTCTTTATGAAATGTTGTAATAAACAGTACAGGTAAGAGCCAAGCTGCTGCACTCTGTCAGGCTTCAAGGATACAGGGGATGGACGTGTACAAACTTTGCTCCTTCAAAACCAACTTGAGTTCCTCCTGGCTGCCACTCCTGCTTGGCAAAGCCTCAGAATAAAAAATAATAGCAGTAATTTTTAAGAAATGGTGTTTCATCCTGAAAGGGCATCTGAAAACATCTCCTGACTAGATCTTTCTCACAAAGACTGTAAATGCTTAGTAGGAGGTCTAGGAAGGAATAATTTTTTTTTTTTTAATTACAGAGAATTGAACAGAACCAGAAATGGAAAGGGCCAGTACAGGAGAAGAGTCACTTGCAGAAAGAGCTGAGGAACCCCAAGAAGGCAAACAGCCACTCCCTCACAGGAGAGGTCGTTTTCCTGCCACCATCACCCAACTGACAACACAGCCCAGGCAGCCAAGTACAGTCCTGGGACACCACAAGTTCTTTTCAAGGCTGTTAAAAGGTAAGAATAGTAGAGATGTTTTCTTATTTGGAGCTGTCAGCTCAAGATCAGCTTGATGTGATCCTCAGCCCCCCCGTGGAAGCTGCTCAGCACCATCTTGAGGAGGCAAACATCTACCAGGGGAAGAAAGCACCAAGGATAGCCATGGTGCCATCAACTGCTTTCAGGAAGCTTCACACCAGGCTGTCAACAAACCCCTCTACGTGGCTACAAGGAGACCTCTTCTGATGTGGTCTCCCATTTCACTTCCATGCTCTGTAAATTTTGGATTTCTGTGCTTCAAGCCAACATCCCACCTCTTCCTCTCACTTTCCTTCTTTGGGATGAGCCCTGCAGAGAGTTGGGGCTAAGTCCTTCTTGGCCAAACACGGCTCCATACCCAAGTGAGATTTTTCAAGGCTACTGTCCTCAATGGAGGCTTGCAGCATACTCAAAGCCAGCCCCAAGATGCCAGTTGTTGCCATCATCAGATCTCGGAGTTTTCTCTTCACCCGAGATTCAGGTTCAAGAGTCTTTTTTGCCCTCTGAAGATCCTAAGCTTGGCATGAGAATGAAATGGATTCTTCAAGGTCTTGTTTCTGGGTTCCTTGTGTGTTTATTATTTCTTCTCTTACAAATTTCTCTGTGCTCAGCTGAGATGTTCACAGCAGCTTGGACACAGGTGACTCCCCCCATGATGGGAGGTTGCTACCTTCTCATACAGATAGTTATGTACTTATTATTTACAATTCCATGCCAATGCCTAGTACCTATACTAAAGGGTCATCTCTACTTTGACCCAATCCTCCAGAACTACTTTGTGCCATCACCACATCAGAAGATGGATGCCAAGGAAGAAGGAGAAGAACCCAGGGCACTGCCCTAAAATCTCCATCTTGTTCCCCATTCACCTCCAATCTAAGAACCCAAAACTACAAAATTTTCCACCCGGTGATAAACTACACTACTGTCTGTAACATCTTTGTGACTTGTCATTCCTCTCAATGTTGGAAGCTTTTCACATAGACTAAAATTAAAGCCTGTGTCTTCCTGGGCTCTGTGCCAGGCACCTCCCCTGGACAGACCCCCCTGTCCAGGATTCAAACCCTCTTGCTCGGGTCTGCCGAGGTCTGTGACCTTCCAGGGCAACCAAAGGAATGCCCTGGACTACAACAATCAGAGATCATCCAGCTGAGGATGTGCCAATGCCAAAACTAAGTGCCTTGTTATCAGGTCCTCCTTGGGGAGGATGAATGCAGTTTGGTCATCACACACAGAGTGAAGTACAATTCCCAGAGACTGGCCACAGTGTGACACCAGCCAAAGGCAGGGAAGTGTGTGCAGGGCTACTTGCTGTAGCAAACAACTGGGATGATGGGCATCTGAAATTATCTGCCCCACAGAGACGAGTTCATATCTTCTTTCATTTGCTGTTAACATAGCATAGGACAAAAGACCCAAGAAAAGGAGCAGAAGCAGTTGTACAGAGAATGATACGTTCACCATCCTGAGCCCTCTAAAAGGAGGCCCCCAAAGCAGACCATGGCAACCAGTTCAGGAATGGGGAGTGGGTACCATCCCAGAGGCTCCACTGCTGCTGACATTGCTGCTTCTCTGTGGGTCCGGCTCCTGGATGAGCAAAGAACAGCCTGGGCTGTTGATCAAACATCACAAGAGATTTTTTTTTTAAGACAATCACACTTGCCCCTTCACCTTCTGCACAACAGGCAAAGCCACCTCAGAAAAATTCACCGGGTACAAACGCTGAGAAACCAAGTGCAGCCTCCAGGTGGCTCTGATTTACTTAGATCTGCATATTGAAGCCAGGACAAGGCTGTAAAATCTCTATCCTGGAGCTGCAGAGATCCTCCAGGTCTCTAGCATTGGCTCCTTATGGTAATCCTCCTTCAGCTGAGTTACACAACTCAGGTTTTATTCACTGCCTTCTCTTAGCTGGGTCCAGAAAAGCTGTAATTTACATCTTAGGATGAAAAAAGCAGCCAAAACAAACATCTCCTTCCTACACACACACATATATATAGATATATAGATATAATTAACATATTTTGAAAACACATGCCTCCTTCTAACTAAAATTATAGAGGAACTAAAATAAATATAACATCAGCCTATTCACAAAAATGCTGCTCCTGAAAATAAGCATTATGCAAACAGACCAACCTCTGCTTTGCCAGAGACAGACCACACCATGAAAATCCAGAACAAATGTTGATTGCTCAAAGCCTGAGCATATATGCTCCAGCAAGAGCAGAACAGGTGCAGGCCTCTGAAAGCAGAGCCCAGCCTGGCAACACATTGCATTGGGAAGAGAGAATAACACCATAGTTTGGATGGGTCAGGGGTACAAGAGAGCCTGGAAAAGGTCTTATCACAAAAAGCATCTCATTACTTTGGTATTTTTAATTACAAACAAACAAACCGCCCCCACCACCCCCCCCAAAAAAAAAAAAAGAAAAGAAACCCACCAAGCACAACCATAGCCTCAAGCCTTCTACTGGGTGATATTTTCAAAGATGAAGATGTCAGATGGGAAACTTGGTGGCTTCCTGGTTGCTTAGACTCTGTCAGCACTTGCCTCTTTCCTGGCTTTCCCAAACTTTCCCCCAGCCCAGGTACCAGCATTGCTGGCTCCATCTTGCTGCTGTTAGCCTCTCATTTCACCCCAAATCCAGAGCAGAACAGACAGCAAAGGGGTAGCTCATTCTACAGGAGCGGATTAGGGCAACACCAAAATTACCAGCAAATCCCCCCAAGATCCTGTCTCAGACAGAAAGAAGTAAGAAACAAGGACTTTTAGGACACAGGTGAGATGTCCTGGGGTCTCTACAAAAGGAGAGTGGAGGGGCATAAGGAAGGAAAGACACCATGACAAGCCAGGCCACAATGATAATCAGCTTAAAATAAAGTCCAGAACAGTCTCAAAGGCATAAGGCCCAACAGCCAAGACCAGTACCTGAGCTTTGGGTGGGATGCATTGTCCTGGGGTGACTTTATGATGCTTGTATCCCCAGTTGTCTGTTCTGTTTATGTTGGATATTACGTTCTGTACCTTTCAGACTGGTTCCGAGAGTGAGACAGGGAGAAAGAGAAGAGCTGATTTTGTTTTCAGAAACAGCACTCACTCCTCCACATCCTGCTCCTGGTCTGTGTTGTCTGCAGCATGGACAGACAGTGGGACAGAGATGCCCTTTGCTTTTAGTTAGTTTTCAGCTAGCTGAGGCAGAGAAGTTCCCTGGATTGCTTCTTTTCCTTTTCTTGGGACTGTTTAAACGTGCTCTGGAAACCCAGAAGAGCACCAGGAGCTCACACCTGTGGCCCACTGGGGCCCAGGACAGCATTTTCCAGTGTTGGAGGGACTGATAAGAGACTGAGCTAGCCGAGCTACACTTTACAACGGACTTTCTGGGTTTGCCATCTCTTTGGACAGCAAGAGATTTTATTGTTTCATATTATTCATTTTTTTGTGCTTGTGGATACTTTGATTGCTAAATAAATAGTTTTTTTCATTTTCTCCAAGGCAATCTTTTCCCAAACCAGCTGGGGGAGGGGTCGCTTGAATTTGCTATTCTGGAGGGACCCCATTCAGAAGTTTCCTCCCAAATTTGCCCTAAACCAGGACCCTTAGAGCCCTGTATGTCAGCAGGGAGAAGGGAGGGCAGCACAGACACTCCCACACCAACCTTTGTGTATCTCCATCATCCACTCTGCGCTAAGTGTTGCACACCAGGCTTGGACTGATTTGGGTCCTGAAGTCACTCCCTGGAACCACACAGAGAGCACCCCAAGGGGATGGGAAGATAGAAGGGCTTTAACTGCTGCTCATCTCCACCCCATCCTTCACCTCCCCTTCAGAAGTTGGGGAATTCTGCAACAGAGGGAAGACCAAGGGACAGAAAACATCCCTGTTGTCAAGGCTTTGAGACAAAACACAAAGCACTTGCTGGACAGGCTCTCTGAGCAGGAGGAGGTCACGTACTGGAGACACAGGCACCAGGGGACTGCTCAAACTAACACTAAAGGAAACTGCACCTGAGGGCAGGAGGAGCAGTAAAATCGACTCCCATTAAAAAAAAAACCTGACAATGCAGACCAAGCGCAGCTCATCACAGGACTACGATAACCACAGGCTCCTCTGTCAGAGACACAGAGGGCTACCTGCCAATTCCTTGGAAGCCTTCTCTCTGTCCCCAGATTGTTGTTGAGGGTGAGCACTTTGGGCTGTGTTGTGGCTAGAGACCAGCTGTGGCCACTGCAGCCTCAGCAGAAGACAAAAGACATGTCAAAAAGCATTCAGCATCAAGAAATTTACAGGTGCTTCCCTCTACTCTTTGCAATGATCCCCAGGCTGGCCAGGGACACATATCTGGCAGGCAGCCTCTCCTGCCTATCTGCCCCAGCCAGCCCATGGGTTTCACATGCTGAGGAGCAAAATCATTTGTGGAGCTTGAGTCCCAGGCCACAGCAGAAAAATGAGCTACTTCCTTGGGCAATGGGACCTGCCTTGACACTGTCCAGCCCCCAAGCTGCTGTCATGGCATACCATGGATTGCTCCTGTCACCATGGCTGGAGTTTCCATTTTGCAGGTCAGAGCACAAGCCCAAAACTCCTGTACTTAAACAGCCTCCCCAAAGCTGTAGTTTGGCCCAGATGCAGTGGCACCTCCTAAGCTCAATAAAAGCTTCAGCAGAGTTATTTTTCCTTTTAAGGGGCTGAACATTTAAGAACAAGTTGCAGAAGAAAAAAAAAAAAAAAACAACTGGCAGTTTTCATCCCCTCTCCTTCCAAAATGTGCTGTATGCATCCACAGCTGCACCCAAATCACAGCTGCTGGAAGGCAGGCAGCTCTGGGAGGAAGCTCAGTGCCAACAGGACAGGACACGAGGTGCCCTGGCAGGGAGCTGAGACATGGCACAGCTCAGTGCTGGCACAGCCTTAGGCTGCACCAATCCCAGGACACGTGGTTGTGGCAACTGGGCTTGCTGAGATGGATAATACCTTAGCCCAGGTAGCCTATGCAGAAACCACAAACTGGAGACCATGGGAGGCAGGATATGGAAATCAGGATATTGATGGCATCATACAAAAATGGGTCATGTCTCTAGTCCTAGCTCTCCATTGGTTCGGGTCTTTTGACATATAAAGTCAAGACCGTATCTCCCGTTCAGGATTGGACCCCTGCTCTCAGATAACCCCACATATTGTTAAGTCAGCCACGCCCCCAGGTCTCTGGATGTTGCCTCCCAAACCATGCTGTCACTGTGTTTGTGACCAGACCACTGTTAAAGTTCTACTTTTGGGCACTCCATCATTCCTGTCCTGTTTATTTTTGCCATGCTCCCCCGGGCTGGACCCAGAATCACACTGCTGACTGTGATATGTGGTCAGGTGTGTCGCTGGATTGGGACCAGGACTGGAACTGATACTAGCACCACTGACCTGACAGTGACTGCATCCCACCCCAACATGCTCAGAACTAGACTTTGTCCCCAACAGACAGGACTTACATGGGAAAACTTCAATTTTATCAATATCCTAGAGAGGAAATATTTCACAGCTGCTTAGGTGAAGGCATTACAGGACAACCTGCCACTTCAGCAATAAATGATGATGCATCCTGCCTACCTTCCAGCCCTGGTGCTCCCATGGCAGCATGTTGGCCCCAGCCCCAAGGAGACAGCCAGATGCCTTCCCTTTGCCCCCATGGTGATGCCCCTAGTTTCAGGGAGGATTTGTGCAGGCACACTGCAAGCATGGCTTGATGAGCATCACCATTGTCATCCCTGTACATCCCTGTACATCACCCTGTCATACCTGTACAGGGTGCCATCAAAGGGGGCAGGACTCATACAAGGTCATCACCAGATGCACCAAACACATCCTTCCAGGAGTGTAAATCTCTGCAGGCAGGTACTCAAGGTCATAGATCTACTTTCTCCACATCTCTTGGGACACACCAGGCTAAGACAAATTATGCCCGCTGAAGCAGACCTGAGCTTTATCCTCTTCTGAGAGTGTGTGCAGGCACCAAGTCACACAGGATCTGCCCACAATGCCACTCAAACCAGCTAAGAGCCTTCCAGCATGAATGAAATTCTAAAATCAGGCCTGGGCTGTTTGTGTTTTTTTAAGGGGGGTGCATACAAATAAAAGGATGGAGAAGGAACCCCTGAGTCTTCTGTCTTCTGAATGGGCCTCAGCACCCCTTAGCACTACCTGCTGATTGAAACCCTGCTCAGTGACTAGAAAGCTGAACATGGCTCCACAGACCTGTAAGACCCCCACACCCCAACAGAAGTCAACTAGACCCAAGCAGGATGACATTTCCCAATGCTGACAAAGCTGCACCCTGGATGAAGAGCATTGTGCTCTTAAGCTGCAAGAACGAGGTGAAGAAGTTGTACCTGCCAAAATGATGTAGGGCAAGAGCCCAGAGCCCTGGAGAAACAGCATGCATCAAGTGCTCTCCCTGGGCCAGTGCAAGTAATGTCACATCAATGATATCCCTGCTATTTCAAGGACACAGCAACACCCGCTGCCCTGTCATCTTACAATTACTGACAAAGGTCTTGATTTATTGAGCTTGCTGCCCAGCTGCTTCAGAACTGAGATTTACTCTTCAGCAACTCCTATGTCACCACTACCAATTTCAGGGATTCCTCCCAGCATTGCCACGAAGCCCTTGCAGCCAGGAGCCCAGCACAGCAGCTGCTGCCTCAGACAGCATGCCAAGGAAAGCAGTCTGGGAATAGGAGGCTCCACAATTAGAAGCTGTTTTACAAAAGCTGCATCACCACATAAACCCAGCAATTAGTCCATAATCTTGGGAGCAACCCACAACCTGCACACTGTGCAAGGAGCAGGACTCAGCAGTGACTGATCTTTGTCATTCCTGTACATGGATCACCCTGGGCTCAGTGACAACACAGAAATAAACACACTGTAGTGGAGCATAGTTTTCCCAAACAGGAGGGCAAAAGAACAACCATTTTTGTGCCATCTTCACTGAAGGGAAGAGAGAGCCCATAGCAGCCAGAACAGAGCAAAGCAAATAGCCAACTCCCAAGGATCATTTGCACCACACACAGGGATGTTTTCTTGCTGCAGAAGGCAGCACTGAGCAAGGACAATAAAATATTTACAGAGATTTCTGAATAGTGTCAGAGGGTGAAAAGGGGCAAGACAGGAACAGAAAAGAAACTTCCAGAACAAGCAAAGGGAAACCCATCATCCAGATCCTCAGGACTGAATGGCCACCATAGTGAGAGCATGCAGTTGGAGACTTAAGGACCTCTCAAGACACCCACCTCTGACCTAAAATAACTCCAGCAGACCATCAAAAAACCATGATAACCTTAGCTTTTCTAAATGCAGCACATGAGCTGGTGAGGAACAGGAGCAGACTACCACTGTAATTACAGGGTAGAGGACCTGCACTGCCAGGCCACACATAACTGGACAGTGTCACCCTGGGTGCCAGCAGAGGATCCCCTACGGACAGCCAGATCACAGAGCACAATGCTTTCAAGGACCACTCAGCAAAGCTACACATCTGAGGCAGGTACATTCCTAGAAGTGTGACATTAGCAAAATAATGATCCTCTCTCTCTGTTCATTTAAAGAGCTGCCAGTCATTTATGAGCTGAAAAACAGGGTGGCTTGAAAACACTTGCACAATACAACCACAGCAAGAGACCAAGTCATTTCTCAGATAGCAGAGTCCACAAAACACTGTGGGCTAAAAGCACAAAAAAAATGTAACAGTGTTTCATCACAACTTTTTTAGTCTGATTCACTCTTCAGCAAATCTCTCTGTCTCTCTGCAGCTGTCTCTGCCAACTCCATTGAAAAATTCATGAAGAAACAAATGCAGAGGCTCTTGAAAGTATTAGCTGACTGAGCTTGTTATGCGTGAATCAAGTTAACCATGACAATGCCAGGCTGGCAGAGGAATTTGGTTGCAAGTCAAAGGCAAAGAATAGAAGTGGGTTGGCAGCAAGTCATAGGAATAACCATCTGCAAAGAAACAACTATCTCCCATACTGTGAACCGCCATTAGGAAGCTCATCCCAACAGGACTCTGTGCAGAGGAGCCACTTCAGTGTCATCATCTCCTCCAGCCCAAAGCACACCAATTTCCTCTGACAAAGACAGAGATGTGGCAGGTAAACAGCTGAAAACCTCAGGCACAAAAACGTTAATAAACTCTTTATAAAACAACAAGTAAGAAAGTATCTCCTGGAAAAGAGGTCCTTCCATTTGTTTCAACTACAGGAATTGCTGAACAACAAGCACATCAGACACAAACAGATTCAGGATGTTGCAAAGCCAGTGCACTGGACCCACAGCATTGGTCCCTCCTGCAGCCCCAGAACCTCCTCTCCTGCACTCTTGCCCCACAGGGAAGCAAATGGGTCCCTGCTCTATGCACAGCTCCAGCACTGGAAAGTTCACCTATCCCTGAGCAAATTCTCAGTTTGGGATGAAAAACACAGCCCATGTTTTACTATTTTATATTGTTTTTATTCTGATGTAATAAACCATGAAAAAAGCTTCCTCCAAAAGGAAAGGCCTGTTTAATTGTTGCCGCAAACTGACATTCTTTTCCTGATTGTCTTTACAACATTACAGTGTGAGTAGGGAGTCACATCCCGTGAGGTGTATTTCAGCCTCTGCTTTGTCTGAGACACACTTGCATCTGCAAGACCAGGAGTGACTACAGTAACACCTTGAACTCCAAGTAAACCTAAGTACTACTAATGTATAGTTCCAATGCTTTGTCACTAACAAGCTCTGGCTTGATTTAATGAGAAATAAAGACTTAGGTGCTTGACCTTGCTTTAAAATGCAGCCACGGCCTTTTTAAAACTGAACATCTCTTCAATCTCGGAGATCTTAGACTTCACAAAACAAAGCACAATTAGTTAGAGCTCCAAATTTGCCTTTGCTCTCACCATGTAATAGAAACAAAGCGCAAATAACCAGGGGAGACCTCACTGTGGTCTACAACACACTCACGAGAGGCAGCGGAGGAGCAGGTACCAATCTCTTCTCTCCTGGGACTGGACTTGAGAAAACAGCATGAAGCTGAGTCGGAGGAGGTTTAGGTTGGTTATCAGGAAAAAGTTTTCCACCCAATGAGTGGCCAAGCACTGGAACAGGCTCCCCAGGGTACCAGTCACAGCACCAAGCCTGTCTGAGCTCAAGAAGCATTTGGACAACACTCTCAGGCACAGGTGGGATAACTGGGGTGTCCTATGCAGGGCCAGGAGGTGGACTCAGTGATCCTGATGGATCCCATCCAACTCAGCATATTCTATGATTCCCAAGAGTCCACAAGAAGCCAGTTTGTGGCAAATAACTGTGTCAATCACCAAAGGCTCTCAAAAAGGGTCTCAGTCTTGAAGATACCCAGGAAAAACCAGCTGGGCTGCAAAAGGAGATAGTCCTGCATATCATGTGCCATCTCCTCAGGAAGACTCAGCTGTTGGCAGCACCTCTGGGGGTACTATCTTGAACAGACCCTCCCAAGAAATGGGGAGAGCAGTAATAAAAGAAGGATGCAGTCACTCACTGTGGACATCACAACCACTCCTTGCTTTGGACAAATCTTTTGCAGGGCATATGCTCATTTCTTCAGCCTCCCCAAGGAGGTTGGTAGGATAAAGAATTCCCTGTTTTCACTATATCTTTTTCTCTCAGTTAATGACAGTAGGCTATCAATCCAGCAGGTCAGGGAGATCAGGGAAAGTGCAATATCAAAGACAGTGACATCCAAAGCTGCAAGTTTCAAGACTGCCAAAAAAACTTTCAAGTTGCTGAAGAAAGGGAGGGAGGATTTACAGTTAATAGCTATACTTCAGCAGAAGAAAAGTGAACTCCCTGAATGCGAGGAGACTGGTCAGGCAAAATAACTCCTGCCTCTGGAGAGATGAAACTGGAGAACTGCAGCTGTGACTGGTGTACACCCAGAACCAGAGCTGGGGACAGACTCAGGACCCTAGTTTGAAACTATTGCAGCCCTTCAGATACTCAGGCTCAAGTTTTTTAAAGAAAAAAAACAGGTTTCGCCTTTTCCACAGCTCTTTAAAAGGTGCCAAAACACCATCCTGGTGATGGTATTTTTGACGCAGTTCCAACTCAAAGCAGATTCATGCAGGCATGCTAATGCACTCTGGGGTTTTAAACACAGATAAATTCAACTAGTGCCAAGAACAGTTGAGCTGCAATTTTAAATACTCAGGGTTTATCTTGCTAAAATAACCAGGAGATAAGTAAAGAACTCATGTAGACCAGAGCCTGGCCCAGATTATGTTTGATTTGCGCCAGATTCTTCCCTTGACCAAGTTAAGTCTGAAATAAACACTTAAGCTACTTTGCATAGCTGGAGGAGTAAATATGTGTCATCTGTTTGTCCTGGTTTAAAGAAAGGGGGAGAAAGAAAAAAAAAAGAAAAGAAAAGGAATTAAAAAGAAAATTGAGACTTGACTTTCTTATAAATGGGACAAAATAGGCATCTCAGCTCAGTGGGTGGCTGCAGAGCTGGCAGCACTAGACAGGATCTCCAGAACAACAACAAAAAACACCAGCAGGAAATCCGCAGTGTCACTTCTCCCCACAACTGATTTAAAATGAGCTTATTCCTTGCACTTGGTACACAAGGAAGAAGCAGCTTCCTGGCTACGATGGGGGGAAACACAGTTATTAATAGCATCACAATGAGCAAGTATCAGAAGTTATGCTGCAGCCCTGGAAGATCTTGGCTGGTTCATGAAAATATGTGTTGCCATGGCAGTAACTGCTATACATGGCAACAGTGAACAGTGGGGTGAGAGAACAATACACTTCTTGATTTGGTGCCCAAAACAAGTTCGTTTTGTTTTCTCCACCAAAACCCACACATTTATTAGCTTGTGTTCAGTCCAAAACAGAGCTTTTAACTTTCAGCAGTGGCAAGGAAGATAGCAGAAAAGAGACGTCAAAGCAGGCACCACTCTCTGTCCTTCTGCAACGGCATGCTTGATGGACTGGGGCAGAAACCTGGACCACATTCAACTCTGCTTTTTATTTGATATCCATCTAGACAGTCTTCATCTGCCAAATACTATGTACCCAATACATAGTATTTGCTACTGATAAAAAAAGTAAGAGCAAAAACCTCTAGAGGCACTTAAAGCAAGGCCTCTTCCAAGATGGGATGACCTGACATTCAATATCCAACATGGCAGCACATCACAATGGTGGTGTGCTATTCTGTCCTTTGCTTCCCTCTTTGCAGTTCCCAGCCTCCTCCTCCTCCCTTCCTGCAGCACTGCCGAGCACCGAGCACACACAGGGTGCTGATACTTTCCAGAACCACCTGTTACCCTCAACTCATTCCTGAATTTCAGTACTCAGGATTTCTTCCCTCATTTGCTCTTCCCCAGCCACCACTTTCATCCCTATTTCTAGATCAGGTACAAACACTGTGAGCAGCAGAGATCCCAGCCTGGCTCCCCCAGGACTTCCCCCTTCTATAAAGTCTCACCACCTACTCCTCACCTTTACAGCCAATCTTTCAATCATTTATTCAATCATAATGGACTTTTCCTTGATACCCATGTTTCAGTGAGGTCAACTAGACCACCCCATTTGATCACCTCTGCCATGTACTTGGAAACATCTTCCAAGTACCAGTGGAGTCACGCAGCTCAGTTTTGGTTTACAAAAGCCATATTGGCACTTCCCCAGCATGTCACACCCATTTATGCTCCCACTTAATACTGGTTTCTGGAAACTTTGAAGAGCATAAGACACACACCTTTGGTAAAACCAAGTGCCCATTCCATTCTGCCTACAGGTGAGACATTCAAGTAGGCTTTTTAAGCAAAACACTTCTCCCTCATTGCTCAAAAATCCACATGTGTATTTCAGTTGCTAAAAGCACATGGCTAGCTGCTCCTCCTAGTACCTATTTCAGACTGGCTGTCTTTAAGTTCACCCAAATACTTTTTCAACCTGATGATGTCTTTTGCATTCACAACCCCCAAGAACACTGAAATCAGAAGTTCATCACAGGTGGTGTAAAATTAATGGCCTTCCTCCTATCTGCTATAAACTAATCTCCTTTAGGTTTCACCAAGCACCCACAGTTCTAGGGCCACAAGATTTGGTAGAAAAAAATTCAACTTATCCATAAAAAGGGGAAACATTGTCCCCATCTTTTAAAAGAGTACAAAGAAGGATCCTGGGAGCTATCAACCTGTCAGCCTCACCCCGTGTGCCTGGGAGGATCGTGGAACAGATCCTCCTGGAAGCTCTGCTAAGGACACGGAGGTGATTCAGGACAGCCAGCA
>JBBMKD010000067.1:136420-219278 GCA_037834095.1 Argya squamiceps | reverse complement strand
CTTAGGGGTGACATAATTGCAGCCTTCCAGTTCCTAAAGGGGTCTTAACAAGAAAGATGGACAGGGACTTTTTACAGAAGCATGTAGTGACAGGACAGGAATGGATTTAAACTGAGAGTAGGTTTAGATTAGATATTAGGAGGAAATTCTTTGCTGAGAGGGTGGTGAGGCACCGGAACGGTTTGCCCAGAATAACTGTGGATGCCTCTTCCCTGAGCTGTTCAAGGCCAGGCTGAATGGAGCTCTGAGCAACCTGGCCTAGTGAAAATTTTCCCTGTCCATGGAAGGGGGTTGGAAGGTGATCTTTAAGATCCCTTCCAACCCAAATCATTCTCTGATTCTATTACCTTTATGACTCTGTGTACCTTGATCTTGCTATGCAAGACTTTTCCAAACCAAGGAGTCACAAATTTTATGCTCTCTCCTCATAAGGCAGCTGTTCTGTCCCTTAGTAATTTTAATTATCTTCACTGCAGTCTCTCTAACATCACTGTCCTTCTCACAATGCAGAAATCAGAACAGCATGCAGCCTTCAAGACAAAAAACAAAGTGTTAGAGAGGGTCAAATTGATGCCCTCTGCTTTGGTATTAACTCACTTGCTGACTGGCTTCTTTGGCTAACATCAGAGACAGAACTGATGATTTCAGAGAAGTGTCAATGACTCCAAGCTCCTTCTCAAGCTATAGCCACTAGTTCCAGGCTGAGTATCAAACAGGCCCAGTACAGGTAATTTTTCCGTGTTCACCATGTTTTTCTACACTGAAGCTTATCTGTCACGTATTAGTCCACTTCCTCAGTTCTGTGAGGTTCTTATGGATTTCCTCACCTTCAGTGAGCTATTCAACCCACTGAAGGAACTGAGGATCCTCTGCAAACCTGGGAATGTTACTGCACTGCTCTATACCTGAGGTTACCCATAAGGTGCAAAATACTCCCAGCACCAGTTTCTTGGGCCTTGCTGCTGACTTTCCCGGGCTGAAAAATGACCAGTAAGCTCTACCCTTTGCAGTCTATGCTTTCACCAGGCCCCGGTCCACAACAAGATCCTTCCTCCATGCCCACGGAGACTCAAAAGCCTTTGGCAGAGAAACTTGCCAAAAGCTATCTGAAAACACAGATACATGAAGCCTAGTGGTTGTGCTCCCAGCATACTCCTCCACCTCCAGCAGGTCCGTGAAGCAGAGGCAGGGCTTGCCTTCACAATAGCTCTGCTAACACTGCTCCCAGCAGCTGTGCTTGGCCATGCCTGCAGAAGAAGAGGATATCTTGAAGAACAAGACAAACTTGTTCTTCATTGCAGAGACTTAGGCCCAGGGGGTCAGACCCAACAGTCCATGGAACCCCGACTTCTCTTCACAGCCCTTCCCTAGCGGCGCACCTGGACAAATACTGAGCTACTGCCGCAATTTCCTCAAGACTCTCAACTTTTGAAAATGCAATTGCATTTGCTATCACCAATTTATGTGAGATGAAGAGCACTTTAGCAGCAGGATACACATAAAAGTATCTCAGCAATTTCCAAATCAAGATCCTTTGGCACTCTTGAGTAAATGCTATCTGTTCCTTAGTTTCTTATCAGTTCCTCTATTTGCTCTAAAGCTATTTCTACTGATGTTCAATGCAAGACAACTTCTCAGACAGTTCTACAAGCTTGCTACAGAAGTTTGCAAAGCTTCTCCACAGGAGTCAAGATGATCAAAAATTATTTAGATTTTTTTGTGATAGCTTTATCTTCTGTACCGCTCACACTTTCATCTCTTCTGCTGCCAGTTTCCAACAGGCTTCTGATGCATTTGAAAGTTAATCATATTTGGCAAATTCACTCCTCAAGAATCTTAATCTGGCCCACCTTATTTTGATCTTACATGTAATCTGCTGAAATAGATAGGTTTTTTTGTCTTCTTGCTTGGATACAGCTTTCCCTTTTTGGTAAACCTCCTTCTCATTCAACTGTCCTTCTTTCCCCTGCACATTTCCCTTTTTTGTGTCTTTCTTTAAAAGGCCAAACAAAAAAATCTTTTCTTGGTGGAGGTATCCATTCCTTCTGAGCTGGTAATATCATCACTAAGTAATTTCCATGCCACCTCTGTTCCTATCAGCTCTTCCTTAGCCAAGGAACACATCTCAGGACTCTTACAAGACAGCAGACAGTCTGTTTTTAGCAGACTCAGGAGTATATACCAGCTCTGGGCCAGGGAGACAAGTCTCTTTTATTTTTATGCTGTCAGTCATAAAGATCCCATCATAACCTCAGGCTTCACATTATTATGAGTATTCAGCACATATGTACTGAGTTTTCATAGGTAACTGCATAGTCACAGTTTCCAGATGCCCAAAACTAGATGTCTTTCCAGCTGGAAACATGTTACACAAACAAAGCACCTCCTGAGGCACCCACCAGGTGAGAGGTAGAGGGGTCAAGGCTTCTCCTTCCTGGGAGGAATACCGGATGACATCAAAAGACAGCCAAGATTCCAGGAGAGCAGCACCCTCCAACAGCACTTCCCTTCCAAAGAACTGCCACAGCTTGGACCTTCTCCCTTGTTTATTTTCAGCACATAGCTGTAGCCAAGGTTGAGACCAGCAGGACTTTGGCAGGAGACGTGCAAGAGACAAGAGGCTGGACCCAATGGCTAACAAACTGCAAAACAAGTTCAGTCAGCAACAAGTTTTAATCTAAAAAATAAAAGCAACATGGATTAATTCTTGCCTGAAGCACAGTAAAAATGAGGAGTGTGTCTCCCAGCTGTTCATTCCTTTTCTCATCCTCTCTCACAGCTTAGCAGGTGTGAAGTTGAAAGATGAAGCCAAATACTGTTCTGCATCTTGAGCAGCACAGAAAACTCTGGTACAACAGAGCTGCACCCAAGAAGAGGCTGGCTGAATGCACCCTGTAGCAGCACTCAGTTTTCACAGCCAACCACCCTGATATTGCTTTCTGTCCATGGGCCCACATACTCCCAATGACAGGCTGCACTTCCCTGAGGACAGAGCAGTCCATGCTCTACCACAGAAACATCTCACTGTTAAAGCTCTTTATGCCACAGTTCACATTTGCCTTTCCCAGGGCAAACATTCAGGAGGGTTTACAGCTACAGACCTATAGGCAAAGCAGTACAAGTTCCTAGCACAAGAAACAGACTCAATGGTAGTTTCTGGGAAATACTGTAAATTCATGTAAAGTCCCTCAAATCTCTGCAGTCCATAAACCCTCTGGGTTTAAGCCAGGTCCAGCTGGAATGTGATGGGCAAGAAAGCTGCACTGCTGGCAGTTCCATGACAAATTTGTCTGCTCTCTGACCACCTGCATGCTCTTGCTTGAAGAAATGGCTACAGTTGCAAACAGCAGAGGCTTGAACAAGGCAATAGACTTAACTGCATGCCCTCCTTCGCTGGTGCCAAGGGCCCACCACATGCCATTCCTGGGGGCCCAACTCCACTTTAGAGTTGGTGCCGCATGCCCTGGCAGGACCAGGGTAACAGAGCCATCTGGGCCAGCTGCAGTGGCTATTTTATTTCCCAGCCAGAGTACAAGATGTACCTTGTATCAGGAGACACGCCAAAATAGAAAACTTTGCTCCTCCCCAAAGAGACGCTACAGCAGCTCAAAATCAACACCTTTGGAGCACAGCTCACCACCCGCACCACCCAGGCCAAGCAGGGATAGGCACAACAACTACTGGAAGATGCTAATTTTTGCATTTCAAGCTAAACTCCGTGTACTTTCACTAAACCATTTGGTGATCACCGAGCTGTTCACTCTTTCCCACCTGAAGTCTTTGCTTCCTGCTCCAGGGAGAGTGGGGTGGACAAAGCAGCCCAAGGTGAACTTCCCTGTAACCCTGCAGCAAGAACAACTTCACCGAACACCAGGTTACCAAAAAGCTTTTCTCCATGCACAGACAGCTCTCACAGCTCAGCAGCAGTTTTGCTTGTCTAAAGAGAAAATAGTAAGCGATTTCATCCCTCCAAGACCAAATCAAGTTTAAGCACACAAGTGCTCAGCTGTTAGTGCACGGGATGGCTGATGGGGCGGTGCCCCTGGACTTTGAGAAGCCACCTTCCTAGGGAAGAGTTATGGGGAGCCAGAGAGGCCGAAATCACTGATATGCCCCTCACTCCACACTCACACAGTCCTCCTTGTTTCAAGAGCAAGATCAACCCAGAGAAGTGTCCCCACTAAAGCTCTGCCCACAGTATCTCTCTGCCAGCCTCCCTCCTGTAGCAGGGCTTTGAATTCAAGGCCAAAGTCACTTCAAAGCTGGCTCAACAGACCATGGGAGAAGGAACAGGATGGTAACATCATGGCACAATGGCACGCTAAAATCAAGAGTGGATGTCTCCATGACCCCCTCCCACTCTTTCCCCATCCCCAGCACTCATCACACAAGGACAAGAGAGGTTCTCAAATCCCTCAGAGATAACTCAGCCTACTAATTGAGAGCAGATGAATTTCTCTTGCTTTAGTGAACTCAACCACTCCAGTGACACCCAGAAACAGAAAAAAAAAAAAAAAAAGGTGGCAGCGCACAGCTTCACCTCCAGATCATCACTGTCTTTCTTATTTTTTCTGCTTATTGCCATCCCAAAACTGACTTCTACTTTGGAAGTCTACAGAATCTTAAACATGTGTTTTAGACTAATTTTAAATGACAGCTTTAGTGAACTTAGGCTGGATTGTAATACCACCACCAGGCATTTCCTCAGCAGCTTCTAAACCCTCTGTACAAAAAGGAGCATATTTGCTTTTCATTGTTATTTTCAGAGATTTTAAAACTAATTTAATGAAAACTAGAGTAGATTACTTCACGGGCAAGCTCCCTAAGGAGTTTCCAAGCCAAAGCTGCAATTCTCTGGCCATTTGTAATTCCCTAACTCAGAACTGCAGATGACCAATCCAAGCACAAAGTAGCCCTCTAAACCCCAATGCTACTTCCTTCACACTCTTTTTACTGGGTTGATTAAATACAACTCAGCCATATCCCAGCCAGACTATTCATTGTATTACAAGGGTTTAAATTGCTAAGATAATATACCTCCACATTATGACGTGCTAAGCATTCATCCTCAGGCCTACATTAAACATTCCTCATGCTGGCTACACTCCAGGCTCTGCACCTCAGCTCACAGCTACTATTTCACCATCTCTCTTTGCTTCACTTCATGTTGATTGGTGATGATCAAGAATTCATAAAACACTTAGAGCTTCTCCTCTCATCCTAGCTTAGAGCAACACTTGAATGGTCTACCAAAAAAATCCCAAACATAACTACTCGATTTAGGGAGCCAAGAAGAGGTAAACAATGTAGTTGATACACAGCTGGATAGCTGGAGATATCAAAGGACTATCAAAGAACTACAATGTACACAAGGAAGAAATGGGTGCAGGACCAGAAGAGGACCATATATGGCATTTATCACTAGACAGCAAACTGACCATGTTGAAACTAACAGCTGAACCTTGGGTTACTATTTAAACACCTATATGGAAGACACAGTGCCTAGACAATGTGACCATCCACAGTTTACTCCATGTCTAGAAACAATCCTGCACTTGATATTTCTCACATGGCACCAACAACATACAGGGGACAAGCCTAGAGCAGATAAGACCATGTGGTGGGGCACAACTGTCCCAGCAGATTAGCAGGGGCATGAGAAGCAGGTGCTGGAGCAGGTGAGATGGCCAGGTGTGGGTTCCAACAATATCTGAGCCACTCCAGCCAGTGCAGAGGAACCTTTCCAAGCAAGACTACACAGCACAGCTCATCCACTGCATTCCCTGGGACTGCATTTAATTATTCAGCTATAAAATCTCCTGTAAGTTTTGCTCTGACTTTCCTTTGTGACTGAAAATATTTTACACCAATTCTTCCTTCCAACCTGAGCCCTGGCTGCTTGTAAACAACACACTGCACTGCCTCAGAGTCAGAAAAAACCAAGACAGCTGAACTCCATGTGGGTAAAGGGGATTTGCTGAGCTCAGTCTCAGCTCATCAGGCAGCATTGTGCAGAGATTTTCTTGGTATCACTAGTGATGGAGACAGTAAGCCTCTTTGTTTATTTTTTCCCAGATGAATGACACAAGCAAAAGCAAACAGAAAAAACAGATCTACAGAACAAAGAGGCTATCCCTGCTACAATGCACCTGGCCCTGGGCCACAAGTTCATGATGTCCATGACAACACAAAACCCCACTACACTGAGTCTTTTCTGCCTCTATAACAGGTTTCCAGGCAAAAAGCAGCAACCTTGTTTGCCCAGGCATGAAACAGCCCCATCTGTCACAGCAAAGTGCCTCATGGCAATGTCCCACAGTTGCGAAGTTACACACAAGTGAACCCAGTACAGGTTTGTGTGGGGGACCCTTCCTGCTTGGCTTGTTTGGTTTTGGTAGATCATAAACCCTGCAGCTAAGAAAAAGATTGGTTTAGAGAGGCCCAGCACTGCTCTGTTTCAAGTTGAGACAGGAACATGCAGCAAGTCTGGGGAGCACAGGGTGCTCCCTGTTCATCTTCATTTCATCCATGTCGAAGCACTTGCCACTGAGGAAGGCAAAGTGCAGCAAGAGCACGGCTCAGGGAGCTGGGCACAAGCAGAATACAAGAGGGGTAAAAAAATACACCCTCCTTGTAAAACCAGACTTCTGTTTACTTCTGGTGGTTTATGAAGATGTCAGCAAATAATTTTATTAAGACGTCTTTTTTTCAGAAGTTCTAACACTCTGCAGCATAGATCCCTTGCTGGAATTTCATCTAAGACCTAAGGTACAAAGAGACAAAAGAGCCTGAATAAAAAAATAAACTCAGCATCTCAAGCACTTTGGTCTTTCAGCATGTTTTTTTCAGGAAGAATTTTCTAAAGCTGATATTGTCCAGCTCAAGCCCCTTTGTTTTGCCTGAAGCATGGAATGGGGAGACCACGTCTCCTTGCCGTGCCATTGTTTGGCCTGGGAATCACAGAGTCCTTTCCCTCTCCCATGCTTTGCTGCAAGCAAACAATCTGGACCTCCAGCATCCTCATTTTAAGTTTTCCAAATATCTCTTGGCTGTGTGAGTTGAATAAACAAAAAATGGCAGCCGACAACACACAAAGAAAAAAGCTTGGGAGAGTAGCTGGAAGATAGCTAACACCAGCTACACCGGAATTTACTGGGCTACACACAAACTGGAAATAAAAAACACTTAATCCTTATAGCAATAACCTCAAACTCTTGGAACAGTAATTAGGATGAGAGAATATATGCCAAAAAACGGTATTTCCATTATCCCAGGAGACAAAGACCAAGTGCAAAAGAATTTTCTCTTGACCTACCATGTCTCTTCCAGATGTATGAGCCCAGATGGACCTCATGGCTGCTGCTTTAGTTAATGCTTTCCTGCCACTCCAAGAATGAGCTGCTTTAAGAAACTGTCCAAAGCAGATTACTCTTCCTCATGAAAAGCATAAAACCCATCAAACAGACAGCTTGCTTCAATGGATATTCACGGTTGAGCTAATAAAAAGCACAAGAAATTATTTGTTCATTAAAGCTGTCTTTCCTACACAGGAACAGCCTTCCTTGGCGAAGGCAGGAATTAGTATCAAATATGCAAGTAATGACAGCAGAATTCAGAAACCTTCTATGAATGCAGCTAAAATCAACTCCCAGTGCCTGTTCCAGAATTTCTTTTTATTATAAATAAGAGGCACTTCCTGAACTATTTGAATCTGCCTGGGGGACTTTTTATAGAAACACAAGCATATACACATCACAACAAGGCACAAATAATTGCACTCCACTTGGGAAGGAGTGACAGAGCCTAAATGGAACATTTCAATTTCTGACCTATCTATTTGCTGAAAGCTTGCAAGCATCTCCTCCTAATTGCATCATCCACTGAGAAAGCCATTTGGGGAGTACAGCAGGAATGGAAACACTGGAAAAGGAGACTACAGGAAGGAGAAAACGTTTCTTTCCTTTCAACTTCTGATTAGTTTCCATCAGAAGACTCGGATAAGTCTGAAGGCATTTCCCAGAGACCAGGCTTTATCTGCACAGTCAAACACCAGAAGGCTTGACTGCCCCTTAGGAGCCAGCTCCGGGCCATGCTGGACCTGCTGATGGAAGCAGCTTAAAAAGGTTTTGGCAGGGATGGTAGACAAGACAACCACCTTGCCCTCTACAGCCCCTCTTCTGCTTCTGCCAGAAGAGCTACTGGAGGAAAAACTCCTGGCTTCACTTAAAGCCAGTCACCCACAAACCATTTCATTCTAAAGAAACTTCCCTGGTAAGCTTAACAGCTCAGTGGCATATTTAGAGGAATGGTGATGACAGGAACAAGAGTATGGCAGAGGTCAGCCCTGCTGATAACCTCTCCCACCTGCATTTATTTCCACTGGTTTTAGAGAGCTAACAGAGACCTTTGCTATCCCAGGTCATTTACTGCCAAGTGAACTACCACAATCCAGCCCACGCAGGAAAAGGCTCATCCAGCAGACAAGAGTGAGATGACCTGCTGGGGGGGCGTGGGCTTCTCTGGCAGTCAAAGTTAGCTGCAGAGAGGATGTTTATTCATGGCCTTATTTAAGCCAAGAAGAGGGTAAACCAGAACAGGACACATGGACCCAGTTCAGAGGATGTGGAGGGCTCTGCACTGCACAACAGTGAGAGGCTTGGATGCCCTGCCAAAACCAGAAGACCCCTCTGCTGCAAAGCCACGGCTGAGTTCAGACACACAGAGCCCATCAGCAGCTCCAGGGAAGGCTGATGAAGTGTCAAAGTTTTCACTCATTCCTAAATTAAAGTTGCTAAAAACACGGAAACTGGTATTCATGCAAACACAAATTAAAGCCTGAATTAATCTGAATTAACTAAAAACAACTATACTAAACTAACTCAAGATTCAATAACAAAATTGAGTCCTCATTGTAATCACAACAAAACACAGCAAATCCTTACATTTTCGATTAATCAAATTAAAGTAGCCAGCCAGAACAGCAGCTTTCCTGCTGAACAAGCACATTCAGTACCATTCCCAGTCCTTCCACCCAGCTAACATGACTTTAGCAACCTCAGTATTTCTGGGTAGGCTGGAAGATCTCCCTCTGCACCCATCCTGAGGCTGTTTAATTCAAACAGCCAAAAACATGCTGCTAAAACAGCAGGTCCAAACTGAAAAGCTTTTTTCTCTGTAAGTAAAATGCCAACCAAGTAGTATTGTTACTAAAGCATTTACCCATCAGGAAATACAGATATTACACGTATGACTTCAAAAAAAGGGTTAATTAATATGAATATGTATTAAACAGCACTGCCAGCAGAAAAAACAACCCACCCTCATGGGTCAAAGAAGTCAGAATCCTACAGCTGTTTATGCTTTGCTGCCTTTAATTGCAGAAGTAATTCCATTAAAGTCGATTCTATGTATCGAAAAGCTCTTCCCACAGTCCCTCAATAATAATTCTTCCTCCATGGCTCTCAAGGGAAAAAAAAACCCTGGTCCCTGGTTTACAAAACTTTACCTGATTGCTATCAGGCAGTTACCCCAACCCTGTGAAGGCAGCCCCAAAGAACGGCAAAATGAATTTTATAAATGCCTCATGCTCAGACACCAAGACAATGAAATCCAGAAAGTTTTCTTACCCCATAGCCAGCTCACTACAGGAATCCCAGGCTCTGCTTTCATTTTTGCACCACAGAACATTACATTTTTCTAGAAATCAAGTAAATCGGTCGAATGGGAGGCTTCTTTTTTGTGTTCTTATAGCAAGGCAGCACTCTGTGAGCCCTGTTCTGCACGGCATATTACGTATGCATGTCTCTCATGAGGATTTCTGCTGCAAATCCAGTCAGCATCAGGCTGAAAGCAGACTTTTGCATCACAAAGACAACCATAAAATTCTCTCAGTTACAAAATGCACCAGACCTGTGGACTGACATCTCACCCTAGCTTAGGTTCTCCCAGCTAAGGCCAAGACATCTGTTTCAGCTAGGCAAACCAGTTGTGAATATAGAAGGCACAAGAACTATCTGACCAAAATCCTGGCTTCTAAATCTGCATTCCTATAATACACTATGATCTCAGCATCCCTCCAAATAGCCTCCATCCAAGTGATAGGAACCCAGCAAAAACACACGTCAAAAGCACTAAAGAGACAGTCAGCGAGGGATACACAGGTAAAACACAGTGAAACCCAGCATGAAAAGCTCTGTACTCCTCTGCCCCAGTTAGCAGAATGATCGCCTCAAATCTACAAGATTTTGTCAGGTTTTAGAGTTTATGCCAAAATAAGGAACCTACAGCCTCTTAATTACAGAATCTCCAAGCACTTTTGGCTGCCACATGCAGGGAGGCAGAAGCAGCTGCTGTGAGTTGCTGCTGCTGACAAAATGAGAGAATGCTGCTGTGCTCATCATTTTCCTCTGGCTGAATTCTGGTACTCTAGAGCCACCCTCAATGGGATTTGCTATCCCTTCCCAAGATGCTCCTTGCAGACGAACTCAAACTCTGGTCTGCTGCAGGAGACACAGAATGAAAAAGAAATAAAACAACTTCAAATGCAAGAGAAATAAAAAATTATTCCAAACACCTTACATTGTCAATGAGGGACTGAGCAAAATGCTAGTGCAGCTCTCCTCCAGCCAACGAGAATGTGAGAAGCCAGCTGAAATCCCATGGAGAGAGTCACGCTCCAGGAATTTTAAATCAGTCAAGTTTTTAATCTAGGATCAAAAAAAAACCACTGGCAAACCAACACAACAGCAACTGGCATCAGCAACAGCGAGGATGGTGCCTCTGCCAGGCTCTGCATTTTCTTCCTGGCAGAGCCAAACTTAATGAAACCACTTCTGGCCGACCATCCTAGGTGCAGAGAGACCAGGAGGAATTCTCCTTCAATTGGGTTATTCATTAAAGCTGTAAAATCTGTCTGCGTTTGTCGGAAGCCAGATGCAGCCTGGGAATCTGGCCCGGCTACCTGGGAATCTGGCCCTCCATTTTCACTACCAACAGGTGATCCTGGCTCCCTACCCACTTCCAGGAGGGGACAGAACCCTCTCCTGGTCACAGTAAAACAGCCACGCCCGATAGTATTTTCACTATCATTCTGTAAAAACGCTTATTTTTTAAGCGAAAGAGAGCAAGCTATGGGGGCACCCAGTCCAGTGCCAGGGAGCCCGGGCTGGAACGGACACAAATCCATGGTGTGCTCCCGACGAGCCGCCCATCTTCGGCGGTGCGAGGGCATCCGACAAAGCCCAGCCGCAGTCCCCGGGGAGGCGCCAGGAGGGAGGACTCCGACTCCGGGCCGGGCCGGCTACGCTCAGCCGAGCTCACGGCCGCCGGCCTCGCTCGGAGGCCGCAAACAGCACAGTCCCGGCCCCAGGCGGCAGCCCCGGCGGGAGCTAGAACAGTGCGAGAGGGAGTTCCCCACACAGACAGCCCGGTACGACGGGAGGCGGCCCGGAACCACCACCCCGCACGAGTCTGGCGGCTCGGCTAGGTTCGGCCCGGCCACATTTCACCTGCTGAGTCGGCTTGCCCGGCCCCGCGTCCACCCGAGCCGGGGGTGGCTCCCGCCCCAGCCCCTGCCCAGGGCCACTGGCCCAGGGAGCGGCAAAGCCTCTTTCCCCTCTCTCGCCGCTCAACAGGTGTGTAGCGACCGCACTCACCTCTCCGCCATGGCCGCTCTGCCCGCGAGCGGGGCAGGATGTGAAACCCGATCCCGGCCCCGCCCGGGGGCGGTGCGGCCCGACCCGGGACCCCCGGCCACTCCCCGGGTCCCTCTGCCGGGGGCTGCTGTGCCGGGACGGGACGGGGCGGAGCGGGGTGGAACGGGGCGGAGCGGGCTGGGATAGGCGACGCCGGCGGTAGTGGCGGAGCAGCAGATCGAGGGCAGCCCCTGGTGGCGGGCGCGGCCGCTCCGGAACGTGATCGAGTCCGCCGAACCCTGGTCTCGCAGAGCTTCGGCCCGAGCGGTGGAAACAAGGAGAGTGGAAGCGGAGCCGGGACATCAGCTTTGGAGCCCCTGAAGCGTTATTTGAGGTACAGCTCAATGGCAAAAGTCAGCGGCCGTGACCCGTTTTGTGAGGCAAACCGTGGTCAGGCAGGTCACATCCTGCCCTCGCCTTGGGGACCCTTTGGCAGCGCTGTTGCGGGCCCCAGGTGCGGCCTGCGCGCTGGATCGCAGCTGCCCTAGTGAACCGTGTTGTACCGACGCTGCCTCCCGCTGCCCTGGGCACGGGGGGCTGTATTGGTTCTGCTCTGCCCTCTGGTACTCCCGACATCCTCCAAGAGCATGGATGGAAAGCGGCAGGAGGGGACTTGAACCACCCTGGAGCATCAAGAAAGGAAAGGTCCTTTGCCAGTGCTGGATGCTGTTCCTGCTTCCATGTGGGAGAGTACAGACATTCGGGTCAGCCTTAGCTGTAAGGCTGCCATGCTGTCGGTTTGCCCAGATGTGTTCTCTTTTCTGCCCCAGCAACTTTGTCTGGGCAGATTTTGTGGACTTTCTGTTTCTTCTCTATCCTGAACACATAATAGACTGGTCAAAGCTGTGCAGAAACATCAGGTGTGTCTCCAGCAGATGCATAGATCCGCCAGCGGTGTACAAGCAGCATAGGTTCTGAGACCTAAAGAACAAGTAGAGCTCTGCTCCTCAGTCAGGGTGAGTAGTCTGAATAAACAAGTCATGCTCTAAAGGTCAGCCCTGCTAGATCAGCTTCTGTCAGCCACTGTTTTGAAGTACGTCATTTGGCATGGTGGCACAGGAGAGCTCTTGCTATCTCAATAATTGTTGCAATGTGGCACTACTCCGAAGGAATCTTTTATGAGGTCCTGTTATTCCAGAATAGGAACAATCCCATCTGGAGGCAAATCCTAGGGGTTGAGCTGCCCAGATTCCTCAGACTCTAAAACTGGGGGTGCAAGACTTAACAGATACTTGGTGGATTTTGCCACTAGTAGAGTGGTTTGGGGCCCATGTCACACCAGGGAGGAAGTGCCAGGGAGGAAATGTCTGCTACAGTAAGAAATGAGTCCATTTAGCTTATTAATGACCCCATGCAAGCCAACGGTCAGGGTCTCACCCAGTGCAACACTGTGCTTACTTCGCAAACAGCATTTTGGCACTATTGAGAACTTGAGGGTAACTTAATCTGAAGACATTCCCATGAAAGTCCAACTACATTTTTAAATATCAAATAGAGAGACAGTGAGATCATGGCTGCTGTTCTTGTGGGCTGGTCACACAGTTGCACTGTACTTACGGGATGGAGGGGCAGAGAGGAGGAGAGCGTGTCCCTGCAGCCAGGGGCCGGTGGTCAGTGGGGCCCCCACAGGGGCTGTGGGGCTGCTGGAGATGCCTGAGGTGCTGTGGGAAAGCAGGCTGGAGAAGTTGAGTTCTGTGGGACTGCAAAGCTCAGGGACTGAGGCACAGGCTAGCAGGGAGGGAAAGGAGGAGTTGAACCAGGTCTGCCTTGAAAACAAAAATTTGCTGGTGTAGCTCTACCGTGATTAAATTGGCATCCCTCCTTGTGGAGATACAGATATTTCTTACCTTTCCCAATACAGGCTATACCTGTCCTCAGGGAAATAGTAATACTGGGAAAATGTCTATAGCAGCCTGATAGTCTCAAGTTCAAGGGCTTCTGTAGACACAGACTTACTGTGTGAGAATTTTAACAGCCTCATTTTCATTTCTGTCCTAGCAAGGCCCTTTGGACATGCTGAAAATAGATGCTGGGGACATGGGAGGTTCTGGAAGCCCAAGCTTCAGGGCCCCCCAAAATGAGTGACCTGACACAGTAAGTGAGAAGTTGGCTGCAGGAAGGACCAGACAAAATATTCAATTTTTTTGCAATGTTCTCATTTTATTTTGTGTATTTCAGGGTTTGATGATAATGTGTAGGCTGTTTTCCACCTACAACTGTGGCAGGCCTTGCTGAAGAACCTAAACATCATCGCTTGGCTGCTGCAGCTCAAACTGGGATGTTATTCTGCACTAAAAGATCCCGTCTCTCTTCAGGCCAAAACTGGCAAACTGGAGGCTCTCAAGGACACAAAGGACACACTGACATGACATCTCAGGTTAGTCCCACTCGTGAGCTGGCAGCTCTGTGCTGACCTGCACAGTCACACAGCAGGAGGTCATCAGAATGCACAGCAAAGAAGCTGCCTTGAAGGCAGAACCTCCTCACTAGAAGAGTGTGGGAGTGCATTTTTCAATTTTAAGTTAATTCATAAGTTAATGTTCTTTTGTAAAGTGGTTTGTTCTCTGTACCCCTTTTGTTACCCACTTTTGGTTTATCACTGTTTTTTCCCCAGTGACAGTTCTGTGATTGATTCTGTATTCTCCCTAAGTTTTCCCCCCCCAGAGACAGTTAGCTGTCCATCACTTCATGGATAGCCTCCTGTTGCTGTCTATCATTTTTGGGGTTGCTCCCCACTTCTGGAAGATTCTGAGAGAGGCATGGAATGATTAGACAGAATCCTGATTGTCACCTTCTAATGTTCACTGTATGGTTGTTTTATATGTTTGTTTATGATATGAGCCACCTCCCTGTTAAACCTTATTGGTTCCCTTTCTGTGTAACACCCCCAGTTATAAGGTCTCACCCGAGAGTCAGCCGAGGTCTTCGGCACGGTGACACTCGAGGTGAGGACCCCACGCCAGGGTTCCAATAAACTCGTTGTGACCCACCCGTCCCGGAGTCCCCCCTTTTCTTCCTCCAGCCATCGCCACGCAGGTGCAGCCAGGGCGAAAAAGATCCCACTGGAATGTTATCTGTGCCAAGCTAGCCAGCTTGAAAAACAGGCACCCTGCTGACATCAAGGATGCTCTTGGGAGCAGAGATTCCCACTGCTGGAGAAGGAAAGCTGGGTGATAGGCGGTTCAATTACCTGGCACAACAGCCAGCTCTGAGGCTGTGCCTTGCACGAAAGTACACTAGTGACTCAGGGAGGGGTGAGTAATCCCAGAGGGGAAAAATGAAGCAGCTAAGGAAAAGCTTCTTTTTGTGGGAACTTTTTCAGAGACCTTCACAGCTCAGACAGTCAGGGGTTGAGGAAAACTTCTGCTAGTGGTACTTGATGCAATAACACAAGGCAGTTCTCCTCCAGAGATACAGGTGGGTCACTGTAAAACATACTTAGTACATCAAGCCCACTAGTCACAAGGCCTGTTATCAATACACCAAAAGTGGCAGCAGAAGGTGAATGTGAAGTAACTTGAGAGCATGGAAAAGACATTGCAGTGTCTGTGTGAACAGAGAGCTCTGGCTCTTTTGCTAGTAAAAGAAGAAACAGCCTTCATGAATTGTAAGGCTGTGAACAGCAGACCACTGTAAGATGAGGTAAGAGATATATGATCAATGTTTCCAGGCCAAATCATCGCGTTACTGCCTGTTCTTGGCTAAAGGATATAATGTATAACTGTCACTACAGAACTGCAAAATGAGGCAGCTCCCTGAGATCATGTTCAAATTGTTCTTCAGATACTGCTCCCAAGTGGAAGTAAGTGTATTTGGAGTTGTACACCCTTTCATAAAGCTGCTCATCTGATGCTCATATTTGGTCACACAGTTGTGCTGTGCTCCATGTCAGGAAATGGCAGGTGGAGGTCTTGGCATGAGATGTCTTCCTCATGTGGAAGATCCAGTGATGCTAAAGTTATGGAGAGCTTAGTATTGCAGTGCTGCTGTCCTGCTCGTATGTCCCAGGCTGATAGTTGCAGTCTCCAGGCAGATATGCTATAGATGTGAGCCCAGCCAGAATATTGCCTTTGAGGTTTGGTCCAGCAGGCACTGGCCTTCCTCTACCTCTGTTTACAAAGTGGGTTGCACAGCTTGGAACCAGTCCAGTCCAGCACCAGACCCACAGTAACTGTCTCCACATCCAGCAAGGAGGGGAGTAACAGCTCCAGTCAGGTCTGACAGCCCTTTTGTTGAGAGACTGGTGATACTGGGAGTCAATGCCTAAAATGCTTGGCAAGGTCTATATGGCTAGGTTTACAGCCAGCACTGCCTTTACAGTGCAGCTACAGCCTTGGATCCACCTTCCAGGGCACCAGCAGTGGTGGGAGGATGAGCTGGGAGATACTTCACTGAGGATTCCCTGTGCTACTCCTGTGCCGCATTTGAGCTCAGATCCTCAGCCTTGACCTCACCTCATCTGTACTCCAATGAAGCTTCTGCCAAAGCCACTCACTGGGTCAGCAGTCACTCAGCCCTGGCTGATCCTGGTTGCTGACATCAAACTCTCTGCTCCTCTTGCATGGTGAGTATGGTGCTGTCATGCTGTCACCTTGTCTCCAGCTCACCTGTAATCCTCTCCTGCATCCAGCACCCTAAGCCCTCATGGCTGGAAAGGGGAGCAGGAGCAGGAGCAGCTCAGTGTGCTCTTGTGATGAGGGAGGCAATAGTACCAGAAGACATTCTGTGAAGGCCCTGTGTTAAATAGGTCAAATTACTGCCCAGATACTCCTATGAGTATTTACATATGGGCTCACCATGGGGAGCTCTTTGCTGCAACAAAGCTAAAGTGCTGGGCTGATTGGGGGGCACAGTTCACTCAGATGGGTGATGAGATCTCTGTCCTTGGAGATTTTCAGGGTGTGGCTATGCAAAGCCATGATTTACCTGATCTAGTATTGGTGATGGTCTTATTTCAAGCAAGAATTTGGGCTAATGCTCACTAAAGGTCCCTCCCAACCAATATATCTGTAACTCCATATCAGGGAGCTAGAAGTTCAAGCTGGGCAGACATATGTAGTGATTTCCCCACTATTTCAGCACAGACATCTTATATCCTGTGTCTCAAAGACCTTATTGAATAGAGCCAGGCTGAGGGCAGGCGTTGATGGCTGAAGTTCTTTGGATTGTCTGCTGTGAGAGTTCTCTCTGCCAAATGGTCTTAGAAGTATGAGGAAAAGAAAAAACATCCCTGTTCTTCATTAATCCTGTCTGTTTTGTGAAGATGACAGGACTGAATAGCCCAGGACAGTCCTTTGGAAAAAGATAGTTGGAGGTATTTGGCCATTTGTAAAAATACATGTTTTTAAGCACCAATCAGCAGGTTGTTATGATTTGTTTTTTTGCTCTTTTTAAATCGCAGGCTGTCACACTTTTGGACACACAAAGGACAAGGCTGACATCAGAAGGTCAGGTAGGAAAGCTCTATTTTAATTTTCTGACTCCATCTTATATACATTTTGATCAGAAGGCAAAAGATTGGCTACACAGGTTGCTACCTCTTTGACCTGGTTGGTGAACATCACCATCAATCATATTTCTCCTCCCAGAGGAGAAATATGTAAACAAAATAGATAAATTCTAAATATATACATAGTTTACGTGAAGCTGCGTGAGAATAAAATGCAGATACTGAAAAGCAGGAAAACTCAGGGCGACAGCAGGCATGATGTAAATTTATATAAATAGCCAGGTGTTCTGCAGTGGGGCTTTTTAAAAATCATCCTGTCCTAATTTTTTCTGCCTTACCATCTTTAGCTCTTTTGCAGAGTAAGCAGCAGTGCTATCATGTTACTGCTTGGCAATGCAGCAGCTGGCTGTAACCCAACTGTGCAGCATGGGACACGGAAACAGATGGAGCAGCAAATGCTCTTTGTTTCCCCTCCTGCTTTCCAAAACAGATTGTGAGTAAAAACATACAGGGGAGTTTTTGCCATCTTCCCTGCTATGGTGGCTCCCTGGCTGCTGACACAGCCATGGCATTATATAGCACGGGTAACATCTCCCCACAGCAAAGGAGAGTTGTGTCCTTTTGAGAGGAGAGCTGCCAAGAGGGGAAGGGCATTAGATACAGTGTCAACATGCCCTTGAATGGGAAAGAAGGATGCAGTGGTTGAAATGGCTGAACTGAGCCAAGGGCCCCCCATGCAACAAGTCCTGCTTCACTTGTTTCTCTGAGTTCTGGTTCTGGTGTTCATCTCAGCGTGGGTGAACCCCATCAGCCCATTAAATTGGCATGGAACAAAAGTGAGTGGTGTTTTGACAGTTAGGAACCTGTATTGGCCTGATGGATGATCTGGCAAGCACTGGGATGAGAATGAGGAGAGTAGCCCCTGGGGGTATTTATTTCTGGCCTTGTTGTCTCTGGGGTGACCATTCAGACACCTGAAAACCCACCAGGGTGTTTTGCCTAAGTTTTCTCAGCTTCATCCCATTATTCCAGTTCTTCTTAACTAATAAAAAATTTTAAAAAAACTTCCATTTTGTTGTTTATAGGTGTCCTCAACTGAAATTTTTGCATGTTGTTATTTCTTACTGTATCCTTTCAATAAAATAAAACAGATTTCATTTTTAAAAATTCACCCTCTTTTGCTCTCAGGTATTGTCTTGAGCTCTGCCTGCACACCGCCTGCTTACTAATACATACTGAAAACAGAAATCCTATAATGAGCACTAGAAGTGGGTTATAACTCTTTATCTGGTATCCTTTCTCATACAATCAAGGGTTTGAGGACCAGCCATGTTCCTGCTGAACTCAGTGGGAACATCAGAAAATTCTTTGCTCTACCACATAACTGTAGAGGGAAGTGAAGCTTCCAAACCTGTTATTGTCAGCATTGCAATGCTCAATGTCCCCCTGTGCTGCACTGACTGTGTCAGGCAAGCTGCGTTCCTCTCAGCATGCAGGTATTCAGCTTCAGGCAAACCCCTTTGAAAGCTGATCTTTTGTAGCAATGTATCTGTATAACAGGCCATTCTGATGCACCAGCCAAAATGTTAGTAATATTGTGAGTAATATTATCAAAGCACCTGCAGTTTTGTTAATAGAGCTCTCAAGAATTCATCAAGATTACTGACAAAACAACAGGATCAAAAATAAGAAGAGAGCCTGAGAAACTGTCTGCAAAAAATGTAAACCCTAAATAGGGGAAGCACGACGTGATGATGGATGCTTGATCAATTGGATGTCCTGAAGGATGTGTGCCTGCCTTATGAAGAAGCAGCTTAGCCAACCCAGAGACACGTGCCCACATGGACAGTAGACCTAGAATCTGTATCTGCCATGTAATTTAAGCAATAAATGGCTTCTGTTGGAATCATATTGATTTGTTTTTTCAGTGGCCCATTTTTCCCCTGCATGATGGTGACCAGGACATTTCTACAAGCACGTGATATTGATGTAGACCAGGACTCTTTGAACTCTGATTGGGTGCAAAGAGGGCCAGAGGAGAAGAACAGCAGGGAACCCAGCCTGACACCTCCTCATCTGGCCACAGGGGTAACAGTTGCAGGACTCCACTCGGAGTATAGTGGCATGAGGCATCCTGAAGAAAGGCTCTGGACAGAAAACTCGGAGTACGAAAGCACGAAACCTTTTGAGGAAAAGCCCCGAAAGACACAAAAATTCAGAATGCTGCAGCGAGTTCACTGGATAAAACAGGTGAGAGGCCAGGGCTGGGGGAGATGGGGAAAGCTTTGTCCAAGGAAGAGGAAGCCACATTATGGCTCCACCAAGTTATCCTTTCTGAGAAAGGAATTGTATATGACCAGGAGGTCTTAAAGAGGTTATTAAAATGGGGCTGGGAGACGGGATTTTCCCTCCGCATGGGAGAGTTTTATCCTCCAGAAAACCCCAAGTCCCGGGCACTGATCACTTCGCAGCTCCACGTGGAGCACGTGAGCGCTGAACACGGCAGGAACAGGACAACATTCCCTGAAACAGAACTCCTTTCCCGGAGGTGAAGTTCCAAAGCCATTCCCTCCCAGTCTCGGTGCATGAGTTTTTTCAGCTTTGCCGGAGCGGGCCCTGTCCGCGCGGCTCCATGGGCACCGAGGGAAGTGAGACGGGGTCAAAAAAAGTCTCAAAATAACAAATGGATGTTTATTGTAATTTAAAGACTTTGATAGGATTGCATTCTCGTTCGGTTTCCAAACAAGAAATAAGAGATTTATTGCTCTGGTTAATTAAAAATCTCCTGGAAGCTACATAAAGACAGATGAAGTTACAGCTTCTTTGCTACCTGCGTGCCGCATATTTAATGAAGTTATGAGTAAGTTAGAGGTTCCAGCGAGCAGTCGTGTGACTGCCCCCCCACCCTCCCTCAGAAACCGCTGGTAGTCCCGCCGAAATCCCCTCGGCCGCACGGGGGGTGGGCCCCGGCGCGGGCGGCCGCACCCCTCCCCTGAGCGGACACATTTTGAACACGGCACGGAATCAGGCAGTGTCCTTCAGCAGCACTTGCATTATTCAACCTTCTCAAGGCACTAAATTCCCCCTTATTCCCCCTTTTTTCTTTTTGGTTTTAGTTTTGTTTTTTGTGTTAAAAACAGCCTGCATGTCTCTTGCTAAGAACATGAAGGGAATAACAAAACAAAACTATGTATGTAGTGAAACAAAAACCTCACCACAATCAGGAATAAGTGAGGTACAATCCTTAGGAATATTTCAGATAATACAGATAATCAGTAACACATCTGAAATTAGGTAATTGTCAATCTCTGAAATACTGTACCATCATCCCAGAGTCTGCAACAGCTGATAAAACACAAATCAGTGAAGATTTGCACAATCATTCTCCAGATAATGATTCTCCAAGCACTTGTCAAAAATAGGTCCAGCTGTCATATACATAGGGTCAAATTGCCAAGTCAAGGTGACTTGAATATTGTTTTAAGGCAGAAAACACCTGGGTCTGCAAACACCTGGGTTGGCAAATTTCCCATCCCCATAGAGCTAAGACCTGGCCACTGCCTGAACTCCAACTGGAAGAGAATTCCCTAGACATATTTCAAAATAAGGCTCCTAAGAATCTTAGGGTGAAAGAGTAATTGAACCATCTAATAACTGGTCTCCTCTGAAATTCCCTCAGGATAGCGATGCCTTAAACATGGCAAACTGTCCGAGCACTTCTGTAACAATAACTAAAGGTCACAACATCATCAGTTCAAAGGTGGTTTTCCACAAAGTTCAGATATCGTTTCTTGGAACTCTGAAAAATACTTAAAAATCATGAGACAGCACTGGGTCAAACCACTGAGCTAGTGGAGAAACTAGCATAAACAGCTAGAGAACATCGTAACACATATTTAAAACAAAATCCTTAACAACAGTAGTTATGAAATGCTTAAAGCAATTAAAGAAAAAATAAATAAAATCTTGAAACTACACATGTTTTCTAAGAAGCTGGCTATAACACAATAATATCAACCTCTGAATAATGCCTATCATCTTATCAGTAAGTTCACACCATACAATTAATATTCACATCTCACATTTGAGATAGAAACGGTCAGGCTACAGACTCTTGTCCAAAAATGTGAAAGAGTCCTGGTTTATTCTTTTCTATAATTCAGCCATCCTGATCCTAACTATTCACCGACCTTTGACTGCAGTAAACTCCCACTGTAGGTGCCTTTTGCAGACTGACTGCTGGCTATTTCTTACTAGAATGACTGTATTCTAGTAGGACTATGACAGTAGAATACGCTAAGTATTCCCTTGCTGCATCTGACCGTAGGCCTTCACCTAGCTCGACTATGACTGCAAAACTTCTACTGCAGGGTCCAACTACAGACCCAGACTGACCTCACAGCTGTAGGTGTCTCTCCCATTTGGTCAGTCTTCTAGTCTTCCCAAACCGTTCTTGCAATACCTTCAATTCCTTCTTCCTCAGGATCTTCTCCTGACTAGCTATCCCATTCCTTTATCACACTCAAAACACATCTTGATTTATCAGGGGTGAAGTCCACGGTTCTCCAAACCATGGCCCACGTCTCCTCGGACACTATCCACTTCCCAGCTCTCGGCCGTTCCCCATGGCTCAAGGCTGTGCTCTCCCACGATTCAAGATCATTTCCACCTGTAACATTTTCTCTTAAAAATATATCAATCGTACTATTGGAAAAAATTGAGATAATATATTCCAAACAGTCATATATTCATAACAGTAAAATGAAACAAAAGAGGAGGTAAAATTATGAGCTGTCACCAAATGAGTTGGAATCCGAAAAACAGGATGGAAACAAAAAGAGACTGCACTGACAAACCCAATCCAAAGCTGAAAAGACATACAGCACCCCACAGCAAGGATGGACAACAACATTCCATGAAGAAAAAAGACCAGAGAGTCTCTCTACCACTCAGAATAAGGTCCCCAAAAGCTTCCACCTTCTGCCCAAACTCAAAGACAGCGAGAGGCCCGAAGAACCCCTAGAAAACACAGAAAAGCCCAAAGAGTCCTGCCTCCTGCGCAGCCTTCACGGCTACAACCCATGGGTATCAGGATGCATAAAAAAGAAAACACTGAGCAACTGACCAGGAGAATAACACTCGAACTGAATAACACTCAAACCTGGTATAAACAAATTTTGACAGCAATAAAGCTTAACAAAATGAACTTAATAGAACTCTGCTCCAAAAGGACTTCAAATTAATAAAATGTAGCTCAATTATTACTTCAGTAAAACACAAAGTACACTTTAAAAAAGTCAAGTCAACCATAGCACTCAATACAATTATAAATATGACAAGATGTAGCTCATTTTACTATTATCAACACAAAAATAAAATGAAAAATGAACAATCTGTAAGTAGAATAAGGGCATGATGGTATACTGGGGGGATAAAAGTCTCAACAAGCATATTAGACTATAAGTAAATCAGTTATGAGAAGAATCCATGGCAACTGCAAATTTCACCAAAACAAGAATTTAGTAAAACTTCTTAAAGTGCAGGGTTACTGAAAAACAAATATAATAATGTGTAATTTGGCAGACTGCTGAACAGCTGAGTAGTTGAGTAGCTTCTCACAACTGTACCCTGTGTTTTCATCCGGCAAATTTGCCAACATTCTTGTTTAAGAAATCAGATTATGTTGAAATCTTTGATAGGTAATAAGACATTGCATTTATTGCTTATCTCTCCAGCAACCTTAAAACTGTGAAAATTTAGAATTCATTCAAAAAACAAAATTAACTTTTAAAAAAAACCCCATATCAACATGTTTTCAAGGCATATAAAGAAACTGCATCCTCTTTGGTCTACAAACAGGTGTTCATTAGTAGGTCATCACAGTTGCTTCAGTCGGAGTTGCCTTTTTTCTAAAAAAACCCTATATTTTGAAATTTAGAGAAGCATCTCTTAACAAAAGTTAAGAAGAATTTTGAATTAAACAACTCTTAAATTTGATAAAAATTAATCTGAAGACAACTTAGCATCTGGATACTAAAGCAATAACATATAACTTAACAGTATTCTAACCTAAACATAGTGGAGCTTAATTATGCTTAGCTCAATCAACCTTTAATTTATATTAAAATATAAATACAACCTTAAGTATAATTCATAGTAACTGCAGCTTTACTAAAGAAAACCCCAACTTAAAGCTTGGTAAACTGCTATTCAACTCTGCAGCATTTTGCAAATGCATGTACAATATATTCAAGCTTCTTCTACTTTCTCCTGTATTTCTTAGTAAATTTTCAGGTTGTTGGATTGCTGTTACTCTCTTCTCTGAGATTTCTGACAAGGTCTTTTCATTTCCCTGCGAAGCTGTCTGCTCTTGGCTCTCTTCTACCCACATCTGCCTAAACAGGATTAGTCGTCTCCCAAGTTAGAGTGGTAAATGCATCCATGACTTTAATTAAAATTTTTACTTCTATGATACAGGTTAACACCTGCTCAGAGTGCAGTGAACCACCTGTAAATGTATCAATCTCTGAGGGTCCAGCCTTTGCAGAGAAGTGGCTAAAATTAATTTCGGTGAGACTGCTCTTCAGAGGGGTTTTGTAAAGCAAAAGGTTTAATAAGGAAAAATAACTAAATAACAAACATTACAGAAAACAAATGAAAAGCCATGCACAGGTGTCCGAGAAACCTCTGACACCCTGCTAAAAACACTCCAAAAAGCCTCTCCTTCCTTTGTGCCCCTTCCTAAATACTGAATGCTTTAGGAGGGACAACCTGGCCTGCTGCCAATAAGGAGAGACAAGGATTTGAAGAGCAGTGAAAAAGTTCAATAGATGCTTCTCTCTTGGTCCTGAGCCAATTACTGCCAGGAGGGTATGGGAAAATCTAGGTAAACTTCCTAAAATGTCTACAGGTAAACTGAAGCTCTTTCCCTATTTGGAAACACCTGCTGGGGGTGTAGGGTGCATGCCAACACTTCTATTTTTACTATCCATTGTGATAGCAGGTCTCTTCCTCACACTAGTGATAGGTTTTTGCACTACAAGGGGATAAATTGCTGCTATTTTCCTTTCTGGTCCTGTAGCGGTAATTGTATATTCACTTTGCAAACACAATGCAGCTCCTCCAACTCCTGCGCCGGTATCCGGCATGCCTGTAACTGCAATCATCCTGTTGTGGTATGTCAAGCGGCAGGTTATCTGTGGTCGATCACGTTTGTTCTTTTTGGCGGTGTCTGTGTTCCCTACGTCCGGGCCGGCTGGGCTCGGGAGGAGTGCCAGACAGGGGCCGGGCCAGGCTCGGCTGGTGGGGAGACACGGCCCATGGGGGCAGCGGTGCAAGTGGAGCTGCCCTGGCCCCGCTCTGGGTCCCTGTCTCTCTGGCCACCACGGAGGAGGAGGCGAGGGCTCTTTTTTGAGTTTCCCAACAAGGCACAATTAAAAGCTGTTCATGTACTACATCAAAATCTCTTTCTTTAATCCTATTTTGCCTTATTTCAGTCCAATTAGTTGATTTTAAACTGTTTCCTGAAATATCATGTGATTTAAAATTTGGGGGGTCTGTTTCTGGATTCAATGAGCCGGCATCTTGAAATCTGTCCCTTTTGCCGAGATAGAATCATTTCCTCGCTGTTGCATTCCTTCTATTCGTGTATAACTTTCTGTTCCGTTCTTCTCCCACCCTGCTCCTTGCAATAATAGAAGCAGCCAGAGGTGGTACTGTACTTGGAGGCCACAGGCCTCGGTGGCCACTAAATGGCGTCAGTGGTAATGCGCACACTCCAGACAGAGCTTCAGCATTTTGCTGTACGGAAAAGAACATGAACAAGCCCTTCTGCTGTACGAAAGGTCTTTGAAGGGTGCCGCCATTTTGTTGTACGGACGGCTGTGCTGCACAGTGTTACAGAGTTTTGCTATTAGCTCATGGGCAAAGATTTGAAAATTTTGAAGGAATGTGTTGCTTGAACCTCTCTGACCATTCTGCATCCATTTACAGGAAACTTGAGCAACTGCAGGGTAACTTGAAGATGTTGACTGTCGATGACTAGGGTTTGGATGAATGGTTTAAGGGGTGGGGAATCACTGGATGTTGGAAGTGTAATAGATATGATGGATAAATTCTTGCACTAAAATATAAGCAATGTAATAGATGTAGGAAATAAAACAATGTATTAGAAATGTTATACTTTGTAACTCTGAAACTGGAAAGTAAGTCCAGATTTCTGGAATGGGAAAGGCGTTCTCACACACCAGGACTCACTTTGCAACTGTGAAGTAGCAGATTGAAACTGAGATTTGCAAGAGAAAAGAGTTGGCTCGCCAGGATGTTGCTCGCTAATTGAATCGAACTCTGTGCACCTGGACCATCAAGACATTGATGGTAATCTCAAGGGAGGACCCCGAGTTTTGAGAAATCAACATCCCAAAAGAAGGTTCCAGGAAAATCCTTTCAGACATACCCCAGTGCCAGGGAAATCTGTTCAGGATTCATCACCCGGTGAAAGACTATGTTTGAACATGAAGACACAATGCACTCGCCGCTGGGCACAAAATACAGTGTAAAACTCAGACTCAAAACCCTGCAAATCATGGAACAGGGGAGAATTGCACCTTTGCTGTCGGCCGCCTGTTTCACCCAACACTCGAATGTTGTTCCGTGGCTGTCCCAGACAGATTTTTGAAAATGGAAAAATAAAATTTATTCTTTTTATCAGATTGGCTAATATTCATTTATAACAGAAGGATATTACAAAGGGAGCTTTGTTGTCACTAGTAGTCATTGGTTTGTTGCTTTGTATTATTTCATGCATTGTGGAGTTGGTGGCTCGCTTGCCAGAGAGTGCAGTGGGGAGAATTTGGCTGGTGCAAGAAAAAAGAAGGGAGAAGAAAAAAGAAGGGAGAATTGTAGCAATGTATCTGTATAAGAGGTCATTCTGATGCACCAGCCAAACTGGTTGTGAGTAATATTATCAAACCACCTGCAGTTTTGTTAATAGAGCCCTCAAGAATTCATCAAGATTACTGACAAAACAACAGGATCAAAAATAAGAAGAGAGCCTGAGAAACTGTCTGCAAAAAATGTAAACCCTAAATAGGGGAAGTACAACGTGATGACGGATGCTTGACCAATTGGATGTCCTGAAGGATGTGTGGCTGTCTTATGAGGAAGCAGCTTAGCCAACCCAGAGACACGTGCCCACATGGACAGTAGACCTAGGATCTGTATCTGCCCTGTAATTTAAACAATAAATGGCTTCTGTTGGAATCATATTGATTTGTTTATTCAGTGGCCCATTTTTCTCCTGCATTCTTTGCTAGTTTTTTACACATCTCAGAGATCTACTAAGCAGATCAACTCAACAAATAGGTTCTTATTTTAATTTGAGTGCTGCGCACTGAGGCTGAGTGCTGACAGCTTGAACTTGTGCATCTCTGTCCATGTTCCTCTAGGGTTGCTCATTGTGAACAGCTGTTGTTAGAGGAGAGAGAAAACACTTGGGATTACACCAGAGCAGTGTCTCAGGGGACCACCCCATGCAACCCACAGGTACTCTCCCAGAACAGCACATCTGCAGGAGGCGATGTCTCATGGGCAGCCCAGACTGTTGAGCAGCTCATAGAGATGAGGCAGATCTGAGGTCAACCTGGAAAATCAGTCTGCAGGTTGGGATCAGCATGAGGCCAGTGATGGTGACCAGGGACAGACCCAGCCCATGTCAGGTCTGTAGAAACAAGGCAGAGCTGAGGTTAGGTCAGGCAGGCAGGCTGCAGGTCAGGGTCAGTGAGACTCAGGGCTGGGCAAGGCCATGGGCATGAGCACATAGGTGAGAGCATTGGAGACAAGCACACCTCAGCACAGCTCAGATGGGGACTGAGAGTCCAGGGCTAATCTGAACTGGGACTCCTGGTTAGTGCTGGGGTGCAAGCCCTAAATGAGGCTGGCCTAAGGGACTGTTAGTGCTCTTGGAGCCCTGGGAACAGTTTCACAGACAGGTGAGATAACAGCATGACCATGGCCAATTGAAATGAAGCCAAAGTTCTGCCTCCCCCAGGTCCCTATCTTCAGGGAAAGTTGACAAAGTAAAATCTTTGCCCTTCCCTCACATGCAATTCCTAAGCAAGCAAAAGTGGAGGGGCATAGATGCTGGTGCTGCTGCTCATATTGACACGTCACCAGGCCTTCTGGAAGGAGAAAGAGATTCATCCAGTACTAAAACTAGAAAAGACGCTGAGGATAGGGAGTTTGATACATGGAAGAAGCTCAAATCTCTCCACCAGTGGTGTAGAGCCTCTGGGGAGCAAATGGCCCCCTCATGTCAGAGACAGACTAAGATCACTGCGTGCCAAAAAAGTTGGATCCTCTGGCTGTCAGCCAGTTCTTGCCCATGGCTTCAGCAACCTCATACGAGTCAGTGGGCTGCAGTTGGGATCCATGCAAGGAAACAGAATCTGCTCTAATCTACCTTGTGTAGTTACTGTCAGATTAATTTGACAGTTTATAACCTATTTAGGATTTTCTGTGCTGGCATATGGACATGGTCTACACCATCTTCACATTTTGAAGAGTATTTTATCTTTAATTTAATATTTCCATAGCCTTTTGTATTGTACTTTGTAGCCATAGTTTTCTTTGTGGTGATACAATGGTTCTGAGTAATTTTAGAAACTCCATGCTTCTTACAACCATGTTATCCTTTTGGTTTATTAATTTTTAATTCCTCTTGAGGGAGGAATTTCTTTGTTGATGTTGCTCTTTCAATGTCACCAGACTGAATACATTATACTCCCTGCTATGCACAATTGTTCTAATAGCCCCTCACACAACTCAGCATTATACCTAATTGCTTCTTTTATGTTGTCCACCCAGCTGCTCCAAAAATCAAGCCTCTCTGGTATCTAAATGTAGCAACCACATGATATGCTGATGTGACATTTACTCACTCTGTGTGTGGGGCATTTCCTAATTATGTTTTCTGCCTTGGTAGCCACTCTGACTTCCTAAATATATCATTGTCACCACCACAGGTTTTACACTCTGTTCACTACAATAGTCCTAATTCTCTCCTTTGCCTATTTAGGTGTGAATTTTCCACATATAGGGAAAAGTGTTACATCTTGGAAGATTAAAATGGTTCAGGCACATTGATTCTGAAGTTTCTTCAACATCCAACATTACTCCTCCACATACTCAATAGCCAGCTTTTCCTGCAACATCCATGGCCAGCTACTGCAATGTGCCACCTGTTACCTGCCGTGTGCCAGTGTGTGATAAGGTTGTTCTCAGTGAAAACCGGGTAGTACAGTTGTTCTGCTGCTTTTGTGGCTGCTCAAATTTGTTTTGGAGCACATTGGTGGTTGTTACCAAGTTTCTGTGCCTTTTTAGGCCGGACTTCATTTGTTCATTTTCCCATTAGTCATTTCCTACTTTCTCCAGTTTTGTCAACCTCCAATCTCATCTTTTAACTAAGTGAGGGAGCGGCCCTGCATGCCTCACCCCACTCCCTGATCCTGACCAACGGTGCGGGCTGAGGTCAGCGAGCAGTGAGCGGTGGGCAGCGGGCAGGGGGCAGCGGGCGGTGGCAGCGGGCAGCGCGGGCAGGGAGTGCAGAGAGAAAGCAAGGCGGCCGGGAGAGAGCGCAGGAACGAAGCAACGCAGGAACCAGCTGAGGCAGGAAGGAAGATCCAGCACGCAATCCCACATGGTCTAGCGGTTAGGATTCCTGGTTTTCACCCAGGCGGCCCGGGTTCGACTCCCGGTGTGGGAAAGCACAAGCTTTTTTCACTTCGTTCGCCTATTTGCCTTTTGGTTGTTAATTCTGCGCGATCCCTCCTACCCCTACAAACACAAACGAACTCCCGCCCTCAACCCTGGCGCCCTGGCGTGCGTATAGAGCCCGGTTTAGAGGAAGGGACACCAGCGATAAGTCGGCGTTACGCCCCAGCACTGCAGGGCCAGTCTCTCCTCCGGATCAAGCCATCCACAAACAAGAAAACTGTTTTTGGAAGTGTGTTACTGAGAGCTTCCCCTCAGCTGCAGAGGTGAATCCAGCAAGTGCGTAGTGACCACACCAACAGCCCTGCAAAGCTGAATATCAACAGCCAACAGGCCAGGGCATTGCTGTGATACGCTGAGTCTAGTACCAGCGCTGGACACGCAGCTTGTGCAGCTATTTGCTACTCAAGACGCCTCATTAGCCACCTTCACCCTCCCTGTGAGTACTGTAAGCATGGGAGTGCGTCCTTTCTCCCAGACTGCCTGGGCACCAGCCAAGGGCAGGGGGTGTATTAATGGAGTAGACAACCCCATGTCTGTGTACTCCTTCCACAGCCTGGCTCAACAGGCAAATTATGACAGAGAAAAGCCTTATGTAAATCCACCAACATGAGCCTATGCACATACTTCAGTCACAATCACAAACTGAGGGAACAAGGAACATGGAGGTGGTTAGACCATACCTGGTGGCTGACTGGAAGATGAGAGGTAAAGGACTGGCAGCCAGGCCAGTGCATGGGAACAAACGCAATAAACCTGGTTTTGTCTGTGAGAAGACTACTAATTTTGTTTACAACCTAATAATTTCTGGTACAGAAATTATTAAGTTTGGAAAAAACCTATTATAGTCATGCTTTGTTCTTAATTTTAAACAGATCATTTTTCCTAAGTATTCCAAACTCTACTAGTTGACCACTTCATCTTAGAAAGACTTGGACACTCCGGGCAAGGGCCCCGGGATCATTTTCTGCTATTAAAATTTCAGGAACTTTGTTTGAAATTACATTAAGTGAGACAGTAGCTTAGATTTTCAGAAAAAAATATCATTTCAGGAGGGAAAGTTTGTTTAGAATTTCTTGATACATAGTTGCAGATTAGTAGAACAACAACGCCTAAAATTCCCCAGCAACAATTTATTTCAGGCTGATTCCAGCAAGAAACCCACAATGTTATCTGTCCTACCTTGAACAATTGCATATTATTGAACTTGAACTTACTACATATTATTAAATTTAAATACAAAGGAGCCATTCTGTGAACTCTGAAGGAAACAAAACACTGTTAATGAGACAAGAGGGACTTTTTTCACAAAACACCACTTCCTTTCTGAGTTAACCTTTCAGCTTCAAGGCCCCAGCAATCTGCAGCGGCTTGGGCCAAAAGCTGCACCAGAAGGGCAGGTCATTGACAGATTGTTTTACTTGGGATTGAAGTGGCTAGAAAATCTGCAAGACACTGCTGGCCGATGAACAGAGGTGTAGTTTCTGGCAGAAGGGTAAGGCCAAACACCTTTGGACATTGTTAATCTGTTTGAAACATATCAAGCCCTCAGCCAAATGGACAAAGATCAGACCACAGACCCTATTAAATAATCATGTCAGCACAATCTCTGGTGAAGGAACACAGTAACTTCACCCTCCTGCCCACTTCATAACCTAATCCACTTTAGCTTGCTGGAAAGCAGGAGCCTATGACAAGGCCTCGGCATGGGGCTCAGAATGTCCTGAAGGAGCTGGGACATGGCTCTTCCAGAGCCAGAGAAGGAACAGGTGCTCCGAACGCACCGGAGTTCCACAAGCCTGCAGGCACCCGCGCCGCGGGACTACCGGGGCGGTCGCACTGGGCCGCGGGCCCAGAAAGCAGCCGCGGCCCCACCACAGCGGCCTCAGATCCGCCCCCGCGGCCCTTCAGGCAGGCCTGCAAGCCCTCGCGAGAGCCCAAAGGCGCGAGCTAAAGCCACCCGTCTGTACAAATCTCGCGACCATTTGAGCCGCTGCTTCCGGAAGCGACATCTCGCGAGAGGTGGCGAACCCGGGCGTGTAGGGGCTCGTTTGCCCGGGCTTCTCGCGAGAGCCCCTGCGTGGTGCGCTGGGCGCCCCTGTGCCGTACGCGGAGCCGCGAGCGGCCGGACGCCATTTCGGGAGCAGCCGCAGAGCCATAGACGGGGCCAGACCGGCACCGGGATCGACTCAGGGCCGCGCCGCTCCTCGCCGCTCGCTCCCCGGGGCTGCCTGAGCGCCGCCGTCCATTTAAGATTCAGACGCCTGAAGAAGGTACTTGAGCCCTCGGGCCCATTCCCCACCGCCAGCGCAGTGACGCCGGAGCCGCCGCTGCCGGACCTCGGGGCCCTAGCGAGGATCGCACTGCCCGCGGCGCAGGTAACTTGTGGGTGGGCCCGGGCCCCGCTGCCGGGCGAACGGCAGCCTGGTCCGCGGGGTTCTGCGGCCTGGGCGTCGGCGCCCCTCCCGCTGCCATGGCCACCTAGGCCCTGCCCGCGGGGCCGCTCTGCTCCTCACCGGGGCCAGAGCGCCCGGCCGTCTTCGCCCCGCGCCCCGGCCCTGTGCGGTTCGGTTGTTCCTGTGGCCACGTCGCGGGCAGGCCCGGCTACCCCCGGCATGGCGCTGCCCCGCCCCAGCTCCCCCTCTCCAGCCTTTCTCTCTTCCCGCGATGGCGCTGTGCGGAGAGGCCGGGCGGGAGCGGCTGCGAGGTTGTTCGCACTGGAAGACGGGGCGGAAAGTGGTGGAGGTGGGGCAGCGGCGGCCGCCGCGGGCGGGCGGGGAGCGAAGGCCTTGGGAAGGAGCGAGGGGGGAGGGCAGCCGCGGCGGGGCAGGCAGCGCTGCGCATCACTGTTTCTGGGAAACCGAATTCGCTCCGCTCGATCCTGTCAGGAGCAGGTGGGAATTCTGGCTGGTGACCTGCCCACAGACGTATGGGTCCTGCTGAGAGGCGAGCTCCCGTTCTAAGGCGTCGGAGTCCCCCTTAAAGTTTTCTGATGCTTTTCCAGGACACTACATGCAAGACGTGTCGAATTGTCATTCACTGGATTTATGAAACAAATAATTTTGAGAACGAGGCCCTTTAAAAATTCCCTTTATATATTCCCTTTATTTTATATATTGTGTACAGCACAAAGTGAGTGTTTTCTTTCAAAATAGTGCCCAGCTCAGTTGCCGTAAATTTTCTGTCCCTTTACGTTTTCTGAACATCCACAAAGTTCCAAGTGTAGTTAGTTCCTTTTTTGGTTTGGTGGTTTGGGATTTTTTTTTTGTTGGTGTTTTTTTTTTGCTTGTTTGGGTGGTTTTATTACTTTTTTCCCTCTACAAACAAATTTGCCATACGTAGCTTTTTTGGGAAAGCCGAAAGGCCTTTAGGAAAATTATTTGGAGCTTCGGTGTTTGATGAAAGATACTTGAAAGTCTGTCAAGACTTCTAGTAATTTGAAATTATTACGGGCTTTCATTTGTGTTTTTTTAAAAAATAGTTTCTACTTTATATGTAGCATTATGTGCATTGCAGGATTGATAACAGGACTGTGTTACAGGTAGAGAGAAGGTACTGTGATAACATGGTATTGTCTCAGTGGAAGTGTAAAGAGTACAAAGGGTAGAGATTGCTGAGGTGAGGCCAAAGGTCCGTGCAGCTCAGGAGATTGTCAGTGAAGGTGGCCAGCAGTAAATGCCGAAAAAAGAATGAACAGCACAGTCACACATGGACGGTTCTCGCTGTGTGTGCTTAGTTGTCAGTAAGCTGTGGTTCAGGGTCACGAGGCATGCCTTTGTTTAATGAAAACCCTTTTCTTTAAACTTTTAAGGGTTTTTTTTTCTTTTAAACACTGCATGTGCTTCTCTTTTTTTGTTAGGATCCTCAGTGCCCTTCAACAGTGAATTCAATGGCTAAATGCTTTGTGAATAATGACCATTGTTTTGAATCCACTGGATGGTAGTTCAGTCACTCATTATTTGGGTCAATGCAGTAGTGGTTACTCCCTCTGCACTTTTCCATGCCATTCAGTATTTGATGGTCCCTATTATGGTCACCCCACTTCAGGATGAAGATTTCCTCCCTAAGTGTAGCTGGATATGTTGGCCAAATTGCACATCTGAAAATGTGATTTTGGGTGGGAGTTGTCACCGGTGGGAATTTTTTTGTGGAATTCTAGATTTGCCTTTTTCATGGTCCTTAATTATACTGATGTGCTATTTATACTACATACTGGCAGAACATCTGTGAATTAAATCACATGTATGTAGATGGCGTGAAAAGCTGAATGTAATGCTGTAATAAAGAATGAAATTGAGCCATTACACTTAAACAAAGGACAGTGGTATCTGTATGTGATAGCACTATAGCCCAACAGGTAATAATGTGAAAATGAGGTTTGTGTGCCTCGATTAAGTAATTGAGTGTGAACTTCCAGTGCTGTGATCCTGCATGAGAATGGTGTTTTATTCTATAATGAATCCCTGAGCCAGGGTCAGATGTGTTGCAGCTCTGTTATGCAGTCTCAATTATGACATTGTAAGGTACCAGTTTAAAGGATCTTGAAGTGGTGGAGCATTTTCATTATTCTGTCCAAGGCTTTGGACAGCACAGTTCTGCAACAGTGCCTGTGGACAAGGTGCAAGAACTAACCTGTATGATTAAAAACCCATTTTATTGTGCACATGCATATCTTCAATGTTGGGCTGTCAGACTTTGATCTACAGGACTGGCCATTCTTGATCTTAAGGGAAAAAAATAAAAGAAGATAAACTTCCTCTGTGAGATTTGAGGAAGTTGAATATCTAAGTTTAATGCCAAGAGTCTTGAGAGGTACTTAATAGCAAAGATGCATACGGAGAGGAAATCAAGTGTCAAAGTGATTCAGAGTATAACGAACATAAAATTTTACAAGGGCTTGAAATCGGAAAATAAGTTGAGCAGCTAAACCCAAAATGTCTGTGGTGTCAAGTGTTACCTGGTGTGGTGGATCTTTTTGTTCTGAGACCTGAAGTTCCGGACTGGATGGACTTTGTGTATGCTTTAGTAGCTCTTAGTGCTGGAATCATAAGCATTTTCCTGTGACCCCTGTTATATATGAGGCAGCCTTTCTTAAAGCACCATGATGTCTTCATGCTGGGATTGGTAAATGATGGTGGCAAAGGCTAGGAGCTGTGAACGGGTTTGCCTGATTTTTCATTGTCATTTGTTGGAGCTCTAGCACTTCTCAAGATGGCCACTAGAGCTGTGTTTCTGTGTCATAAATATGCTGTGCTCTTTGTTTTGAAAGAAATTGGTGGAATACCTCTGGGGTTTCCTCTGGCTAATGGTGTTCAACCACACTTTGTTGTTTGCAGCTGTAATTACTTTGCACACACTTTTTATCATCTCACCGGGCAAAACTTTAGTCCAGTTTTTGTTGGAAGTATCTATTGAAGCACTGTTATGTGAATTTGAGCCAATGCAGCGACGACTGCTTAAATAAAAGCTTTTGGAATATAAAGTGTAAGGGTGTTTTCCAACTCAGGTGGAATTTGCTTCTTTCAGGTGTCCTGAAAAATGGCCGATGATATTGATATTGAAGCAATGCTTGAAGCTCCTTACAAGAAGGTGAGAAAAAATATGCCAGTGAGGTCCTGTTTACCTTAATTTAGCATTATTCATGAAACTACTGCTGAACTGTAAACTAACATCCCTGGAGCCCTCATGATTTATCTTATTGGACATACATTACATGTAACTTTCAAGTTAATATATACTGTTAATGTAATTATATTGTGCAGTAGTTTCACTTCAGCGTGATGAATAAATGCCCATCTATCTCTCTTTGTAGACTTGCCTAACGATATCTCACCTCTACTCCCATGAATTCACCTTTGATTCCAGTGTGAACTGTCAATCATAAGGTAGTAATTGAGTGACGTATCGCTGTACCGTGGTCCCCTAGGTTAAAAAAAAAAATCCACCAAACACAATCAAAACAAAACAAAAGAAATCCACCCGAAAAACAACTAAACAAAACCAGAACAAAACCAAAACAAACCCCAGAAACCAAAATCTTTAAACTTTTCCTCTAAAATTGTGAAGTCTAGTTTGGTATAGCAACAAGGTGAATGCAGTGATTTGGGAAAACAGCAGGGTTCCAAGAATAACCTTTTCACCAGTCCCATGGCAAGTAAATATTTGAACAATCTGCTCAGTGTGAGAAGAGTGGGACTTGCTTTTAATGCAGAAGGCTGCTGGCGGTTAATCTTTCAACAGGGCAGATGAAAATCAATTGCCGAGCGAACAATTTTACAGAAATTCTTGGATCCCTGAATAGAATGTTCTTAGCAAGTAAAAGACAGTATCACAGTCTGCGGTGTCATTCTAATATAAGCTCTTGTATTCTTCTGTCCTAGTTGTTTAATTAGGAGATGTCAATTTTTCTGTGAAATTTTTATCAATTAGTTTAGTGATGTCTTTCACTTAAACCAGCAGCAAATGAATACTGTCTTTTTTTGTTTTCCACCAGGTGGTGGTGAAGTGTTAACAGACTGCATGATTTAGCACCGATTTTGAAAGAAATGTGTATTAGTTTAAGTTGCCTAGGAATTGTACTTTGATGTAACCAATGTGATTACACTGTAAAGCCAGTATATAAGTTATGTAGCAGCTATTGTTAGTCTGTTCTGCAGTGTTTATTACAACCCTGTCATGAATTTTGGATGAGCATTTGTAAGTTTAAAGTGGTATATTTAGTTTATGTAATATTTAGCAGTTACATTTACATCTTGAAGAGAATTTTGTGAACTGTTGTGTTAAAATTCTTGTGTCCTGGCTTAACATGGATATTTTCCATGTAAACAGGTATGGAAATAGGGAATGTTTAGGCTGGACTGGTGGATTATTGATGCCTTTCTTGGGAGTCGACGTTACTAAAGCAGTGTGAATCCCTGTTTGCTTCAGGGCGAGATGTGTGACAGAGGTGACATCAAGCTCTTACAACCCTTCAACGAGTGAAGATCTCGGGAATGGCATCGGTCACAGGAAATCCATAGTGGCTGGCTGCTAGTGTAGCCACGGGGCTTAGGCAGAGATATAGCCTTGGTACTAATCAGAGGGGCTCGCAAACACCTCAGACTTCCTCTTAAATTTTATAGAAATAACATTTAGCCACTTGAGTGCTGAGTTCTGCAGGATAACTTGCTCTCTAAACCATGTAAGGAAGTATCTACAATTTAATGCACACTTTTTAATGATGTAAGTCTTGTGTTTTGTAATTGTATGACTTAAATTTAAGCAGCAAAGTGGTTAAATATGCCTACCTAAATTTTCTAAAGTTTTCCACATTAAACTGTAAGCAAGTAATTTAGTATTAAAATTTTTGTGTTTTATTTTCTTATTCCTATTCCCATTACCCTTTGACCACTTGAAATATTTCCACTTCGTCCTCACGATGTTCTTCTATCAACCCTGCTTAGGATGAGAACAAATTGAGCAGTGCCAATGGCCATGAAGAACGCAGCAAGAAGTAAGTATTTTCCCAGTTCTCTACATTTGGGTAGAGGCTGCTGGTTTTTGTGGACTTATGAATCCATGTCATTAGTGTTTAAGGAAATAATTTGTAAAAGCTTGGTGTTTGCAGTTGCAACAATTTGGAAATTTTCTTTTGTTTACAAATGTAGTTAATACCCTTTGCAACTGATGTAATCAAAATTGTGGAAACATTCATGTAGCATCAGATAAAAATAGAGACTTGGTGTGTTCAGCGTATTTAAATTCTTTTTGTTACTTTAACTGCAATGGATTTTGCATTTTAAAAATTACTTGTTGTAGAATTGTGATTAGGAGCAGTTAAAAGCAGTTAAAGACACTGGTGCTTTCTTGAAAAGATTTAGGGTGTTGAATGACGTTGCTCTGCTCTCTGCGTCCCTGCCTTTTGAAGACTTCTAAATTTGTATTATAAAGTTTTTTAAAAGACAAGAATACAAACCCACCTTGTTCAGCAAGCATAATTCCAGGGTGTGAACACCTGCTGATAGCCAAAAAGTTTTTAAATCTGTAAAATAAATTCCTTACCTTACAAGCATCGTTTGGTGAAGAGGTAATTGGTGTAAAAAGAACAATTACAAAATTGATAGTTGACTAAACAGTAACAAGTTAGCTGTGTATTATCGAAGTGCACTGAAGTCAGCATTTATGCTGTTCTCACTTTCTGAAATCATACAGATGACATGCTGAAGGACTCCAAAGAAAGTTTCTTCTCAGGTCTATAAATTTTTTGGGAAATTATAAATCCCGTTCCAAGGTCAGACTTAGGTTGGAATCAAATTACCCAAAATTGATTGTACCTTTAGCTTGTGTTCCAAATAATACTGTGAAAATAATTTTCATGCTAGATACTGAGATCTCTAAAATCCCATCAAAAGCAGCTGCTATCAATATTTTAAGCCCTAGAAATTAATTTTGATACAGTTCTTGTTCCCCATAATCTTTTAAGAAGTACTTTGTGATATGTGATGGTGTACTCTGTTGCTGAAGACAAAGGTGTATGTAGAGTTTGCAAGACTTCTTGCTTCACTATAAAACAATCAAATTGTGTCCAAATGGTATTTTTTTAATCTCCTTCAGTTGGGCAAATACTGAAATAAGCTTCTAACTGTCAGGAAAATCCACAGCAAACATCAGCAACTTAAAAAAATAACAATGTCCAGCTTTCAGTAATTGTCAGATCATATTTAAATGTCCATTTTATTGACTGGAAGAATCAAGGATCTGCATTTTTATTAGATATCTGTTCTGTAGGTCCAGCTCAATCATGATTTGAAGGCACAGCATGGATCTGGACTGCTGGGAGTCCTTGCCTGCAAAGCAGGTTCCCTCTGTTGGATAGGGAATAGCTGCTGTCATTGGTGAAGAGTGGCTGCAGTTACTAGTTGCTGGTACTGGCCAGTATAGTGAGCTCCAGGGAGTGTTTTTCAGAGCTATTTTAATAGTGAGTGTTCTAGGGTTTTATCTTGGGGAAATGTTGGTAAATTATGGATCCTAGAGGAGAGAGGCAGTGTGTGCCTAACCATCACAAACTGCAGGAAGTAGGAAATGTGGCTAAGTGATGCTGATGGCACCACCCAGAAATACAGAACTGTCAGAAATTGTGAAGCTTCTGAATATCAGATTTTGATACAGCAGCTTCTGTGTCCATATAAAAATATTTTTAAAACTAACTGACTATGGCGAATAAGAAAAAAGAGAAATGTTACCGTGTTTAAAATGTAATTGCAAAATGTTTGTCTACAGAGATAAATATTAAGATAGTTGGAATGGGTCTTCCTAGGTGGACATTGGAGAGCAAAATCTATTAGTAATTAGGCTCAGTTAGACATGGCAGGTGAGAGATCTTTTTACTTCAGAAGTTGAAACTAACTAGAAGTTTTAGTTTATACATGGCCACAGAAGGCCACAAGGATGAACTTTTTGTAATCCACATGCCCTTTTTAAAAAGAGTTTTTAAGAGTATGAGTGGTCACGTTGAGAAAAGATGATATATGCAATCAGAAGGCCCAAAAGGAGGAAGAGGAAAAATTCAATGACAAAGGATGTTTTGAACTTCAAAAGTTTAGCAGCAAAGTTGATTATTTCGCTGTCTTAGGTAATGCTTGAGCATCTGGTTAACGTGTGTCTTATGTATACATACAGATATATTTTAGAAATTAGGAGATGCTAAGCTTTGGTGGTCTGAGGCTGAGATGGAGCAGAAAATTTGGAAACAATCCAAATGCAGTAATGGAACAGTTGCTTGATGTTTTTCAAATATGGGGTATAATTAGCATGCAGGTTTTAGAAGATTAAATTTTCGAAGTAAATTGGTAAAATTACAAAAATCTGCAGTTTGCCCCAAACCAGTAACTTAAAAAAGCAAGTGGCTTAAGAGTGAGAGTAGCAAGTAGGAAGCAAAACTCTTAATCAGCATGTTAAAGATTATTGCCAGGGAGTATTAAGGGGAAGCAACCTTCCATTCCCCCAGACTTGCATTTTCCTGTCTATTTTTGTTGTGTTTTGTTTTACTTTGCTATATAATTTATTCTTAGAATCACGATGCTGCGTTTAAAATATGTTTAAATGCCACAGGAAGTACTGCAACTGCCATGTATTAGGTCTAACACATGAAATGCGTTTTTAGTCCTTTTACTCTACTGGAAATATTCTCTAGCAATTGAAAAATGTGAAATAAAAATGTGCTGTTGCAGACTTCATGTGGCTTGTGATAGAAGATGGCTAACACACATAGCCCCCCATTCAACAAAAAGTACAGATACCAATGGGTAGAAGCTTTTCCTGTCAATGTCTGTGACATCAGAGGAACTGGAATGTGCGGTAAATAACGCTGAATTACGTGTGTAACTGAAGTTGTGCTTTTTTTTTTGTCAGGAGAAAAAAGAGCAAGAGCCGAAGTCGAAGCCATGACAGAAAGAGGAGCAGAAGTAAGGAACGCAAACGGAGCCGAGATCGGGAACGGAAAAAGAGCAGGAGCCGGGAAAGGAAACGGAGCAGAAGCAAAGAGCGCAGACGCAGCCGATCTAGGAGCAGAGACCGCAGATTCAGAGGCCGCTATAGAAGTCCCTAGTAGGTTTTTATTCAGAATTGCATGTGTGCTGCTTCAGTGTTACAGTATGGAAGGTTAAAATTTCACTCTCTGCTTTCTAGATGGGTCAATAATTATCATATAGAAGAAGGTGAGAGGTTAAGTTTGAGGAGTGTTAGTAAATACAGAGTGACAAAGCGGAGGAGGGTAATATTCCTCTTCTCGTTTTCATTCTTAGCCAAACACAGATGGAAAAGCAAGTGAAAGAATGTGTACAGCTGACTTAAAAACAGAGTTTATCACAAAATCAATATAACAACCAAATTCTCTCCATGTCTTGACTATTTAAAGTATATGAACTTAATAGTTTAACTGTCAAAAAATTAAATGTAGTCTGTTTGTTTGGTTACAGGGTCATACCCCCCCCCTTTTATTTTTTTGTATTACTAAATATTTTTACTGTCTTGCTGTTCTTGAACATTAACTCCATAAATGGGTAGTCACACAAGCATATTCCATGTTTATGCATCCAGACTGGGGGCATCTTCTCTTAGCAATGCCCGTGTGTTGCATATTTGCCCTGCTTTTTTCTCAGGCTTGTTTAGAGGCTGACAAGAATTCTTTTGTTCCTCTCAGATATTTAGCTTGATAGAACTTCAGCAATAGGTAATTCCAGCCATTTGTAAATCCATTCTCAAGAGATGTTTTTTCATCAGTATCGTTTGATTGTTTGTGCTGCAGCTCTCCCCTTGGCTTCCCCATTGCCTCTTTCTGCAGAAGCACAGTGAGAACTGGGCTGCATGCTTGACTGTCATCGATTACCTGAGTCTGGTCTTTGTCTCTGCTGTTGTCTAGGTCTCATCTCAACCTTGGAATCTTGGAATGTCAAATCTTGGAATGCAAGATCATGTAAAAAGAAGGCATTTGTAAAGGATGTAGTTTTTTAATCATGACATGTAATGCCATCCATGATAGAGAAAACTCTCAAGATGTTTGAGCAGACAGTGTTTACCTTCTCATAAATTGTAGGCTTGTGCAATTTTGTGCACATGAATGTTTTTCTTGAGGCTTTTTGTACTCTTGGACTGCAAACAAAACTTCCTGAGGTGTTAGGATCTCACTTTGTGCTAAGTCACCTGAATGTTGGCATTTTCGTAATGAAAACCTACTGCAGTTCCTGGGTCCTCTAAGGTGCAGTGGCATCCTGTGCATCATCAGTCTTGTGTATGTGGGGATCATAATATATCAGCCCTGCTTTTCCTTTGTCTTGAGTATCAAAGCCTCTGTACACTGCTCTGGGCTTCAGCTGTAAAGATTTCAGCAGTGCAGAGTTGTTTTCCTACAACTCTTTGGCACGTGTAAGATTACAGTAGCTGGTTGGGTTATGCAGGTGCTGCTGTTGTGGTTCAAGGTACAGAGGACCTTGATCAAAAACTTCAGCCTCCTGTACATGGAGTCTGCTGGTCTCCTTCCCTCCAGTGCAGTGTTATGTAGAGAGGATGTCCTTTGTCTTGTCTTGTAGTTGGGAGTTGCTGCATGCTTCCAGCTGTGTTGGAGGGTTTTATTCTTTGTTTTTCTTGTTGTCACTGGTCGAGAAGGTTTTTCACCTGGAGAAATTCGGGAGTTCCAGTGTTCTGGTCTTCCAAAATTTCCGCAAGCAGAGATCGAAAGTATTGATATAACTACAATAACCCATGCCTGTTTTAATGGATTGAGATAGGTTATGCCAGAAAGGTAAGTCGTTGCAGGGGGTCTTTTTTGCTATCCTCACACTGACTGCCAGAGTACTCTTCCTGGCTGGAGAATTATTTCTGGAATCTCTACTTGTGGGGCTGTTCTGGTGGTTCTGGGTTGGAGTTACTGCTGACAGGGTTGTAGCTGACTGCAGCATCTAGATCAAATTGCTTTATGGCTTCTATTTTACCTTATTTTTTATTCTTCCTCCTCCTTGTGATCTTTCTCATGAGCTTTATAAAGGCTCATTTTCAAGCTGGTATCTGTAAACTGAGATGATTTTGCGGCTGGAAGCAATTAGGAGGCATCTCAGTAATAGTGAGGAAAAAAGTTTAGTATAGGTAATTCTAAAGGAAAAGGAGAAGAGAGTGCTACAGAGAGCCTGAAAACTTCGAGTTTCTCACTTTAGGCTTGAAGTTGTGGTTAAATGCTTTGTAAGTTTGTTAAAATTAGGTGACTGGTTTGCATTGCTTAGTGTTCACAGGGGTTTTTTTCTCATGTTATTTTCACAGATGTTGTCCCTTGAATGTTACACAGCTATATCTTAAGGTCTGTTAGGAAAAAGAACTTGACTGAGTGGTCTTGCTTGGACATCTGTCGGGCAAATCCCAGCTGCTGCTAACATACAGTAAAAGTCATTTAGACCATTCTATTTCTATTCTGAAACCAAGAATTTAGACGAAGCTGTTAGGAAAACAGGTTTATTACAATGATGACTGAAAGTTTCTTGTGATTCTCCTGGACTTTGTTAGCCAAAGTTTGCCTTGTCCGACATTATTGTATCACAGTCTTGAATGTGATTGAGAACGTAAAAGCTGATAATTTGCTGGCTGTCTTCTGACCTGGCCATTGTTGGGCCATGTGGTATCACGTAGGTTTTCTGGAAGTGTGTGCTCTGTCTGCACGTGGGACTTTGGCTTACAAAGGTGACTCCTAGACATAGAGATTAATGGCTTATGACATGGTGCTTCCATACAGGTTAGCTGGAACTGGGCAGCAATTGTAGAGACAATAGAGACAAAGAAGAAACTTGAGATCTACAGCTTTACAAGGAAGTCTCCCTAGAAAAACACAGGGAGAATACTGTTGAAAAGGGATTTTGAGAAGGTAACTTGGGCTCTCACCTTGCCCTAAGCAGTTTTCTGCTTGGTCTGTTCCAGTGGTCTGGGTTTCTTGGTGTTGATCCCATGGAGTTCTGTAAATAAGATAGTACTAGTCAAGAGTGAAAATGGAGATTTTTGGAGTTGTGGTGGGTTGTGGGTTTTCCCTGGCCTTTTTTCCTCTCTTCTCCCCACCCCCCCGCCTTTGTGCATGTATTTGAATACTGTTAACTTCTCAGTTGTTTGTGTTTTGGTTTTGTTATTCATTAAGTTTAGACAAATACTTACTTGCAGTATTTCTTTAACCATTTCCTTGAAAACTCGTGGTCTTAATTATTTATTATTTAGTTGGTCTCGTGTTAGTATTCTGGAGTCATTGTAATTGGTTTGTCTGGCTGCATTTGCATTGAAATGGAGTGCACCATGTTTTACACAGATGTGAAGGTGCAAGGTAATCCCATGTGTGAGAAGAAGGTAGCCTCTGAAATTAATGCCAGTATTTCCAGATGTAGCTTTTGGCAGTTGTGCTGTAGATACTGAAGACCGTGAATGGACATTCCCAGCAATAATTTGTGTGAACTTGAGCAGGAAATGGAGTAATTTATCCTAGGCAAAAAAGTCTGGTTTTGATCAGTAACGATCTCATCTCAACGTGTGCCTGTGTTTTATGTCTTATTTTCTCTTTAAAAGTAGTTATCTTCTCTTAATAAGTAGTTTCTAAATGGTCTTTTTCTTTATTTTTTTTCCAGTGTGGTACAGGGCCATAATTCCCTTGCTTTAACCTGGCCAGCACGGTTTTGGATCTTGGCCCACTACTTCCTCCTGTGTCATGACATGTTTAAAAATGGGCATCCTCCTCCTTGTGGTGGATGCTGAGTTTAACTATAAGCATTACTGCTCCATTGAGGAGCAAGAAGACGTTTTTCAGACAAATTGCGTGGCCAAATGGATTTAGTGAAAGACTGCTTAATGTCTTCAGCCTGCCTTGTCTTTCAGGGTGTTACACATCAATTTGTAGCCACAGCAGAAAGAATCAATTGTGTACAGATGGAAAGCCAAAGCCCAGTGCACAGCATTCAGTCTGTGCTGCAGTGCCTCTGCGCTTGGTGGAGATACAGGAAGAATGTTAACAGGTGTTGTTCTTTGCCTTTTGAACAACTCTCTACCAGGAGATCAAATTCAGGGAGAACACAATAGGATGAATCTTACTGCTCGTGTCACAGTCTGTTCCTGGGAGCCCCATTAACTAGCAAGAGGACTGTCCTTGACATGGAAGCACAGGGCAGATTACAATTTGATCTAACAGACTCAGTGATGCCTGGAGTATTAAATTAGACTCAGTCAAGATCCTTTTGTGGTTTTGTGTCTGTATACAGCTGGCTGCTGGGTTCACTGCTTCTGTGGTTTGATGGCCATTAGGAATTTTAAGGAAGCTTCATTTACATATTTGCAGCACTTCAGTGGTGAGAGCCAAGACAACATTAGTGAATGTGTCCCTTGCAGGTGTCTGCATGGAGCCACTTTGGTTTGCTCTTGGCACCTTAAATTTCATGGAACTTCTGATTTTTTAAAACATTATACTTGAACAAGTAATCCTGCCATTGCCACTTGGCATACAGTTCTGAGGCTGAGTTCCAGGCCCTGAATATTATGCTTTGCAGTATCAGTATGTAGAACTTGCATGTGGACAAAAAAACAGGGGAAAATGGTTATAACAGTTACTGTAGCTTGGAATAATTTGTACTTACAAATGTACCATGACTGACTGACTCGTGCAAGTCCTGCATATTCTGGGATTTTGTGATGTAGGTGAAAGTGAGAAGGGATCATATTCTGTGTCTTAGGGTCTGAAGTGCTGCATGTATTGATAACCGATTGATAATCTTATGCATGCTGTGGGTGCTGGTAATGGAAATGCTGACAAGTTCAGAGGCAAGGGTGGGTGAGCACTTGCAGTGTAATGTGAGTACAGAAATCTTGAATTCAAGTACTCAGGTGTCTTATCTTTTCTTCTGCCATAGTTCTGGTCCAAAATTCAACAGTGCCATCAGAGGGAAGATTGGTCTGCCTCACAGCATCAAATTAAGGTTTTTGACTTTTCTGTTTTTCATTGCATCATTAATAGGTTTTGTTTAGAACCAGGGGTGGTATATTGGAAGGTTTTGTTGTAATCTCATTGATCTTCCTTTTTAGCAGACGTCGCTCCAGAAGCAAAAGCCCTTTCAGAAAAGACAAAAGCCCTGTTAGGTATGTATCTTTACGTGTGTTTGGGCTTGTTTTTTGTCCAGTTGAAGTTGGAAAAGTGATGGTGAAGTAATGTATGACTACTTGCTCTCCAGCCTATACTCGTAAGTGATGCTGGAATTCATTCAGAAAGCCAGTGAGAGAGGAGCATTGATAATACGTTGCTTTCTCCCCATGTCATAAAAGGTTGTAAATAATGTCAGTTTGCAAAACAAGTCTTGATTTGTTTGTTTTTTGAGTTTCTGTATTGTCAATCTTTTCCCCATTAACTGTGATTCAAATTAGCTATCCTGCTGAATTGTACTCTAATAATCTAGATTATGGAATGAGAAAGTACAAATGCTTAGTTTTGCTGTCCAGTATTTTTTTATGTTATTTGCTGAGAGGCTGTATGGCTCTGCAGTCCAGAGCTGCTTATCCATTCTTGGGCTTCTCATTTAAGGGAATAGGATTTAGATAGCTGCTAATGAGATTATTCTCTTACATTAGTGCAGTTAAATTTAACCAATCTCATTTTGTTTTTCAATGACTGGCAAATTTTTACTGAGGTAATTAGGTTTAAATTTTTATTGTGTTTTCTCAGTGATTAATATCTATGTGATTATATTAATGAAAATACATACTACATGGCTGGAAACTCAGTCCAGGATCCAGCATGCCACTTCTTGTGTAACTTGTATACAAGTCAGATTTGTTTAGATTTGAAGTTTTAATACATTAAAGTATTAAAATACACGTTACGGTGTATCTAATTTCAGCTAATAGTTCTGTATGGAGTTTAAATTATTCTAGTTCTTAATGTGTCAAGGATCAAAGTAATTCACTATTCATACTTCTTCATGGGTTAACAAGCTGAAACTATGAAATGAGGACTGGGAGTTCTATTTACATGGATGTCAGTCTTGTTTTATGCGGTGACTGTAGTGGCTGCAGGGTGACTGGGTAAATGCAGGATGTGAGTTGGCAAAGCCTAGGTCACACTGCTTGTCTGAGAATTGGGACAGCTGGTCTGTTCAGACAGCTAGTTCACCCTGTTTGCCTTTGTTTTCTTGTCCTTCCATCTTTTTGATAAAAAGAACATGCAAGCTCCATAGTGGTAGCTGGTACCAATTCTGGACAGTAGCAAAACGGTACCTCTGTTTAGTTTATGCTTCTGCACATAAAATAGAGTTTTCCAGTCATATTTGATGTTCACAGTTGAGATAAGATATTCACTCATGTTATAATTTACCATGTTAATATTTAGTATTCCCTTCAGTTCTTAACTCTGCCTTTTTTTTTTTTAATACAGTGGGCAGCAGGCATACTTTTTCCCATCAGACTCTGAAGTACTGATTGTTTAATGTTTCATGTGTGGTCCAGAGATGACTGTTCTTAATTCAGTTGATTTTTTAACTGAACTTCACTCTTTCCAGAGAACCTATTGATAATCTTACCCCTGAAGAGAGGGATGCTCGAACAGTGTTCTGTATGCAGTTGGCTGCAAGAATTCGACCAAGAGACCTGGAAGAATTTTTCTCTACAGTAGGGAAGGTAATTGATAGGGAGGTTAAAATTGTTCTGAATTCTACATCAAGCTATCCCAGTACAACTGGAGTACAGGTTCACTATTTTTTCAGAATTGTAAGCATGTGGCTTTCTGGAGCTTCCTGTAGCTGTGCAAAGGGGGATTAATGATGAACTAATGATTAAAAGCTTTGAACACAAAAGTGTAGTTTCTCAGTAGTTCATTGCTCATGTGATGTGAGGCAGAACATGTTGATGCAATTCTGACTCAACTTAATTTTTCATACTCTTTTTTTCAGATAGGTCTGTCAGAGTGTAATTTGAAAATTCATGTAACTAAGTTGGAAAAACTTAATTTGTTCTATCAGCTGTAAGGCTCTGGTGTAAAGCATTAGAGTGCTGCTAGTTCAGTCACATACAAAAACAAAACAGCAGCTTTAATGCTAGCTTGCCTCTGGGATATGTTTGTTTAAAAAAAGGTGTATGCTGCTGTAGAATTAAAGCTGTTGGCTTGGCAAATACATCTCATTATTAATACATGTCTGAGAAATAGGCTGCATTAGGTTTTTTCCTTTTTCTCTAAAAGTATTTTCATCTGTGTTCTTGCCTTTCAGGTTCGTGATGTGCGAATGATTTCAGATAGAAATTCCAGACGTTCAAAGGGAATTGCTTATGTTGAATTTGTTGATGTCAGTTCAGTGCCCCTTGCAATAGGACTGACTGGACAGAGAGTCCTGGGTGTACCTATCATTGTACAGGCATCACAGGTAAGGAATTGTGAACCTCTTTTTTGTTCATGCAGAGGTATGCTTCTTGTATCTTGATGGGAAACTTAATGTTTCAAAATTCTGTTACCACTGAATGTTTGGAAAACCTTAACAAGGATGATTATTAAAGCTGGTGATAATGACTTTTGTTTCTCATAGATAACAGGCTAATTAAAGTGATTCAAAGTTGTGTAAAGGCATTAGGAAAATACAGATCTTAAGCAAGTAATAGTAAAGAAATTCTTAATATTATTACAGAAGTGAAGGCTATATTGTGTATGCTTTCCAGATAATTTACTAGGTAAAAGCCAGAATTCTGCATGAAGTTGTTCAATTTGGAGGCCTTTGGAATCTCTTGTCTCTGTACTTGGTCATGGTCTTGAGTTTTGCAGCTTTTAAGTTCAAGTCTGATGAATGGACTGCAGATCATGCAGCAGCTTCTGCATGTTTGGTGAATCTTCTAGTTTGGGTCTGAGATTTATTTACTTCTTATGTTAGAGGTTTTTATTATTTTCTTATTGAAGATGAATTTTTATTTTCTCCTTAGGCAGAGAAAAACAGAGCAGCAGCAATGGCAAATAATCTGCAGAAGGGCAGTGCTGGTCCTATGAGGCTGTATGTGGGATCATTACACTTCAACATAACTGAAGACATGCTTCGAGGAATCTTCGAGCCGTTTGGCAGGGTAAACTTTAATTTGGCATATTGTGTTAGAGTAGTTTATTTGAAACCCTAGCCTAGTTGCAGAGCACTGGCAGCTTCTGGAAATAATTCAGCTTCATACTCAGAAAACACTTGTGGCTTTCTTGCACTGCTCTGTCCTGCATCCACAGGCCTTAGGTATGTGGGTAGTGTTGGAGAGCATATGAGAACTTAGATTTGTGCTGGTATCCACTGAATTTGAATGGCAGGTTTTAGAAAGTTCAGAATTAAATGAATACCTGAAATAAGAGAACAGGGATAAAAAACCCAGTGAAGCCAGACAAATTCTCGATGTTGTGTCCTTCTCCAGCAACCTGTAGTATCTTTCCCTTCCAGGATTGTAAATGGAAGCCCCATTTCATGGGTTAAAGCACAAAACACAGAACTGGGGCTGAGGTCTCTGAAAATAGTACTATCTATCACATGTTTTGGATGACTTTTTGCAGCATCTTTAACTGATGTTATGACCATGAACTAGCAGTGTGTCCTTTACAACTCTGACTTGGGCCTGTTCTCACTCTTGAGCATTGGGCAGCAGGATGCAGCATGGTAATAAGTTCATGTAGAGAGAATTCTGGAAGTAAGCAGATAAAACCTGAAGTTTCCTGTGGAGTTACAGTATGGTAGCCCTACTGTGCTCGGATATATATAATTTAGATAGGGGAAAAGTTAGATATTCAATATGCTTCTTAAAGGGTAGAAAGAAGTCTGTTAATGTTTGAGGGTTTTGCCTACTGTCTTTGGGTATGAACTCTGCCTCATATATATAGTAGCAATGCTTTTCACATGCTTTATTCAGACTCTATGCATATCCCGTTAAATCTCTGGTGCAAAACCCTGCAAAATTGCTACAATTGATTAAATTTTTATCCACATGGCTGTTCTTAGGGTGGTTTGGGTTTTGGGTTTTTTTTCCATCAAGGTCTGGCAGTAGGATTAAGGTAGTTTTAGAGGCTTCTATGGAGACCTGTGAAGATCTTTCCTTTTTATTTCATATACTCCAGTCCTTCCCAATGCTACTTTATGGCAAATGCATTAGCCATCAGCAATGTGTTTTAAATTCAGTAGCTGTAAACTTCTAGGAGTTCCCGTGTACCGAACAGTTATTAAAATATGCAACTTTTTCTTAAGTCAGTCATGCCTGCTGCTTTTCTTTGCTTGTAAAACAGTTTCTCAGCATAAGAGGTGCCATGATAAGTGTGTTTCAGTTACAATCTCATCATTTCTGCATGCTCATTCTGGTAGAATTCTGCATCAGGACCAAGCTTCAACCTGTAGATGAGCTTAAAACCCTTACATTTACCTGCTTCTGTCTTATTTTCCAAGTACCTATTTAACTGGCTGTACGCCAATTTTGAAATGAAGAAGGAATGAGAAACTAATTTTAAAAAATAAAAGTAACAGTTTCACATTCATGTATGTGTATTTGACCTGGGCTGTTTTCATGTTCTGGTATCTTGGGGTTTGTTCCAAAATGTTTGATAATAAATACCTTTATTCTTATCTTTAGATTGAAAGTATTCAGCTCATGATGGACAGTGAAACTGGACGCTCAAAAGGATATGGATTCATTACGGTATGACTAAAATTGCCAGGTTTCTTAGACAATTTCTGAGTGTAACCTTCCCATGTAGGAGAATGTCTCTGTATGTGAACCTCCCTGTGTATATCTATGTGGTTATATAGTAGCAACCTAAACATAATAAATTAAAGGTAATCTGAATTTGTTACATATGCATAGGAGCGACTAAATTGCCACTTGATAACTCTATGTATCTAATTTTAGAAGTGTCATGTTGCAGGATGCAGCGCTGACTTTTTTCTTTGTTTGTGACAGTTGTCTGGGTACTGTGAATAAGCAATGAATGTTTAGATGGGAATAGTTTCCTCTGTGGTCAGTGCCTGCAAACGCAAATGCTATCTTCTGCAGGCAAAGATACTAGTAAAGACTCATGTTTTTTATAGTTGAAAATAATTCAATTTGAGCTTTTTAGGGGAAATAAAATTTTAGAGGCTGAAACGTTCAGTTGAAAACATCTTTCCTCTTTACCCTCAGGTACACAGTTTTGTGAACTTGAGTTTCTTGACTGACCTGGCAATTTGTCATGGGGAAAAAAGTCTCGGCTGGGACCTCTGGCACGTGGACACAAATGAAACCAAACTTACTTTATAGTTCATACCTGACGGTTTTAATTATTGATAAAATGCTTGTATGTTTATTTTGATGTTTCGCAGCATAAAGCAGAACATTTGTTAGGAATAACCAGTAATTACCATGGCAGTTGTAAGATTGCAAAGGAATTGAGTGTCACTCTTGAAAGAGAACCACAGCCATGATTTCTGTTGATTGCAGTATCTTGATGCTGTAATTTCAACAATTTATTTAAATATATAGTACCTAACTGTGAGAAGGTAAATACCAAAATATGCATGTGTTTGGTTTAAATAAAAAATACCAGCACATTTACGTTAGCTTGTTGCTGTTATCTCCTATTTGCATAATAGTGGATATTACATACAGTAGAAATGTTGCTGAATCCTGTAGGTAAGTATTACTGAATTTTGTTTTTCTAATCTACAGTTCTCAGACTCTGAGTGTGCCAAAAAGGCCCTGGAACAACTCAATGGATTCGAACTGGCTGGGAGGCCAATGAAAGTCGGTCATGTAACTGAGCGTACTGATGCTTCCAGTGCTAGCTCATTTTTGGACAGTGATGAGTTGGAACGGACTGGAATTGACTTGGGAACAACTGGTCGCCTTCAGCTGATGGCAAGACTTGCAGAAGGTGTGTGTGGTGTTAAGTAACAATGTTGGTGTGTGAAGAAGTTTGCCGAATTTAAATTGAAACACTCCACAGAACTGTTAGAATAAATGTATGAAACTTTTATATGCCTGGTATTTCTTATCTTCTGACAACAGGAAGATTTCTGATACTTCTGTTACTTGCATCCCTAACTGAGTGAAAGGGTCCAAGGTCTTTCTGTGTTCTGTTCCAGGTACTGGTTTGCAGATTCCTCCAGCTGCACAGCAGGCTCTGCAGATGAGCGGATCTTTGGCCTTTGGAGCTGTGACAGGTAAGAAATGATAACTTATATATACATTTTAAATTACCTTATAAATTTCAGGCAGGAGGTACTTAACTATGTTTTTTGGTCTTTTAAAATGAGAACACAGGTATTGCAGCATGTTTTACAAACTGTAAAACGCTTCAAATCCATAAGCAAATAGCTACTAACAGTATATCACAATTTGGAGGGGTGTGATTCACTTTGCATATTTTTTCCAAATCTGCTGTTTTTCATCCCAAACTTTTATCTCTTCACCATTCTCTGTGCTAGAAGGGATTTCTGTGCTTTACTGCAGAGTAAGTGTTGACTGTTAAAAATGGCAGGCTCAGATTTGGAGGGGATTGACCCCTTAAGAAAAACCAGAGCTCTGTGAAGGGCAGGAACGTTATTAGGACTTTATGCCACAAAGATGGCAGCAGTGTTTTTACAGCGTATGTCCTTGTGAGGAAAGACATTTTGTCAGGGAATATGTGTGTATTGCTTGGATTTGGCTATAGTTGTATGTGTGTTCTGCAGGTAGGTATGCTGAAATGAGGCTGAAGGATGTGATTGCTGCTGCTTAGTTCATAGCTGACCTGAAAAACAACCTATTCATGTGGTCTTCAGAACTAGAGCAGAGAGTAATCTCTCTGAAGGTTACTTTTTTTTGCTACTTTTGATTAATACTATGGACAAAGGATATGAAACTGTCACAGCAGTAGAAAAGACCTGAATGTCACAAATAACCTGATGCTGAAATGTGTGGGAAGTGTCAGGAAAGTAGCAAAGAAAAGGTGGCATTGTTGTTTGCCTTCCACCAGAGCTTGTGATGGAAATGATTCAGACTTAATAAGATAGGCCTGAATCATGTTAATGAAGGTCAGGTGCAGTCTTAAGAGGAGCGAGCATACATATGAAGCTGTAGACAGTTGGTAAAAGAATATAATAGAGTTGTTCTGGAGATGTGCCCTTGGAAGGAAAAGGAACTTGCCAGTGACAGAAAAATGTCAGTTGTCTGTTTGAACAGGACGAAAAATGTACAGTGGCAAGGAAAAAGTGTGTTTAGTCCAGAAAGAGAAGGAAAGGTAACCACCACTGAAGTTAGATCAACATTAATGCAGGTTATAAAGTGGTGTGGCAGTCTTGTATAGAAACACATGTAGGCAATTAGAAATAAGAACAGTGTTTTAAAAAAACACTGTTCCTTTTCCTCCCCTGCATTTGAAACAAAGAAGGTCAAAAAAAAAATCCAAGCTTGCTAAATCAAGAACACGGCCAAAAATCTGTCTGACACATCTGAATGGTACAGGTGGTATGGAATCAGCATGAGAAAACATGGCTGTGGAGAAATAAATTATGAGGCTGAATACAGGTGTTAGAATAAGGTGCATGTTTAGTAGCTGTTATAAATAAAGGTGGTAGAGGTAGGATTGTTCATTCCACTTGTATTGTACAAAAAGAATAATGCAGACATGTGCAACTTAAATAACTTTGGAAAAAGATAAAGCTTTTTGCTGCCGTAGACTCATGAGCTATCCCCAAAGTGAGATTTGGTTATGGATTAAAGATCTCTTTACTCTTGTTAGAGAAAATTACTACCAGGAATTATGTCATTGTGGGAGACTTTAACTTCCCCGATACAGATTGGAGAAGAATTGCTAGTAATAATGGTGGGGCCCAGATATTCCTGGATGTGATATCCGACAAATTTCTTCATCAAACACTCACTGACTCATGAAGAGGGGATGCTATTTTAAACTCTATTTGGTAAGTAATGAAGATATTATGGATGAGAATAGAAATGACCACTGACTTGAGGGATCATGAGTTGCTCACATTTAAATGGAAGGATACACGAACAGGTCTAACTGACGGTTGAAGAAGTAAGGCAGTTAAGTTATCTGGTCTGAGCAACGTGGGTGTTTGAACAGGCAGGATGTGAAAAGTTTCTTCTGTTTCACATTGCTAATGCTGTGTTGGATCTACATTCTAGAGAAAGAAGAAAAGGTCCTGTTACTGTGTGCTCCACGCTAAACCTGGGTGATCAGCTACCTCAAAAGAAATAAGGAATGATCACACAGCCTATGAAGAATAGGAAAAAGGCCTGATAATAAAACAGTATTTTTAGTTTGGGAAACAGATAAAAAGATAATTGATAATTGTCTGCCCACAGTCAGATTGAGTTAGACATTGTAAAAGTCATGAAAGTAATAGATGAAGGTTTATCAACTCTTGAGGAAAAAAGAAAAAAGAAAGTGGGACTCAGGTGAATGAAAAACTACTCCCAAGATATTTCTATGTATTTTGTTGCCTTGGTTTGTAGTGGGGATATTATATTGGTCATAAAGTTTGGAATTTGAGGAAGGTAAGTTAGGAATATGTAGTTCAAAAAAAAAAAAAATTACTCCCAAGGTAGAAACAAAGCTAAAAGTAAGAGGCTACTGTAAACAGTTCAAAGGAGTAAAACTCCCATGAAATGAGTGATGGAATACATGTGTGAAACATGTGGTCTCATCTCTGATATTGTCAATAAACTTTTTAAGTCCATGATGTGGTATATAGCTGAAACATGTGACTCTAAATTACATACACGTGAAGGAAGAAAAATGTGGTCAGGACAGATTCTGGTCCCATTACTGACTAGATTTTGCTCATCAGAAGTCATACTTAAAGAAGGGTAAACTGGAGAATATTATGAAAGTATAGCATACTGTCAGAAACTGCATTTAAAGACCAACAGTCTTTGATAAATGCCTTTTCTTGGCAGAAGAGGGGCAGCCTCTTGTTGATCTTTGGACTCCTGTCATTTGGAAGTTATTAAACTGGAGAAGTGGGTAATACAGGAAGTATAAGATGTGTCAAGAAGCTGGCTCAGAGAAAAGGATTTTTTTACAGGTGAAAGCTTGGAAAGTTGGAGGCTGTTGCTAAAGCCAAAGTTCAGATACTGGGCTGGTCTTGTGTAATATTTACATGAATGAAAATGGTCAGCAGTAGGAACGAGGTGAATAAATGCATAGGTGCTGTTGACAAGAAATTCTTAGGGTGTTGTGTATTGTTCACCTCTTCACGGTTAACTTAAATTCCAGTCACATAGTCTGGGAGCTTAGAAGAATGGCCAAGAAGGAGAAAAATATCAATACTTCACTTTATCAGTGCCAGAATACATGGCAGCATGATGCATTGTTAAAATATCAGCTGTGTTCCTAGAGGCAAGTACATCTGAGCATCTGAGGGATGATGTGTACATCTACAAACACTTCCCATAATCCATGTTCAAGAGGGAGTCAATCATACTGAAGTAGGGAAGGTAAAGAATTCGTTTTAGGGGACACCTTAGAATTTGGCCATTATTGCTATGGAGAAAATTCCAGCAAGAAAAAGAATTTGAAGCTGAACAGTTGTAGCTGTGTACTCCGTGTTTTCTTTCTGAACTTAAGAAATTTTAAATAATCAGCTTATAGAACATTCTTCTAATGCTTTGTGGGACAAAGCATTCCTTACTTGTGAAAGGAGTTACCTGTTTATGGAAAAAATTGAGATGATGTGCTGGAAAAGAGGAAGGGATAGGTATTATTATCCTGGACCTCCATTTGATCTCTGTTTTAAGTAATGACTTGGGACACTGAGCAATACTTGGCAGGCTTTGGCCTATTTAAAGCCATCTGGATTTCAAAATAAACTTTTTACTTTCAAACACACAATGTTTTGATAGATATGTCTGTATTTCTACTTTCTCTGTACACTAAACATGTACTCCCATCATGCTAAACTTGCTGCTCTTACAGGTGATATATAAAACATACTGAAAAAGTTGCTTTGATCTGAATTTGACAGATGTAATAATTCTGGTTTCCACATACTATTTAAAACTGTAGGGAAATATGACAGTAAAGAGTGAATTTCTTAATTCTGAGTGATTTTATAGAAGTGAGAGGAAAGGACTGTTCTTCAGTCATGAGCAACAAGAGAATCCAGTTAGCTGATAGAAAGATCTGGTGAACAGCCGGTTATGTTTCAAAGATTGTAGATAATTAACCCATGAAACTGTTGCATAAGAGTGGTAGCTGACTTTGCTGTGTTTAGAACAGATCTTACTTGGCCCTGGACAGAATTTGCTTTGATGATATGTGCAGGTTTGCCACATTAGGTACAGGAATTCTGGAGCATTTGCCTGTAAAGCCTCAGGCTGACTGACTCACACAGACAACCTCAGTTAGACATGATGGATTGGAATTGCAGCAGCAAAGTGTCTGTCCTCATCTAAATTGAGAGAGTTCAGATATTTGTGGATTTCTTTAAAATGCCTTTGCTTTCAGAAAAGTCTGTGTATTACTTAACTAGGTGATTAATTACAGATACGGCCAAACCCAAGCAGTTTCTGCAGAGAATACAGGCTGAGGCAGCCTTTGCTATTATGATATTTCTCATTTTGTGGAGGTGAGGACTTTGTGTTCAGATCTGGATGGAAAACATGCCAAATGTAGCCAGCTGTTTTTACAACTCAGCCTTCAGAGCTTGCTCCTTTCAGCTCTTGCTTTTCAGTATGGTTCTTCGTATGTGTTCTTTGCAAGGCACTTGAAAAGGCATTTGAAGAAAATCTAGAGAAAAAAAATATTTATTCCTGTTGGTTCTTCAGTGTTGTGAAGGAGGTTTTATTAGAAAGGGGAGAAGTATGTTGATACCTGGTGCTTTCAGGTATTAATAGGTAAGCTTGGAAGCTTGCTTGGTGCTCATCGCTTTGCTGTTCTCTAAATGAGTGAATTAAGGTGATGGTTTACTTCAGTCTTCTCACACCTAGTGTCTGTTAAATGAAACCATGATTGAAGGGGCTTATGCTTACAGTTCTTTAATTCTGAAGTTTTCTTTTAGTTCAAAGATGTCAAGTATTGAAGTCATGTACTTGGAAATGTCTAGAAAGTCTGCATTTGTTTGCTCTCATCACTTTGAGTTGAGACAACTGTATGTTGTTAAACAAGTAGATAATGTTTTCTAGGCAAATTACATGTTCTGAACACTTGAAAACGTTTTGAATTTGAAAAATACCAGAGTTACTTGTATCATTATGCCATCTCTATGAAAGGATAGCAAGATGAAGGCTATCAAGAAAGCAAGATGAAGTATTCTACTTAAATTGAAATTTGATAACTGCTTTAAGAATGTCAGGTTTGGATAGCTGTATGCTTAACTGCTTTCTGGTAGTGAAGATGTCAGACTCTAATGTGTGTCAGAATTGCTGTGATTATTTTTTCTCATGGAGTAAAACATGTATTGTAAAGAGCTCAATCACAGCAAAAGCAAGTTGTGAGTGATACATTGATTTAAAGGACATATTCATGAAGGTCATTTTAAGGTATTTGTTTCTCTATAAAATGCTTTGTGGTCATGGAATGTGTCAAGTACAGAATATTCCAGTAGAGAAGCTGAAATTAGTGAAGCTACTCACAACTAGAGAGGGACAGTGATACTGGAATAAGCTCTTAACCACAGAAATAAAGCTGAAGAACCTGGCTGACAGGTAATGATACTGTGATGCTGGCAAGCATACTGATTAATTTCTCTGTATTTTTCTTTAGATTTACAAACGAGACTGTCTCAGCAGAATGAAGGTAAACTAGCATTTGATTTGACTTTCAGTTAGTAGGTTTTATTTCAGGTATCTGTAGGGGAAATGGTTCTGGTACAGGGTTTGCCCATACCTGAGAAATTGTGTACTGTTAGTTAAGTGTCTGTGAGGAATCATGCTGTGATTTTTTTTTTTTTGACTGAAAATTTTTTGTAGCATTTTTCTTGTGTTGGTAACATTCCCCAGCCATGTGCTAGTCCAAGATGTGTGGGCTGGTATTTGTGGTTGAGTTAGGAGTGTTCTCCCTCGCTTAAAGGGGTCACTTGATAATCAGGAATTTGCGTTTACTGTCTCTGAGTTGCTCATTGTCTTGCACAACCCTTAATGTCTGGAGTGTGTGGGGAAGGGGGCTGTTAAGGCAGCCTGTGGGACAGTGTTTAATACCATGTACTGTGATGGTGAGCAGCAATAAATGACGAGTAGTAATTTCACAGTTATAGGGAAAGAGCAATTTCAGTTGTCAAATGTTTCCTACAATCTGTCTTTTCAAGGGAGGAAAGTGCAGGTACACTTTTGAAGCATAATTCAGCATGCTTAAAACAGGTTTTAAGAACTCCCCAAGGCATGTGTACTTTGCTGTGCAGTCAGCTGGGGGTAGTGCTGTCCTGAGCTGCTGCCAGGCTTCCATGACGAGCGAAACATTAAAGGAACTGCTGACATACAACTCAGGCAGACATCTTAGATGCAAATGAGATGCATGCCTTTTAATGTTTAAATGGAAAATCTGCCAAAATCAATGTACACAATTATATTTTCACTTTTCAGCTTCAACTGTGATTAATAATGTGCTGGGTTTTGGATTGATCACTTTAAATGCATCTCTCATCAGTGGTGTCTGGTTCTGAGTTTTGCTTTCCCACCTTCAATTTCTGTTTAGTCAGAGCTGTTTCTATTATGCTGAATAAATTAGAACCATGCATAGCAGGTTCATACATATGCTAATGGGGTTTTTTTCCATTACAGCCGTTCTGGCTGCAGCTGCTTCTGTACCACCACTTGCAACACAGTGCTTCCAGCTTTCCAACATGTTTAATCCTCAAACGTAAGTGATTATCATTGTCAGTTTGGCGTTTGTCAATGACTTTAACATGTAAGAAAGAAATCAGAATGTTGCAGGAGTGTGTTTAATGGGTTTTGGGGGTGGATTTTGTCTGGGTGATATCTCCTGTTTTTCCTTCCTCTGTACAGTGAAGAAGAAGCTGGCTGGGACACAGAAATTAAAGATGATGTGATTGAAGAATGTAACAAACATGGAGGAGTTATTCACATCTACGTTGACAAAAACTCAGCTCAGGTATGCCTGCTTCTGGGGGGGACACACTGAGCAGATGTTAGGAGTTCTCTTGCTCTCTTTGTCTAGGGGGAGCATTACAAATATGGGGCTTTTCTCTGAACTGTACCTAAATTTCCTAGTTAGTGCAGAATGTAGGTGGTGGTTCCCTCCTATTGTGAATCACTATGTGTACATGTGGATGTAAACTTGGATGTGTGTACAAGCAGCTTTCTGGTGCTCTGTTTACCCAGCTGAAGTTCTGTGGAAGAGAAGTGACCAGTTCAGGCATTTGGCATTTCCCCTAAGCTGTGCCTTTTCCACATTTCAAGGGACTTCAGTTTCCTCTTTTTAGAGCACAGGCTTCAGTAAAAAGGGCTCTTGCACCAACAGAATTAGGTTGTACAGGTAAATATGTGCCTCATCCCATACTTAAAAACAGTTGTGGTGACTCAAGACATTAAAGACTTGCAGTGGGCATTCTGAGGGCCTGGAGTTAGAACAGGGAAGAGAAAGATTGCTGCTGCTGATTCAATTCCAGATTCATGCCTGCATTTAAACTGGTGAATATATTTTTCTTCTGACTTAATCTTGTTTACATAATCCCCAGACTGGTTACCTCTTCTCTGTATTTCAGCTCTTAGAATGTATAAACTCTGGAAGGTCTGTAAATAGATTAACTATCTTGAATCCTTTTTTTAAAGAATTCACAGCCCAAACAGAAGTTCAGTTTTCAGATGGTTTCACAGTTAGGTTAATTTCTATCCATCAGACCCTAGAAGTGTTCTCTTGTGTTCCATGCTAAGGTACAAGGCTGAAACCCATGTTCTTGTTGTTGTGCTTAGGTGGTGGGATTGTCCTGCTTTGGAGATGCACTTGGCACTCACCAACCATCGTTGGTTGTCTTGTGCAGCTGCCCCAATGTCACCTGAAACCCTTTCTTGTGGGTTATAGAGAGATTAGATAGGAGCTGCAGTCTAGCACATAAAACAATGTGCTGCCTTACCTTGGCATATTGTTATCTTCAAGATCACAGCTGTGATCTTGGACCGCTGGACTGATGAGAGGCAGAAACCTTTCCTACAATGTGTTTGTTATTTAGAGAAAACAAAGTGTTCTTTGACAGGAAAAAAACCAAAACAACCAACAACCCAGAGCACTTCCCACCTCCCAACAATGAAACAAAAAAATCACTCCACAACCCCACAAAAAAACACCACCCTCAAAACTACCGCAGCCCTCAAGGTACCTCATGTAGGTTCTGAGCACATGGAGCTGGAAAATTCTGTTTCACATTAGCAAGTGGATTTAAAAGAAGAAACTACAAGGTACTACGTAATGAATTAATGTTTCATAAAAAATGAAATATGTTATGTCACAGCAGTGACCCAGATATAAAATACCCACTGATAGAGTTTGCATTGTACCATTCTGTTTCCCAGGCTTAGATTCTGGGCACTTTTAGGGCTCTGTCCCAGACAGACTTCCATGCTAAAGACTGTCAGGGGTTGGCTTATAAGGATGTGATTTGTTGCGGATGAAACAGTTGCAGTCCCAGCTGAGTGCATGACTCGAGCACTGCACTTATCTGTGCTGCTGGGTGTTCAAGGAAAACCACAGCTTTGTGCTTCTGCACCTCATTTGGGCATTTAAGCAGCTTGGGTGCCTTTGCAGGGGGAGGCTGAGAGCAAGGCTGTGTGAGTTAATTGATTGCTTCGTGCCTTAATCACCAGCCCCTAAGCTCAGGTTCACCCACGAGAAAGGAATGAGTTAGATTACAGTGGGAAGGTTAATATAGGCTGACTAAGGCTGCTAAGGAAAGGTTGGAGTCTGTTTTTTAATATACTTTTTGCCTAAAAAAATCTGTTTCAGCTAGAATTGATTTTCTTGGGCATTACTGATGGTCTGTGTTTATGCAGGTAGCCAGAAAAATTACTGTGGGCATCTGCGTGTTAGACGTGACTCTTGCAGCTCTCTTGATAAGGGAGGCACAGTGCTTGATTTGCAGATGGGAAACTCCAGGTGTCTCTGGTGAAGTTCAAAGATCAGTCTGTCATTCACCTTGGGAACTATCTCAGGCTCTTCCTGCTCTGCTGGGATGGGATTTTCCTTTTGCCTGAGTTCTTGTTTGAGTAAAGACAGACATGCTGATGTTTATGTAGGAGAATTTTTACGGTATCAGTCTCCCTTGAAGTGCTGCTTGTGATTACCATCTGGGGGGAATGGGAAGTGCTTGGTTCTTGTGGAATCCAAGCTGTGAGCTTGCATGTTGAGTGGAGCATAGGTGGTTGAGGTGAGTGGCTTATAGACCTTCACAGCTGGGCTGCCTTGGGGCAGCCAGACCCCTCGTGCTCTTCTCTTTCACATGATGTTAATGATTATGAGCCTTTAGATTCTCTCTCTAAAAGGCTCTCAGGAGCAGATCAGCCATCCATGCATGGGTCAGTGATTGCCAGTTAAATGCATGTTTGGGCTGTCTTGCAAAATCTTGTTTAGAAAAATTGCTGCAGTAACTGCCACAATGGAGTAGCGCTTTCAGTACCCCTGTCCACTTCTCTTGTGCTCATCCTCCGTTACTGATTAACGCCAGTGGGTGCCCAGTGGAGCAGGGGTGCCCCTCTCATAGCCAGGTCCAGGGCTGGCTGAGGAACAGCATTGGGAAGTGTCTCCCAACTCCTCACAGGCTGCACTGTTCTGTCTTGCAGGGCAATGTGTATGTCAAATGTCCCTCCATCGCTGCTGCCATCGCAGCTGTCAATGCTTTGCATGGGAGGTGGTTTGCAGGTGAGTGTTCCATCTACATGCCTACGTTTAGTCATCCATTACAGAAATGACCAAACACTGATTTTTACTTTTTTCTCCTCTTGTGATTAGGTAAAATGATTACAGCAGCATATGTACCTCTTCCAACATACCACAGCCTTTTCCCAGACTCTATGACTGCAACCCAACTACTGGTTCCCGTTCGACGATGAAGATTAATTTAGTCAGTTTTGTACATAGGTATTTTTTGGAGGAAGATTGAGTTATCTTTTATTTAGATAAAACTAAAGGAAAGGATTTAATGTCATTTTGTGTACACTTCTTGCTATCTTTAAAAATAAAATGAAGTAAGCAGAAATGCAGTGTGTTCATTCTCCCTGACTAGCATTTCCACTGTATACAAAGCTGTTGACTTCTTGTTCTGCCTTGTAATTCTTGTACATTGACAAAGGTGATCTGTAGGAACTCAGAAGTAGCTCATAGATAACAAATACTATGTAAAAGGCAGATGGGACATAATGACATTTTTAATGTTTCACGAGCCTTTCTTTTAATGCAGCAAAGACATTTTACATTTCACTAAATGTGGGTGATCTGCTCAAGGGTAGTATCAGAGAGGGACTGGATGAAGGGACATATTTAGTGTTTTTGTATAAATGGAAAGTTCAAAAAGCTACTGAATGCTGACTGCAGACAGCTACTCAGCTTGCTTTGTGCTGAAAAAAATGGTAAGAATAGGATTGAAGGGTTTTATTTCTTGATGGTAACTTTTGATTATTGTATCTGTAAAAGTTTCTTTGTAAATAGTGTGAGGTGTGTCTTAAGTTTCCAAACAAAACATCTCTGCATTTCCGGATGAGTTTCCATGTGCGCAGTGGGGCAGAGCTGAAGGATTTCAGCCAAGTCTGAAAATGGGTAGGAAATACAGAAATGTGTTTTGTTCTGGTTGCATATAATCTTTGCTCTTTTTAAGCTCTGTGAGCTCTGAAATATATTTTTGGGTTACTTCAGTGTGTTTGACAAGACAGCTTGATATTTCTATCAAAGACTTTCATATTGCAACAATCTTTGTAAGAACCACTCAAATAAAATTCTCTTTAAAAGGCCTTCATGAAACTTTATTTTTCTGCCTTCCCAGTTTGACTTAACCTGTCTGTGCTTAGGCCTGGAGCTTATAGATGCTATGCAGTGCCCAGTGTCTGCAATCCCACTGCACCCTATCCAGCTAGCCATGGAACACCATGTGCTCAGAGAGTATATGCAGGAGCTGTTCCCAGCCCTCTGTGCAATGTGGGCATGGTTGCTAAGGATCTGGGCACAACTCTTACCCTTCTCAGGCATGCTTAAAGTTCAGTCCAGAGATGACCCCCTCCTGCCCCACTTCCATTCCCATCCTTCACAAATGGTTAAGAGTCCTGGGCCTGGAGGAGTCAGTTACTATGGCTTTCAGTGTGGTTTGTAGACTGCCCTGTCCTTTGTCCCTGTCCCATCTCCCTAGCCTTTTTAACCACTAAGAAAAGACCAAGGTGGAGAGAGTAGGGAGAATAGAAGATTCTTCAGAGTGGATGAAGATGGGGCAGGCAGCAATGCTGCTGGTGTTCCTGTGGTGTTGTGGGGAGAGAACCTGCTCTGCAGTCCCTGGGGCTGTAGCTGTGCTTGAGCTGCAAAGGGGCAAAGGCCTGTCCTTAATCAAGGAACTGGGAGCAGGCAAAAGGTAAAGGTGGGGAGGGGCTGGGAATACAGCAGGATCCTGGGAATAGTAATACAGCTGAAGAAGTAAGAGCTGCTCTCTAGGTATGCTTCATCTGAGAACAGGCTTTGAATAGTGAATTTCTGTTTCTGCCTTAAAAACTGGGGAAAAGGCATTTGTACCAGGTCCAGCCTGTACAGGTGCCAGTAGAGGTAGTGCTGCTGCTCATGTGTCCTTACACATGACTGAAGGAGGAGCAGAGAGGTCTTGTTTCAAAAGGCAAGTAATGCAAGACTACAACACCAGCAACCCTTTCCTAGGTCAGCTGTAGGCAGTGCTGCTGAGGCTGGTGAGAAGCAGGAGGGATGCATCCCCCTGCTCTCCTGGGGAAGTACTGACCACCTTGCTAAATCAGAATGTAAGAAAAGGCTCTGTTTCTGGGAGCACAGCTCATGGGACCTGACTGAATCCTGGGGTCCCTTATTCTGCTGAGGGCATCTGCCCCATGACACCTGGAACTCAGAAATGGGACCAGCTTCAACCCACCGATTTTTACAAGGGAACAGAAATTTGATAATTAATCTCAAGTACCCACCATCTAACTGTCCTAGACTCAGGAATACATGAAGGAACAGAGCAGCTCCACACCTGCCTGGGCAATGTGAGCTGTCCAAGTGCCAAAGAGAGAAGCTTGTGTGGTGTACTTATATCTGTAAAACAGGAACTTTAATGTAGTAAAAATTAATTCTCATTGTTTTGGGGCTAAGAGATAGCAAGAAAGTAGAAATTTTGTAAAAAGCATGCTTTCAACCAGCAGAGCACAGAGAGTAGGACTGTGCTGTATTATTAAGAGCTCTCACTTCCAGGTATCTAAAGATTTTATTATTGTACAGTGGAGGAATGGCTGGGTGGGGGCACTCTGGGATAAATCCCAAACTCCAGATTAGCAGCGTATTCCCATACCAATGGCCATGAATGTCCCAAACGTCCCACCGCTTTGCATCATCGTTTTGCCAACTCCACCCATCAGCTCTCGTCCTCTCATGCCAATCCTGAGATAAAGAAAACCACAGGGATTATATAAAAACTGAAACCTGACATGCAGCAGGTCACAGACATGCAGCAGAAAACATCTGAGACAATCAGTTCATGGTTGCAAACTGAACACTTCTTCAGTCTAAGTCTCTGCAATTGTACAGCTGCTGCCTCCTAGAGACTGGCTGCAGTGCCCTGTGCTAGTGCAGGGGCTCTTGCATGGCCCTCACCAATGGGCCATGTGTATTTTTTCCTGAAATGGAACCTTCCTGCCACACCTATAGAAGAAACAGCTTTGTATCCCAGTCTCCCAAATACCTGTAATATGGAAAAAAAAATGCTGTCCAAGTATTTCACTTGCCAGAGTACAAAAAGAAATGTCTGAGCTATTGTACTGCCATCCTCTCTAGCTGGAGTGGCAGTCTTTTTAATATCACCAATTTAAAATTTACTTTCTACTTATTACTGACTCTCTTTTTAATATGGAAGAGCTGAAAGGGTCAGAAACTTCAAAAGGTGTTTCTGTTCTCCAGTTTTAACTATCCTGAGGTCAGACTAAAATAAAAAAGAATTGTTCTGTCTCAAGAAACTCTTGTAATATTTGGCTTTTAAGCACTGCAGTGACTTTAGGGTCTGAGGGGAAACGAGGATGCACTTCGTTCTTAAAACATGAGATTTTTTCCCGCAAAAATGGAACAGCAGAAATACTGTAGCTATGTTATTCAAGTACAACAAAAGCACTCTCACTGGTTCTTCTAAATGCCCATAATATGTATCATCTGCCGGCTTCATGCTGCTTACCCTCTGGAAACAGATTAGAAAACTTCAAACTCCCACTGGATTAAGATTTGTGCCTTTTCCTACTTCACCTCACTTCCAAATCATTGCCCATGTTTAATTACAGGTAAAAACCATCAAACAGAAAGAGTTCTGCAAAGTATGAAAGAGCTGACTTCCGTAATTATTTGTCACAGATGATGTGCAAAGCCATTCAGCAAACACAGAGCAGCAAGCACAGCTTGTTTTTCACATCAGCATGCTGGCGAGCCACAGGGGAAGGTGGAATATTGCCCCTCTCCATTGCACAGTGGGACTGTGCCAATGCCAGCCATGGCTCTACCCACACTCCTGCCAGACTCTGGGTCAGTTTGGCAGCTGCCTCTGTGCAGGGCATGGGACACGCAAAGGGACCACAATGCAGACACTGAGAGCTTACAGAGCACCTAAGGAAGCTTTAGGGCCAGGAGAGGGCTGGACATGTATCTGCACAAACAATTCATCCAGTTCCCTCTGGAGCTGATTCTCCACAGCCTCAGCTTCCCAATGAACCTCCATTACAAGAGGCAGGAGAAGGTCTGTGAAACTGTGACCTCCTGGTACACAGGGCACTCAGAGATGATACCCTGCCAGCACCAGACTCAGCTGCTGGAGGCCAGGGGTTACTGCAGTAGCTGGACTCACAAAGTTTCACTCATAAGACTGGCACAAGACCCAACCCAATCCCTTCCCAAGCTTAGAGCAGGACCATTTTTCTCTGGCTATCACCCTTTCACCACCTGTCTGTAGAAGGCATTTCCTTGGCGTACCTGAGGCAGGAAAATGTGCCGAACAGCGCTCCTGCAGCCATGCCCACTGCAAAGCCCATCATGAAACCCATCTTTATTCTGTCAAAGCAGCTGGGCTGCGACTGCCCATACGGGCCCACGGTCACAGGCATCTAAAAAAGAAACGACAACACCCACATGGATTTACTGCTTTGTCTAACAGACTTCTATACTGGCCTGGCAGGCAGGCCCGTGCAGCTCAGAGTTTCTCGTGCGTGCAGCGCTGGAGGTTGTGCTGGCTCCCAGGCTTGTTTCCTTGCCTGTCAGATAGGAAGGACAAGGAGGGAACGACGGCCTCGTTTCCCCTCAAAAAGCTCCTGCGAGCGCCGCTGTGGCTGCCGAGGCTGTTTCGGGGCCTCACTCTGTGTGCTCTCAGTCCCTAATGAGCAGCGCACGCGGCACCTGATCGAACCTCATCTCCTGGCCCGTCCTGCCCGGCTGCTGCCAGTCTCGGAGGCAGAGGAGCGGGCAATGAAGCCACCCTTACGGAGACCGAGGCCAGGACGGGGACTCAGCGCAGAGGTTCAGGCCGTGGACGCCCGGCGAAAGGCGGCCATCGCCTGCCGCCCGGCGCAAGAGCTCTCGGGGGCGAACCGGGGTCCTCAGTGAGCGCTTCACCTCCCCAGCACCTCGGCACGCCCTGTTCCCAGATCCCCGCCCCGCCTCGCTCGTACCTCTCCCGTACCTCTCCCGTAGCTCGCTAGGCCGCACCGCGCCTCCGCCTCTCTGGGCCCCGCTTCCGACCCGCGTCATGACGCACAGGAAGAGGCGGGCACGCCCGCGCTCGGCCCGCCGCGCACCATGCTGCTGTGGCGACGCTTGGCGGCCCTGAGGGGCGCACAAGCCCCGCGGCGGCTCCGGGCCGGGGGACCGGCACCGGGATCGGGATCGGGATCGGAACCAGGTAAGGCCGCAGTCGGGCAGGGCCCCTGTCCAGGCAGGGACAGCACCCCCCGCTACGCCCAAGCCCGTGACAGCAGCTGTCCCTATCTTCTCCCGTCAGGGCGAACCAGCGATGGCAGCGGTGCTCCTCGGCCGCTTTACATGGATGTCCAGGCCACCACCCCGCTGGTAAGGTCCGCGCCGAGCGGGGTCCCCACACTCCCGGTTCTCTCGCCCGAGCGGTCGCGTGTGCCGCGAGCTGCCGCGGGGGACAGAGGCGGCGTTCGGCACCGGCTGTAGCGGCGCGGGCCGTTCCTGTCACCACAGGGCAGGCGGGGCATCCCGCGGAAAGGCTGTAGCTACGCCGGGCAACCCCCTGGATGGGCAGCCCCAGCGCAGCAGGGCGGGAGCGTGGCGGAGCCTCGAAGGGGCTCGCACCGACCCCTGCGGGAGTGGGGACAGTTGCGAGAAGCAGGAAGTGAATTCAACCAAAATACTGATCTGACGTTTTTCTTAACATTTTAAGACCTCGTATTTTTTGTGCTCAGAAGAAAGACCAAGTTGGATGGGGCTTGGAGTGACCTGATCTAGTGGAAGGTGTCTCCCTGTCCGTGGCAGGGGCGTGGAACAAGATAAGCTTTAAAGTCTTATCCAACCCAAACCGTTCTTCGATTATGTTTTCTCAAATGATGCTGTTCTTCTTTGACCTTCAGTGAGGATCAGGATTACATGCACAGAACATAATTGCCGAATACTTGTGTTACCTGTAACATGTAATAGCCTCAAGTTTTCAAGATCAGGCTTAAGCTAAAGCAAGACACTGCAACAGAAGTGCTGCTGATCCTATGGCAAGGGGGCGTGTCCAGAGGGAACAGATAAAGTTTTCCTTCTCCTTTTTTAAGGCTGGGTGGTTTGTGTTCCACAGGATCCCAGAGTCCTGGACAGCATGCTCCCATACCTAACAGCCTACTATGGCAACCCCCACTCCAGGACCCATGCCTACGGCTGGGAGAGCGAGGCTGCCATGGAGAATGCAAGACGGGTGAGTCTTTGTCTCTTCACAGTCGTATTGGTTTTCCTGCTGCTGAGGAAATTCAGGGTCAAAAGAACCTAAAAAAACCCCAAACCCTTTTCTGTGTGAGCTGGATTTAGCAGCTTCCTCTTTGCTTAGCTGTACTTTAGTAGATTTATTGCAGGAAAAGATAGAATCATAGAATATTTGAAGATGGAAGAGACCCACAAGGATCATCGAGTCCAACTCTGGCCCTGCACAGGATACCCAAACAATCCCACTAGGTACCTGAAAGAGCTATGGCAGGCTTAAGGCTGTAACCACTTCTTTGGGGAGCCTGTTCCAGTGCCTGACCACCCTCTGGGTAAAACATTTTTTTCCTAATATCCAGCCTACAGTTCCCCTGACACAGCGCTCTCTGTTCCTTCAGGCCCTGTCACTGGTCACCAAGAGCAGAGAGCTGCCTCTCTGCTGCCTCTCATCAGGAAGCTGCAGCCCCCAGTGAGGTCTGACCTCAGTTTCCTCTTCTTCAGACAGAAAGAACCAAGTGACCTCAGCTGTTTGTTTTACAGACTCTCCTCTAGGCCCTTAACCATTTCATGGCTCTCCTCTGGATGTTCTCTAATAACTTCATATCCTTATATAGATTTGCCCCAAATTGCCCCCAGGACTCCAGGTGAGGCCAGCCCAGAGCAGAACAGGACAGTCACCCCTTGCTCGGCCGGCAGCGCTGGGCCTGATGTCCCCCAGGACAGGGCTGGCCCTTGGGGCTCTCAGGGCACTGCTGGCTCCTGTTCCACTTGCCCTCAGCCCAAACTTCCAGGTGCTTTTCTGTGGTGCTGCTCTCCAGCCTCTTGTTGCCCAATCTGTCTGGACACCTACAGTTATCCAGTCCCAGATGCAGAAGCCAGCACTTGCTCCTACAGTGAAATTAGAGCAACTGAAATGGCAGAAACTAATACTTTTAAGTAAAAGTGCCTCAGTATTTTTGGTTTTCTGGAGTCACAAGCATGTTGCTGCAGTCATTGGACTAACTTCATGTTTTATCATTCTGCTAATCTTAGGTAGGGGTGTTTGTAATTTTTCTTTGAAGTAATATGTAATGGGGTTTTGTCTACTTAAATGTTGATCTCTTTTATAACAGGTTAATGCTTAATACCACTCCTAATGACTGTGGATTCATTGTGTATTTTAAAATGCAGTTATTTAGACTATTTGTAGCATTACTTTGGTAGGTATCAGCTGTAATCCTTTTGAAGCTCAAGGTAATATTCTTGAAAACATTTCACATGTATTTTGCTGTAGTGAATTCATTGTATGTTTTCTTAACAAGTCAAATTTGTGGTTTTTTTTTTAACAGCAAGTTGCAGATTTAATAGGAGCTGATTCACGGGAAATTATCTTTACCAGTGGTGCAACAGAATCTAATAATATGGCAATTAAGGTAAAAGTTTTATACTGATTCTTGTTTATTATGTTAAAATGATGTATTTAAAAACTGTATGCATCTCTCAACAATTTAAATGTTAATATGTTGGAGTATAACATGCTTGCATTTCTGGATTTACTTTTTGTGATACTCTGTTACATATATGGCGGAAATACATGAATGAATGTTTTGGTGCTCAGGATGTGATTTTGAGGGCATTGTAAAATATTTTATGTTTATCTTGCATGCACCAGATACAATACTTCTGCTTATGTAATTAAAATCTTTATTGTGAAATATAGTAGACATGTGGATTAGAAACGTTTTTCTGATGAAGACTAGGTTATGTATGTAGTATGTAGTTGTTCAGACTTCTCAGTGTTTATGACTCCACTGCAAAAGTTTTCAAAAAAATGCTTTGGTTAATGGCTTCTACAGCTTAGCAGCAATAAACACTTTCGCAGTTTTTGCAAAGTGAGATGCTTTGAAAAGCAGGTGTTGATGGAGATATGTAGTGTGGATTATGTGTCAGTACCTTTTAGATTCATAGCTTGGGTCAAACAGGAAAGATCCAAATGAACTATATCTAAGTAGTAATTTCTTACTTCCAGTCATACTGTGTAATGCCTGCTTTCTTCAGTGGCCAATTTCTTTTTCATGGACTGTGCCTGACAGGGTGTTGCAAGGTTCTATAAATCCAGAAAAAAGCATATCATTACTACGCAAACAGAGCACAAGTGTGTGTTGGATTCTTGTCGTTCCCTGGAAACAGAAGGATTTCGTGTCACGTATCTACCTGTTAAAAAAAATGGGCTCATAGATCTGAAGGTAAGTTGTTACTGACAGAAGAAACTACAAATAAAAGAGGTTTTTGCTTCAAATTGATGCTCAAAACCTTGTGTCCTCAAGATGAAAAAGAGGAAAGAATGATAAATATCACAAAGTAGAATGCGAATCATAGTCAGATCTGGAGAAGGGTTTTCTGTTCTTTCTGATCTCCTGCATGTTTTCTCAACCAGGACATCCACCTCCTATCCCACCATTCAGTTGCTGCTGTGCAGGTGGAGCTGATTTGTACCCTATAAGGAGCCCAATACTTGAGGCATTGTCTCAGTGATTACATTACTTCTTATGGCTGTGCATGAGCCAGCCCTTCTGTATCTACTGGCTGCAGCCCTGAGATGTAGAAGTTGTATGTGTTTAGTTTATCACTGACATCCTGTAGCACAGGGCAGCAGCAGTTCTATTCCCAGTCCCTCACCTGCCATGAAGAGTGGTGGTGTGTGTGATGGGACCAATGGATCGGCCTGTGGGCACAGCAATGAGTCATGTTTTCTGAGCATGTTGTGCAGGTGCAATGTGACTTTTGTATAAAGAGCAGTTCCTTTACAGCTGGCCTCACCTTGGCTAGAAGAGGCTTAAGCTGTTCTGTGGGTGGTTAATTTGTTAAAAAAAATTGTTCAGAAAAATTCAGGGATATAGCAAAACCTGTTGTGATGTGATTTAATCAAGTGGGGTGGCAAGTGCATCAAAGGGTTAGAACATGCAGAAACGCAATTGGTTCACTCCTCTTCTGCAGGCATTTAATATTCACGTGGGTTAGTGTTCTCCCCAGGGCTGTTAGTCAGAACCCCAGGTATTTGTTGCAAATGAGGGACTGGTGGTTGAGTTGCTGGTAAATTGAAGATGTGCCCAGGAGTCTTGCTTCTCTCTTAGTCACAACTGTTGTTCCACTGAATCTTTCACCAGGAGCTGGAGGCTGCATTCCAGCCAGATACAAGTTTGGTTTCTGTAATGACTGTAAATAATGAAATAGGAGTAAAACAGCCAATTCGTGACATTGGTAAGTACACTGTGGCTTCTAGATGCCAGCTAAGGTTGCTTCTGCTTTATTTTAGTTAATATTTTTATTCCCAAATGGTACTGATGCAAAAGATTAGGTGTAATATATCTAAGAAAAAAATAATAAGATAAATATTTTTTTAAAAATGTAATATAAATAAATAATATTGCTGTCCCAAATAAAAACTGATTTCAAAAGGGAAATGAGAATGAAATTCAGTACCTTTATGGTGAGCATTGCAGCAGTCATTGCTCTGGATGGATCAGCAGCAGTTCTTTGGCTTGTATGATGAATGAAAAAATTGTACAGAATAACTGGCAAAAATTGAACTTGTATACTATAATGAATTATTGAGCACTTGTAGTGTTTAAGAGGAGAAATGTGTGGGATTGGGAGTGGGAGAGCATGGTGAACACCACACTTGGACAATCCTTCCCCCAGTATTGTCGTATATAGTCATGAACAATTCCTTTGTAAGCCAAAAGAAGAGCTATGCTTCTGGAAGAGGAGGCAGGGAGAGGGTGAGCCAGGCTCTGAGCTGGCAGGTGGAGTGACAGGAACCTCAGAGGAGATGAAGGGAGACCCTGGAGAATCACGGTTGTTGGAGCGGGTGCCTCCCTGATGATCCTTCAGGTCCCTGGATCCCAGATGATTTGTTGATAAAGTTTCCTGTGACAGTAGCAAGGCATATACACATATCCTTTCTGTCCTGGTTTCACTCCAGCTGGCAACTAAGCACCCTGCAGCTCCTCACTCACTTCCCCACCAGCAGGATCTGGGAGACAATTGGAATGGTAAAAGCTAGGAAATTCATGGGTTGAGATAAAGACAGTTTAGTATGGAAAGCAAAAACTATGCACATAAGCAAAGAAGAACAAAATTCTATCCTGCTTCCTATAGCCAGGCAGGTGTTCATCCACCTCCAGGAGAGCAGGGCCCCATCCCATGCAGTGGTGATTTGGGAAGACAAGCACCATCACTCCAAATGTCTCCCCCTTCTACCTTCCTCCTCCCAGCTTTCTGTACTGAAAGTATATGACATATGTCATATGGTCTGAACTATCCCTTTGGTAAGTTTGGGTCACCTGTCCTGGCTGTGTCTCCTCCCAGCTTCCCATGTGCCCCCAGCCCCCTTGCCAACATGGCCCTACGAGGGGCAGAAGAGGCCTTGGCTCTGTGCAAGCCCTGGTCAGCAATATCAAAAGCATTTCTGTATTATTACCTCTGTGTTCAGCACAAATCCAAAACACAGCCCTATCCTAGCTACTGTGAAGAAAGTTAGCACTACCCCAGCCAAAACCAGCACACATTCATATTCAAGACATCCTTTCATAAGATGTTTGAATTTTTAGACAATATTTTGTCTTTGGCTCTGCTCTGGAGTACATATTCCATAGGATATTGTTTTCTTAGGCTGTGGCAGGCATCTTGTTGTGCACCCAGTTTTCTTCTTGCTTAGCTGCTGCATTTTATTTCTTTCTTCATTTAGCTGAAAGAAGCGTTTTTGCCAAGGTTTTTCAAGGTTCTGTTTCTTCATTGACAAGCATTTGACCATCAGTGAGTTGCTTACAGGCCCAAGGATTCTTATTTTCCTGCTGTGCTTATATTGTCGAGGTCCTTACTTATGGTCCCCTGTTTAAAAATACCAGAGACAGCTGGTGCCAGCTCTAGCTCCCCCAGTATGTTCTCGTAACACCTTGGTAACAGATGCAAAAGGCCAGACCTGAGGCCTTGCTCAGGGAGCCTGAGGCCCTGTTACCATGTGGCCTGGTGTTGCCTGTGGCCTGACCATGCTGAATCACAGGAAGGTTACTTATCCTGTGAAGTATGATCCTCTTGTGCAGAGGAGAGGTCTTGGATGCAGCTGTGCAGATTCTGTGGAAGATGCATTGTGACTTTTTTGATGACAAAAATAAAAGTTACGTTTGCTGCCCATGAAGAATGCATTATTTTGTTCTTTCATATATTTTAGCCTGGTGACAGGCTCAGCTGACTTCAGGTGGTAGTGATAAGTGTGTGTGTCACAATTCTGAGAATGTTTTTGAAGCTGAGTGTTGGAAAACTTGCAAAATAGAGGAAATGACATAAAAATACATGGCAAATACAAACTTGAAAGGAAGGCTGGCTTGTACTGGATGTTGAAAAGAAAAAGAACCAAGAAAATAATAAAATTGTCCAACTGTGGAGTCATTCCTGTGTGGACACTTTGATATTTCATGCAACCATTTGTTCTTAAACTTGTTAGGTGTGGGTTTGGAAATAATCTCAATTCTTAACAGTATAAGACTTTTTAACTTCTCAACTGAAGAATATTACTGTAGTCTTACCTGCCTAAACCTGTGCCAAGGCATCAGCTACAGTAGCCTGTGCACAGCTTTAGCCACTTTACTGTAAAAGAAACACCACAGCCCCAGTTTCTGCCTTTGTCACCTCAGGTACCTAAATAACTTGCTGTTGTTTTAGATTCACCATTGCTTTAGATCCATCACTGGAATCTTTGGGATCACAGCAATTAGTTAAGATAATCTGGCTCTGGTTTGGTGTTTTTACTACAGGTGAGATGTGCCGTGCACGTAAGGTTTTCTTCCACACGGATGCTGCACAAGCAATTGGTAAAATTCCTATGGATGTCAACGACATGAAAATTGACCTAATGAGCATCAGTGGCCATAAAATTTATGGGCCCAAAGGTACTCACTGAAGTGCTTTATAGGGAATTGTTGTTTCCATACCTACCTTAAGGCAACTACGCAAGGTGTGAAGTCATATAGCGTCAGTTATGTAAGCTGTAGAAAACTGTTCTGAGTGGTGTTGGGCAGACTTCAGAGCAGCTCAGGCATTGCTGCCAGCATAGAGCTGTGGTAAGTGGATCTTCAGGGGTAGATGGGTTGAGGTGGCATCACTGGAGGAAGAAAAATAACTGTTGTATAATGGTGGCAGCATTACAGCAGTGGGGTTTTCAGGAGTCATCTGCTTGGTGTGAAGCAGAACTAATGGTAAAATGAATTGTTAATTGAATGAAGTCACTTGGTTATAGGGCAAAGTTTAGACCAGAATGTGACTTGCAACAGGACGACCAAAAGGTAACTGATTGGTGATTTTTGATTATTTTTTACTTCCAGTGGCTTCATTCCCCCAACTCCATTTGTGCATTTTCTTTGCAGAATGGGGTTTAATGTGCAGCTATGCATTTTCTGGTTCACTCACAAATTTGGTTTGTGACAATGGGTTTTAGAGAGCCAGGGATGAGGTTTGCTGCATGCTATGTGCTATTTGGAAACAAAAGACAAAATTCTTATTTTTCAGCTTTTTTTTCTGTATGAGTTCTGCTGAGAGCTGAAAACATTATCTCTGTAACCAAGTTTTCAACCACCAGTTTTGGACAGATGACAGACACAAATTTTCACCATTTGTTATGCCTGAAAGTTGCAACTGTCCTTCTCGTGACAGTCACTCCTTAAGTGTATCAGGGCAATTGAAGACATGAAAATTTGGTTTATAGGTGAGGAGAGTAGAGCATTCAATTGACTGACTAGCAAAACTGGCTCATCTAATGCACCTGCTGAAAATTTCTGCCACTAATGAGTCTTCCTAATGAGAAGAAAGGGAGAGGACTCCTGGGACTGATGCTGGCCTGGTAATCCAGGGAAAGAATTTGGAAGTCAGTAAGAGAGCATAGTGAATGTGCATAAAAACTTCAATATATGAGCCTGAACTTCAGCTGTGTGCAGGAATTGTGGAAAGGAAGGGAAGTGTTGAGTCCTTGAGTGACTGAAGCAGAGTGGAAGAAGCTGAGCTCCCATGGCTAAATAAAGCTCAGTGAGCCTGAACATGATCACTGGGGACAAACACCATTTCCTAGAAAATAACACTGAACTTGTTCACTTTATTTTTCTCCAGTTAAGTGTCCATGTGTGTGTTTCCTGTGGAAATAAGGAATGTTAGCAAAGCTTGGAGTCCCTGTTCATAATTTCAGAACTCTAGGCATATGGTAAAACAGCTTTCCTTGCTTCCAAGGGGTTGGTGCTCTCTATGTTCGCCGCCGACCACGCGTCAGACTAGAGCCCCTGCAGAGTGGGGGAGGCCAGGAGAGAGGACTGCGGTCTGGGACTGTGCCCACACCTCTAGCAGTGGGACTGGGAGCAGCATGTGAAGTGGCACAGCAAGAGATGGAAGTATGTGCAACAAGATACTTTTCCTGGGTTCCAGAAAATAGTATAACGGCACCATTTAGGTCTTGGATTCCTTACATCTTTTTGCATCCATGTAACTGATTTAAGTTTGATTCTCATGTCTTAGTATTAAGTGAATGTTTTGGGAATTTAAGGGATATTTTTGGGTAATTGTAAATTCTTTCTAAAGTTTCTTTTTTCTTGAAGTGGTCTGAGTCATAGTTTTTTACAAGAAGGCTATAATTGACAGTCAGTTTTAGTGAAATACGGCTTTTATGTGCTTGTATTTACTTCTCCGTTATGCACAGGTGTATTAGCAGCATCTTTGAAATGACTGTCATGTTTATGTAATGTACATTGAAAAAATGAGACTTCCCAGTTCGTTATTATATGTATTGTACCTATTAAGTACAAGTTCAAATTTACTGCAGCTTTGCAACTAAGAACTTTTTTTTTTTTCTAGCTTGGGCAGTAAAGTTTGCTTGCTAGATCTGGTGTCTGAGGCTCTGTATGGTGCTACATTGATTTGTGGGCACCAATGCCTTCCTTACAGCTGGAAAGTAAAAATACTTACAGTGACAATGGGATGCATAGGCCAGATGTCTGCACCCAAAGGATCAAGCTTCTTTCCAGGAGACAGGCAGAATTCCACCACCTGAGCTGTGTGGTTATGGAAATTGAGGCTAGGGAGCCTGTAGAGTCTGAATTCTGCAGAAGCCTCAGATCTGAATTCTGCTTCTTGCCTGGCAGAGTTATGGCATTTTGAAACCAACTGGTGTTGAAGCTAGCTGCTTTCTTTTAACTTTTGCAAGTGTAAACAAGCATGAATTGCCCCTGTGCATGTGGCCAATTCTGTGTGCCAAAGCTGATCCCAGACCTTACTGCATTCTTGGTGTAAGTGACCTCATTTTTCAGTCTAGAACAAGACACTGCACATGGGCAATTCTCACCGTGCAGGTTACTTATTGTAAAAGCTGAGTTCATAGTAATTTGCAAGTCCATGTCTTTCTGTGGTACCATTAGAGAGCACCTGAGAAGTAAGAGGCACTTGCCGTAATAGGTGTCCTTTCCTGTGCAAAGCACATCATCTCCATTGCCTAACTTGTCTTTAAATCCAAAGAACTCAGTGCTTTTATGAAAGTCAGTTTGGGAGCTTGTGTAGCTAGATCTTTTTGAGTGGTTTGAAACATTTGTGAAGACTGAGCTAACTAGGAGCCAAGGGGTTATTATCTTTTAAAACAGTGTCTAGAGCAGGCAAAGTTTGACAGTTTAAGTTTCAGCTGTGTTCTTTACCTTGTCTGGCCAAACCCAGTTACTTAGTTATGCTTGCAGCTGGTGATATAAAGCAGTTTGAGTGAGGTCAGACTGTACACTCTTTATTATTTGTCTCTTTTCTGGTTTCTCGGCTAGTATGACCATAAGCGAATCTTACAACTGGCAGAACGATTGGTTACAAAAATAATGAGTGAAGTTCCTGATGTGGTGATGAATGGAGATCAAGAGCATCGCTATCCAGGTAACTCAAGCACAATTCTGAGCCCATTAGTACTGTCTGGCTCCTTGGTGTTAATGGCTGTGGCTGAATAATGCACTTGAGTACATGATGCAAGTCCTGCCTTGCAGGAGACAATTTACCTGAGATTTTAGTTGATGGTTTCTTTTTTCTACTTCATTTATTTGTATGTAGGATGCATCAATTTATCGTTTGCATATGTGGAAGGGGAGAGTCTTCTGATGGCTCTGAAAGATGTGGCTCTGTCTTCAGGAAGGTATGTGGAATGTATGGGAAGGATAGCAGTGTGTTTTTGAGAGAAAATAGCATCTGCTAATGCAGGTAAAATCTAAGTAGTAGTCTCCTCTGTGCCCCAGATTTGCATATTCAGTTAATGAGTCAGCCTGGCATTGATTACATTCTACAGTGGTGTTTGAGTGACACATTTCAACTGAAGGTGAAATTTACTTATCCTGGAAGAAAAAAAACAACAAACAAAAACCAACCAAAAAATATCCTAACAAAAAGACCCCCAGAAAACCTAACCCAAAAATTCCTACCTACTAGCCTTGCAAACTGATTATTTGAGTAGCCTTGACTTGGTGACACTTTAATTCTAAAGGCCACCAAGATTTTAACAGCTTCTGTCCTTTGGCAGATTTTAGCTGCAATTAATGAGGCTGAGCATGTATCTGAATTAAATCAGCTCATAGTTCCTGTGTTAAATGCAAAAGCAAGAAAGAGTAGTGCATGTGCTTTTATGGAGCTCTCCTGACTACAGAAGTGATAAGTAATATTTCAGTTACCAAGACAAACTTGATGTTCATGATTAAATGAATGGAGAGTAATTCCTTCCTCTCCTTCCTTTACCTTGGAGAGCAAAGTAGTCAGCATATCCTAATTAGAAACTGGTTGACACTATGAGCAGGAAGAATCAAGTCTCCACATGACCATCCCTGAAGCCAAACACTTTGTAATGTGAAGATCTCTTCTGAGTCTCTGCTTTGTGCACTGGGGAGCTGTTGACAGCTCCCTAGTTGGCACCGCGTGTTGCTACCTGTAAAAACTGAGTGACAGCATGTAACCAATTCTGTATACTGCTGCAAGGTGGAAGCTCTCTCTATCGACAACTGCAATCATCTTGCTCTATTCCTCTTGTGCACTGTTTTTCGTTCATTTGTTCTGCTGACAAACAGCAGCTTGTGAAGCTTTTATTTTTTTTTCTTCCTTTTATGTTCCTGGCGTGTTACCTTCTCTGAATAGTTTCTATCTTTGTCCTTCTTTCACAGCCTCTACTTCAACTACCTCTTAATCTGCATTCCTGCTGCCTCTATGTTTATTCTTGTGTATTATCTATATTCTCTCTCCTTTCCTTACGCTCCTAATTTATTACTTGCATTTCTCGATAATGCCTCCCTCTTGTATTCTTTTTTCTTCAGTAGCAGAACTATCACTTCATTTGCTTGTTATTTGCTTGTGGTTTCTAGGAGGCTGGGGAAGCTGATCAGGGTGTTGTAAAGAGGTAAGTGACCTGCTCTTTGTTGGAGGAGATTAAGCAAGTCTGACATTTCCCTGCCTTCCCATTCCCAGTGCTTGCACATCAGCCTCTCTGGAGCCTTCCTATGTTCTGCGGGCAATCGGAACAGATGAAGACTTGGCTCACTCATCTATAAGGTGTGTGGTGTGGTCTGCCCTAATGCTTCCAAATACTTTTCTTTCCTGACAAAAATAAATGGTAGATTTGTTCCACCCCTCCATGTGCTTGTTATTCAGTTCCTTAATGATTTTCTTTTGGTTTAGGTTTGGCATTGGTCGTTTCACTACAGAAGAAGAAGTGGATTATACAGTGCAGAAGTGCATACAGCACGTGAAGAGGCTGAGGGAAATGAGGTGAGACGCTGTCCTATTGAACACAAAGATGGCTTAGGTGTGGTAATCATGGGAAGAATTGAACTTATTTAGTTGAAAGTAATTGTTTGCTTCAAAACTCCGATGGTGTTTCTCTATATCAGCAACAGTGTCCCCCAAGTGGGTAGGAGCCTGATTTTCACATTAGTGACAAATTTCTAAGAAAACAAACCTGACACCAAACCTTTTCCCAGATCCTGGTCTTTATCAGAGAAAGAATATGAGTAGGGCAGGCACACAGGGCAGTACCTAGGAGGCTTTAAATCGGAGGTGGTTTTTACTGAGTTAATGTATTGTTAAGTTGTTTTATTCTGGTGAAACTGAAAGACTGGTGACTAATCTGGACAGTGAAAATTCAAGGGTTCAGTGTCAAAGACACGAGTGCTTTGTGCTGAAAGTGGGAGCAGGGATGAGATGGAGCAGCTACTCTGTCATCTCTTGCATTTTTGCTTGACAACGCAGTTGAGGGTTGATATCTGAAGGTCACTGACCTCCAGAAGGGCAAGACAGGCGGATAGATAACTCCTAATTCATTGTGTCATTGATAAAAGCTATTTAATTATTTTTGAAGATGTTCTGTGCATTTTAGTTTTCTCGTTTTTCCTCAGTTTTCTCGTTTTCTTTACAGCCCTCTCTGGGAAATGGTGCAGGATGGAATTGACCTCAAAAGCATTAAATGGACTCAACACTGAGAAAACATTGCTGTCCATGGACTAGATATGGATTAAAATGCATTTTTCTGTACCATCTTGAACAAATTATGCCGCACTTCTGTTTTCTGACACTTGCATTTTGAGTGGAGAACTACCCTTTTAAATCACAAAATCTAAGATGCCAAAAATGAAACTAGTTTTTATCATGGAGAAAGGCAGGCTGATCTGACACCCACTATGTTTCTATTGACACACAGAAATTTATGGTAAAACATAATTTATTCAGAAATTTAATTTTCTGATGAGAAAATTAAATCAGCATGTTAACTTCCAGGCCAGTGAATTTTGGGAAGAGGTTGCTTCTTGGTGTAACACATCCCAAGTCACTGTTGTGTTTGCACCACAGACCTGTTGCCAATTTGTTCAGTTTGAGGTGGGTATCCTGCAACATCAGCTGGGTTTTGCCTCTCAAATGCCTTGTACTGCAAGGATAAGAGGACACTTGGATCTCCAGAAGAAAGGGATGCCTCAGTGTGGCTATGTGCCTTCAGAGATAAGTTGTATGTGTAGCTAAGAACAATTTTTTTCTGAAATTGAGTATTTTCGGCCCATTTTCCTTGAGGTTTTTTGTGTGTGCATCTTCTCTGTGTGTGTGTGTATTAATCCAAAAGATTCTTCTGTGTTTCAGAGTTTATGATACAGTCATGATGCACTTTGCTCCACTGGGTTTTTTCCATGCAATTTTTTCTAAGTGAGGAAAGAAAACTTGAATAACTGGGGGAGGGGATAAGCAGAACATGTCAGCTTTGGTGGCAGCACCACTTTGGTGGGAGTGAGTGGTAGTGGTGGTGGGGAGAGCAGATACAGTGCAATGTCTTAAGGCAGTCTGGGGTTTTGGGGTTTTTTTTCTTGTTTTTTTTTTTTTTCTCCCCTTGTCATGAGGTCTTTGCTGTTACTTGGTTTGCCTGTGGGCCCTTGGTTTCTGTTGCTGCAAGGAGTCTGCCCAGCCAAGCCAGTATATTTTGTCTGGAGATAAGAACACTTGTCACAGAAGTTTTTTTGTCTCACAGACTGTACTGTCTGACTAGAGATTGGCATGGCAGTCCGTTCCCTGCACATGGGGGTAGTATCTCTTAAAAAGGGTTTGATGAGATTCATTACTATCAGTGTTTCTCCTTTCTTACCTTTGGTGATCTTTCCAGTTAGAAACTGAACCCTGTATAGCAAAGTGCCTTTCTTTCAGTGCATAAACAAAGCACTCTCAAATTAGTGTGTTTATTGATGGATGCTGTGTAGGCTGCTGAATTTGGAATACCCCATAGACAATATGTTCACCTTCAGTTTGGGATGGAATCTATCTCGAGCACCAACTGTGGCATGTAAAAGCTGAAGCTGAATCTCACAAGATGGATTGTATTACAGAAGCTTGTGCATTTTTTGTTACTAAGGACAGATTTAGTTGTGTGTAATGCAAAGCTAATCCTTGGTTGTTCTATTTGAAATGACTAGCTTTAGCAATTTTAATATTGTAGTGCTGGCACCTTATATTTCATCAGATTTTTAAACTATCATATGCAGAAATATGTTTTAGCGGTGTTGTATGTACTCTTTTTCATCCTTGGGCCATACATATTTTCTGGATTAAGCATGTGATAACATGCTTTCCTAGCATGTTTCAGAAATAGATGTTTATGAATTGTTCTTGTATTTTGAGAATGATTAAAAATTACAGATAAGAATTAAACTTGGCTACTGTTAGTCTTTTTGGATGCAGCTTCTTGGATGAACCATGCAAGGACAATCAGTAAGTAGCTGAAGTGCAGCTTTAATTAGGCAGCAGAAAAGGGTAAACTTTTCTGCAAACACTGTTAGAAGTTCACTGTCATTGAGTTGACATTTGACTTTTGAAGAGTCATTCTTCTCAAACTCAATGCCTGATCTGAGCTATTTTTTTAAACTCAAATAGCTTAAATTGTGGTTATTTTGAAAAAGAGAGCCTTAATTCTTGAAGATTTTGACCACCTCTTATTTGATACGATTTAAAATAAAAATTCTACTTGTAAAGGTTAGGGAAATGCATTCATACTAGGAACAAATTGTTACGTGAGGTCGTAGGTTGGAGACAGAAATCATGACTTGAGTCCTCTTGATTGTAAGACAAAACAGCCTGTTTTATTGTTTGGAACCTTCTTATATAGGGAGTTCAAAACTCCTGGATCTAGACGCTGAATGGTCTGGGTCTCAACACCACCCAGTTCCCTGGCCAACGATCCATCTGCATTTAGTGTTGGAAGGGATTGGTTGAGGTCTTGGAGTTTAAATCTATCCTATGATTGTTCACCTAGGGACTTGTTTATTGAACTAGGAGAGCCAAATTTGGTTTCTTATTATAGCCAGGTTTATCTGTCCAGCTACAGATCTGCTGTACTTTGACAACAGATGTTTATTTGAAATGTTTATAGGACAAGATGAGGAAAAATGTATAGTGCAGCTACTTCCCCATGACAGAAAAAAGTAATGCCAAGAATAAACATCTAGCTGTACTCAGTGCAGTTAAAACTTTTGGGGGATGGGAACCTCAGTCTGTCCCACTTGTACCAGTTGGATGCCAATGTATGGTGGTGCATTTTCCCCCCTTCCAGGCTGCACCATGATCTGAAAAATGCTCACTAGGCCTTGGTCCTGAACAGCCTTTGGGTTCAGCTCCTCTTGAGCTGATCAGAAACACTGCTCCAGGAACTAACTGGTGCTGTCCAATGAGGTCCTGCTCTTTTTATTTTTAATGAACAGCCTTGGAAACTTTTTTTCCCCTGAATAGCATACTATTCTTGTTCTCCCACTTTCAAAGAAAGTTCCTGACCTGAAGTGGGGCCAGGATGAAACATTGTTGTGACAAAAGCCCATCCCTCCTGGCCCTGTAAACATTGGCCCTGAGTGAGACCCTTGGGGCTCTCCTGGGCTGCAGTGACCTCCCTGTGCTGGGGCCTCTCTGACCTGGGAACTCTCCCACTTGCTGTACTCTGAGAATCCCTGAAGGTCCTGGGTCCTGGGCTGATCCCCCCACTCCTCAAGGCTCTGCCCTTCACCCACTGAAAAAAGCAAAGCCATCTGAAGTGAGTATTTCAGTTAGAACCATCCATCTGCCTGGAGGGCTGTGATCTCATTAGCAGCAGAGAGATGTCTTGGGATGACTCTTGTGGCTGGAGGGTTGGATTAGAAGGATGCAGGCAGGGGAGAAGAGAGGCTCTCTATGTTGCTCTCTATGCCAGTGACCAGTAGGAGTGCAAGGAGCTCCACCTAGGGATGAATGAGGAGCTGACTGAGAGTTCAGGAGTCAGGATTAATTGGACGGCAGGGACAGGTCACATCACAGTGGGGGTCTGCTACAGGCCACCTAACCACAAAGATGAGCCAATGGGGATCATCACAGACAAATAGGGATGGCCTCATGTTTACAAGCCCTAGTTTTCACGGGGAATTCAACCACCCTGAGGTCTGCTGGGGGGAGAACCCAGCAGGGCACAGGCAATCCAGGAGGTTCATGGAATACACTGATGACAACTTCCTTCTTGTGGTAGAGTGGTAGAGGAGACAATGAGGAGAGGTGCCATGTAGCAATGTATTTGAACAGCTTACTCCACAGCGTGTTCCAGCCAAACTGTCTTTAGTCATTCTTATCAGAACCCTCTGGAATTCATCAAGGTTACTAAGACATAAACTGTTCTAAAATAAGGAAGAAGAAGCTGAGAAACAGAATACCAAGACTGCAAGAACTAGATGAAGGAGGGCCATGAAGCACTGGACTGTAACCAATCATATTTCCTGAAAGGTGCCTGCTGAACACGTGAACAAGATAGAAGCGCCAATCAAGTAATGCATGATCGTGTGAAGAGTAGTTTTTGAATGTATAAATATAGCTTAATGTAAACAATAAATGGCTTCTGCTTAATCATACTGGTTGGTCATCCAGAAGTCCTGAGCTCCCGCATGCCGGTGACTGCGACGTGATGAACGGCGTGGTAATGAAGCAGACCGGATTATCTGGACTCTGAAGGGGGTACTGCGGAGTGAAAAGGTGGGAGGCCCTGGTCAGAGACTGCCACAGTGGGACCGCGGTGGGAAGGAGTTGGAGGACGGCTCCATGGAGTCAGGAGAAAGAAAGCTCCCAGGAAATAAACTCCGGAAAAAATATGCATACGCTGCAGTGGGTACACCAAAAAAGGTGAGCTGCCAGGGAGCTGGGAGGATGGGAAAGGCACTGTCAAAAGAAGAACAGGCCACGCTAAATGTCCTCCAGCTTATTCTCTCTCAGAGAGCAGTTAAATATGACCTGGAGGTCTTAAAAAGACTACTGAAATGGGGTCAGGAGAGAGGATTTTTTGCCACCCTCAGGAGTGTATTCAACACCCTTATGTGGGAAAAGCTGGGAGTAGCTCTCTAGGATGCCGTGAGCGATGGGTCAAAAGAAACCAAGGGACTTAGCACAGCATGGAAGTTAATAATTACGGTGCTAAGACAGTTAAAAGCAGCAAAAACAGCTGCGGCAGGAGCAGAGGCCACTTTAGAGCCAGATGACCATGTGGTTACATTCTGTGAAAAACAAGAATTCACTTTCTTGGTAAATTTTAAGAAATAAGTTTAATAATAAAAAATAAGACAATTAGGAAACAGATTAAGCAAAAAGGAACTACGGACGGCCCGGGTGACTTGGCATTCAGCCAAGTCCACAACCTGTTATTTCAGAGACATTCTTTAAATACCCTTTTTATTGCATCAGTCTTTGAATATTTTTCCATAAACTAGTTTTCATATTTATAGTGGTTTGAAAGCAAAATGAGTGAGAGGCTCCCAGTCAGAAATACAATTTAATAGGAAGAAGAAAAAAGGATAAAATAAAATAAATGCAACAATACAAAAGACCACTGAC